>CM035101.1:33098633-33516133 GCA_020205505.1 Panax japonicus | reverse complement strand
CAACAACAAAATGATTGAGGAGTTGTGCAGTAAATTCCACACCAAACATCTCAACTCCGTCATCTACCGTCTAAAGATGAATGGTGATGTTGAAGCGGCTACCAAAAACATCAAGAAGATATGCAAAAGATGTCCGCCAATCGTAAAGGATGGCCTAACTTATTGTCTCTAACTCTGTTAGCCTATAAAACATCAATGCGCACTTCCACTGGGGTAACCCCCTACTCATTAGCCTATGGGATGGAAGCTGTACTCTTCATAGAGGTGGAAATGGAATCCCTCAGAGTGTTGATAGACGTTCAGCTAGATGAAGACCAATGGGTACAAGATAGGTATCACCAATTGTCTCTAATAGACGAAAGACGAAGTGATGCTATTTTCCATGGTTAGTTATACCTATAGAGGATCGTCAGATCCTACAACAGAAAAGTCTGGCTACGGGAGTTCAAACAACATAACTTAGTTTTGAAGAAGATCATTGACAACCAAGATCAGTCCAAGGGAAAATTCACCCCAAACTGGGAAGGCCTGTTTGTTGTCAAGGAGGTATTGATAGGAGGTATGATGAGTGCATATTATTCATTTATTTTGATTCCATTATATTTAGTTTTATTACATGTTTCATATGTATATGAGCTTATTAAGGTGTTTAATGATTTCAGGAGAAATTGGAGCTGAAAGAGAAAAAAAGGAAAATTGAAGGGTTTTTAGCATTAAGTTGGATGCATGGTCTTGTCTTGGGACTTAAATTTTATTGCAGAGCTCTTCCTTACCTTTTCAGAACATCTTGAATCGTCCCAATCGGAGTTCGTATGAAGAAGTTATGATATTTTTACCAGACGGAAGTTGAACCTCAAAGTTTGGAAGTTGCAATTTTCATAGCAGTCACTTGGAGCTTGATTTTGACCTTGATACAGCAATATTCGGTCAAATATTAAAGAATAAAAGTTGTAAATCTCGTCGATATATTCGTTTTGATAGGTAGCAGGCCCCGTAACTCCTCCCACGTCAAACGTTATGCTCGTTTTACCAAAGGACGTCGCATCAGGAAATGGAAATTCGCCTCAGCTAATTTGAGCGGGAAAATTGGGAAATCTTGGATTTTTGTAAAGTTTCTAAATACAAATTTTGGTAGATTTCTGCATGGAATTGGATTGATATTTCTATTAGCTTTAGGATTTACTTTATACTAAGATTTATTTTCAAATTAGATTCTATTTCTTTATGGAAACTAGTTATGATTTGTAATTCATTTTAGGATTTGGATTTCTACTTCCTATAGGATTTAGGACTTTGTCTAACACTATAAACAGAGGATGCTAGTTAGTGTTTTATTCATTCTCTCATCTACTACATTCTCTCATCTACAACATTGGAGGATTAAAGATATGAGCTAAGTTCTTTTTATTCTGTTCTAAGGGATGTTGAACCTTATTTATAATTAATGGTTAATTGAGTATTCATTATTTATTTCTTCTCACATGAAATTCATTCTTGATAATCTGATTTAATTTCTGAATGTTATTTGGCTTAACTGATTTGATTTCTGCAGGATTGAGTTTGTTAACAAATATCATATGCTAGATCAAGGAATAATATTACGTGTAATTGATATTGTTTCTAATCATAAGTAGTAATTAGTAATACATGATTGTGGACAAGCTTTTGAGTATTGCTATGATTATCAGAAGACAAGTTAAACAATCCGAGCTTATGTGTTTGTTGGTTGGAATAGTCTAATTCCCTAGTTCTTAATGCTGCTATTATATTAAATATAGAGAGCTTGTTCTAGGTTATATAATTGTTAGAATCTTGTGAAGAGCTTGTTTCATTGAATGACAATATAAGGAGAGTTTCGGGTAGCAGAGCTTGTTGTTACCTAGGGCTATTAGTTTCATTGAAATGTAAATAATGTTACACTTGATTAATCTATTATTGTAAAAAGGTGATACTGAACTGAAGAACTGAAGCTTTTTATTCATTGTTTATTCTTATTAGTTTATTCTTGTTAATTTAATTAATTAATTCAAAATCCCCTTTTTATTAGAAATCATAGGATAAATATAAAACAAATCACACTCTGTGGGATCGATCCTTGCTTACTATTGTGCTAATTGTTTAAATTTATAAAGTGAAAGTGAGGCTAATTTAGGAGTGTAAACGACAGCTCCCAAATTTTGGCGTCGTTGCCGGGGGAGTGTTATTTGTTTTGTTTATTCTTTTTTTTCGTTTATTTTTATTATTTATTATTTATTATTTTGTTTTTATTTTATAACTTAATCCTCTCACTCTATTGAATTAAATTTTGTTCAAGAGATAGAGAAAACTGCAGATATAGAAGAAACTCTTGTTCCATCACTTGAAGAGAAAAAGATGGTGGTGCCAAACAAAAATAGAACTTTAAAAGAACTGGATACTCTCGATCTTGATCAGTCATCATTTTGTATTGAGTATCCTACTTTATATGTTGCTTTTGAACTTAACTCTAGACTAGTTCATCTTTTGCCTACTTTTCGTGGTCTTACAAGTGAAAATCCATATAAGCATCTAAAGGAGTTTCATGTGGTGTGTTCCACGATGAAAGCACAAGGAGTGGACGAGGAGCAGATCAAGCTTAGACTTTTTCCATTCTCATTAGCAGATTTGGCTAAAGACTGGTTATACTATCGACCTTCTGGATCAATACGATCATGGACTGATATGCAAAGGTTATTCTTGGAGAGGTATTTTCCTGCATCAAGAGTTACCGATATAAGAAAGGAGATATATGGAATCAGGCAGTTCAATAGATAGAATCTCTATGAGTATTGGGAAAGGTTCAAGAAGTTGTGTTCTAGTTGTCCACCTCATGGAATTTATGAACATTACTTGATCCAGTACTTCTATGAGGGATTGCTACCAATGAAAAGAAGCATGATTGATGTAGCAAGTAGAGGAGCACTGGTAGACAAGACTCCAGAAGCGGCAAGGAACTTAATTGCAAACATGGCAGCTAACTCATAGCAGTATGGAACTAAGATGGATCACACAGCACAAAGGGTAAATGGGGTAAGCACGAGACACTTAGAGCGGCTGATTTCTGATTTAACTGCTTTGGTTCGACAAATGGCTGCAAGGAATACACAAGTTATTCAGCAAGCTCAACCTTAGTACCACACAAAAAACCAAGAAGTACCTGTCAATTCTGGGACATTTATGGAGGATATGTTCAAGGCATTCATGAACCAAACACAACAGTTCATATGTCAGACACAACAATTCCAGCAGGAGACAAGAACTTCTGTTCAAGATCTGAGGGACCAAGTTGGTCAACTTGCAACCACATTAGGAAGGTCACTTTCTCACACTGTTGAAAATGTAAGTTCCATAACATTAATATGTGGTGCAGAGGATCATCAGCAAGAAAAGTCAATACAAAGTAAGTCCGACAATAGTGAAATAGGCAACAGTGATGTACTCAATCACAAATTTCCACCTCTTTCTGCTTATGAATCGAACTACCCCGTTTCCCCAAGTTCTAACAATGGAATTGAAAGTTGAAAAAATATCCCACTGGTAGACAAAGTCTAATGAAAAATATTCCTTGAATAAATGGCGAATAGGAACAAGAACGTTAAAGCTTAGAGGAGTTCACTTTAGGGGAAACCATTTGGATTTGCCTCGAGACTATGCAATTTTAAGAATCGGGTATTCAAAGTCTGAAAATGATGAACAGAGTAGAGATGGAATAAGTTATAATTCCCTCAATTCTAAATGAGGACAGTATATGATGTATACTTATTCCTTGTACGATAACAACACACGGGTGCTAAACACCATTGTACCTTACAGTGGATTAATGACGCACATGTCCGTTTACCGGCATATATCAAGTTAAGAGGTACTTGGGTAAATGTTAATTCTATTTTTGCTATTGATGTGTTCGACTACTACAGTGTAGGAATCTCTTGAGCAAATATACAAGGAGGATTTGAGGGCTGGAATGGAGCAAAATCAGGATTTGAAGGATACTCCAAATGAAGAATTGAAATTATTACCAGTCCACTTGAGGTACACAAGTCCAATTACATAGGATGAGAATGATGATGTCAGGCCAATGACAATAAACAAGGGCAGCTGCTTGGGAGGCAACCCAAGATTTCAGATTTGATTTTTCTATCCCTTCACTTTTTAGTTTTTTTTATTGCATGTTAGTTGTATTTTCTTCTTTGCATGATTTTCTTACATTGGGGACAATGTAAGGTTTGAGTGTGGTGGGAAGATTTAGGTTTTTATTTTATTTAGGAATATTGATCCGATTTTGATGGGAAATTTAAAAAATTAATTCTTTCGAAACTTTTTGAAAACTTTTGTTCCATGGTTCTATTTTCCTGTGTTCGAAGGTTAAAGTCAGAGATTGAAAATTAATGCTAAATTTCAAAATCTATTTAATGCTTTATTGGTTAATGAATGATGAAGACTAAGCTATGATACATAGTAACTGATTTAAATTAAATTTATGATACATGAGTACTTGAATATGAGAAACATGTTTATTTGGCTAAGTTATTTGTGGAGTTGTCTATGTGCACTGATTTCACAACTTAGAACTGTTTAACTTGCTTATGTTGTTGCAGAACCATGTGAAAAAAATGATGAATGAAAAAAAAAGAAAGAGAAAAAAATAAAAATAAAAATTGAAAATCTGCTTCAATGTCCATTGTGCGAAATAACTGGGTATCTAAGCCTCGGGAAGCATCAGTATTCACGCTGAAAAGTACGATGGATAAAAGCTGCTTGACTAGTCAACTTTTGTGGCCTTTGTTACTTGAATAAGTAAGCCATAGGGGTGTCTCTACACCTAGCACCCTAAGATCATCTGGTTTGAGAGTTGTTGGTGGAAAGTTTGTTAATACCCAACTCTGAAAAGCCTAAGAAAAGAAGACATTGCACATGTCAAGAAAAGAAAAAAAATATATACGAAAAAAAAGAAGCATGAAAATACATTCATCTGTGCTGAAAAGAAGGTTCTATGAAAAAACTTAAAATCAAGAAAAATGTGTTCTTGGTTGTGAGTCAGTGTGCACGATTTTTGCTCCATGGTAACTAAGTTAAGTAAGTATGATGATTTTGGGAAAGTTACTTGTGTGGTTATAGTTTGATTTAATGAAATTCATTGGTGAAATGGTAAAGTTGGTAATTATGAGTTGGTTGATAAGGCATTGATTAGATTTTTGCAAATCTAGTGTTGATAATCATGATTTGTACCTTGAAATCTTTTGACATGATGGTTGAATAGAATTTTCTGAAAATTAAACTTTTGGTTTACACGAGGACGTGTAAAAGACTAAGTGTGGGGGAATTTGATGAGTGCATATTATTCATTTATTTTGATTTAATTATATTTAGTTTTATTGCATGTTTCATATGTATATAAGCTTATTAAGGCGTTTAATGATTTCAGGAGAAATTGGAGCTGAAATGAGAAAAAAAGGAAAATTGCAGGGTTTTTAGCATTACGTTGAATGTATGGTCTTGGCTTGGGACTTGAATTTTATTGTAGAGCTCTTCCTTAGCTTTCTAAAACATCTGATCGTGCCCATCTGGGCGTGGACGGAAGTGATGAAAATTTATATCTTTTTAACCAACGGAAATTTGACCCTCAAGTTTGGAATTTCAGTTTGCATAGCACATCAACTTGGAGCCGATTTCGACCTTGATACATAATCCTATGTTCGGTCAATATCAAAGAATGAAAAGTTGTATATCTCTGCTATATCTTTGTTTTTGATAAGTAGCAGCCCGTAACTCCTCCCAGAATCAAACGTTTATCTCGTTTTAACAAATGGACATCGCAATTAGGAAATGGGAAATTCGCCATAAGCGAATTTGAGCGGAAAAATTGGGGAATCTTTGTATTTTTTGGAAAGTTCTAAACAAAATTTTGGCAGTACCTTCTACATGGATGATTGATATTTCTATTAATCTTAGGATTTACTTTATACTAAGATTTATTTCCAAATTATATTCTATTTCTTTATGGAAACTAATTATGATTTGTAATTCATTTTAGGATTTGGATTTCTACTTCATATAGGATTTAGGACTTTGTCTAGCACTATAAATAGAGGATGCTAGTCAGGGTTTTATTCATTCTCTCATCTGCTACATTCTCTCATCTACTACATTCTCTCATCTACAACATTGGAGGATTGAAGATATGAGCTAAGTTCTTTTTATTCAGTTCTAAGATATGTTGAACCTTATTTATAATTAATGGTTATTTGAGTATTCATTATTTATTTCTTCTCACATGAAATTCATTCTTGATAATTTGATTTAATTTCTGAATGCTATTTGGCTTAACTGATTTGATTTCTGCAGGATTGAGTTGGTTAACAAATATTATATGCTAGATCAAGGAATAATATTACGTGTAATTGATATTGTTTCTAATCATAAGTAGTAATTAGTAATACATGATTGTGGACAAGCTTTTGAGTATTGCTATGATTATCAGAAGACAAGTTAAACAATCTGAGCTTATGTATTTGTTGCTTGGAATAGTCTAATTCCCTAGTTCTTAATGCTGCTATGTTATTAAATCTAGAGAGTTTGTTCTTGGTTATATAATTGTTAGAATCTTGTGAAGAGCTTGTTTCATTGAGTGACAATCTAAGGGGAGTTTCGGGTAGCAGAGCTTGTTGTTACTTAGGGCTATTAGTTTTATTGAAGGGTAAATAATGTTACACTTGATTAATCTATTATTGTAAAAAGGTGATACTGAACTGAAGAACTGAAGCTTTTTATTCATTGTTTATTCTTATTAGTTTATTCTTGTTAATTTAATTAAATAATTCAAAATCCCCTTTTCATTAGAAATCATAAGATAAATATAAAACAAATCACTCTCTGTGGGATCGATCCTTGCTTACTATTGTGCTAATTGTTTTAATTTGTAAAGTGAAAGTGAGGTTAATTTAGGAGTGTAAACGACAGCTCCCAAGGTGCTCTCAGATTACAGGAAATAGATGACGATGAATTTCTGCAGCTCATCAACTTGGACACCGTGAAACGGTACTATGTCTAAGGTTACCATCAAGCAAACATCCTGGTTTTGGATCACCAGATCCCTAGTCATTTCAGGTTTTCTAACCCTTCACTCCATACAAACTTTCTTCACACTCATCTGCCCCATCAAGGACAAACACACTTTTTCAACTAGGAGCCTGGTTTCGGATCAATAGATCCTTCACATAACTTTGCCTTCAAAACTTTTCATACCCGCAGTTTTGTCCCATCAGGGATTAAAACTTTTCACACCTGCAGTTTGTCTTGTGTTGTTATATTTTGCAACCAATAAACACACGCAAGTATACGCGGTCAACAAGTAATATAATGATAAGAGAGTTGTCGAACCCACGAGGAATTATCACTAATATCTATCAAGTACTGACTTTAAATCGCCTCAGTCTTATTTAAACATTTAATTGAAATGATAAATTATGATTATAATTAATCAAAATAACAGAAAAACAAAACATAGATAGATAGATAGATAGATAAAGGGCTAAGAACACAATATCTACACACAAGCATTTTGTCAAACACTCGGCGTGCATCACTTTGTTCAAACCTCTTAACTCTCTTTATGATCATGGCGGCCACTATGAATTGGAAATACATAAACTATGCATATACATAATCACATAAAGAACCAATTCGCATGACACCAATCAAAAAGAAAATAAATTAGAAGTTTAATTCATAACAAATAAATCAAACTATTCCAAATATTAGGTAATCATCCAATGGATCATACAAGTATCAAAGAAAAGCTAGAAGTTTAATTCAATTCCTTGCCTCCATAGGTGTTACAAATGTTTGCACTAGATCCCCAAGAAGGAGTTCTAGCCACTAGAGGAAAAAGGAAGAAAGAAATGATGGCTTCCCTTAGTTGTTGGTTGAAGTTCCTCCAGATGTTGTTGAAGCTCCCACCATTGATGCTTCTTGAAGATCTTGAAGAACCATGGCCAAGAGCCATGGCCTCCCTCTTCTCCAAGCCGCCACCTCTCTCTATTCCTCCTCTAGGTTGCAAGTAGAAGTGAAGGATTATATTTTTGGGTCATTAGGTTGAGCATTTAATAGCTGAAAACTGTCCAAAACTCGTGTCTGGCGCTGCGGTGCCATGATCTGGCTTGAACGGAGCGCTGCGGCGCGGAAAAGGGGCTCGATTACTGCTAAGTGGCGCTGCGGCGCCGCGGCGCCGCAAATACACTAGCAAGTCGCGCTGCGGCGCCGGGCCATTTTCTACTCATACATCTGTTGGAAATATGGCCATAACGTTTTCATACGAACTCCGATTGAGGCGATTCAAGATGATACAGAAAGAGGAGAAGTAGATCTACAACTTTCATTCTTTGAGTTCTTCGAAATAATGGCTAGATCAATGCTCAAATTGACCTTGAAGTGACTGTTATGCAAATAGCAGTTGGTAGTTTCCAGATTTGACACTCGTTGGGAAAATGGCCATAACTCTTGTATCCTAACTCCGATTGAGGCGATTCAAGATGATCCGGAAAGAGGAGACGTTGATATACAAATTAAATTCTTGAAGTTTGGACAGATAATGTCCGGATCATGGCTAAAATTGGGCTTTATAGGACTGTTATGTCAATGGCAAACTGAAAATGCGAATTTGGCGATTCCAACCATCGACCCAAATGACATTCCATCCAATTCCTACAAAACAAAATAAAAACACATAAAACTAATACAAATATACATAAAAGCAATATAAAACTATATTACACAACAATACAATGAAATCACATAAAAACCAAACAAACTAGCTTAGGATTTATAAATTATCAAACTCAAAAGTACTTAATTTATGTATATAAAACACACTCATCAAATACCCCCAAACTTGAATCTTTGCTTGTCCTCAAGCAAAACACTAAGAACAAAAACTATAAAAATAAATTCTAACAATCAACTACTTGAGCAATGAATCAATAAGTTTGAACAATGGCCTTAAAGATATCAAAACATGATAACTCTAGAAAACTTTCAAAATGTCACAACGTCTAGGATTTCAACTTGCTTGTTAGTCATACCTTGCTTTAGATCCTTTCTCTGTGTGTGTGTATCCATTTACACTAAACCAATTATAGCCCGGATTAGCTTATGCAACCATATTACCTTATGAAAGAAATAAACTTCAAAAACTACATGCTTAACACATCACTCATCGCAATTGTAGACAAATCAAACATTCCAAAAATTTGATATCAAAGGACTCTTAGGTGAGTGCATTTTATGCTCCATCTTACCCTAAGTTCTCTTTTATGGGCGAGTGCGTTTTACGCTCCATCTCACCCTAAGTCCGCTTTTATGGGCGAGTGCGTTTTACGCTCCATCTCAACCCACCGCAAGATTCTCGATATATTTTTTTTTTCATAGGTGAGTGCGTTTTACGCTCTATCTCCCTTAAGTATCTGTTTATGAGTGAGTGCGTTTTACGCTCCATCTCAATCCACCACATGACCAATTAATCAAACCTAAGTATATTGCTTCGAGTGATGTTTAAACAAGTTCTAGAGCTTATTGATATCTCTCACAATCATTCAGTCATATAAGTCTTCTCTAAGTATACAACTAGTTCATTACAAATGGATGAGTGCTCAAAAGTAGGAGTCATAAGCAAAGCAATAACCAACAATAAGTCAATCACCCAAACTAAGCAACATTTATCCATTTTTCATGAGTTATAACCTTAACAATCATTTGCCTGATTATATATTATAGCTCAAATTCAAATTAAATCAATTCTCAAGAGATAACCTATACTTGAAATGCAATTAAGCCCACAAAATAAAATAAAATAAAACATATCAAAACAAAACGTAGAAGACCCCCAAACTTGAAACTGACAATGTCCTTACTAAACGCAATAAAAGAATTCAATGTAAAGAACTTCCGTGATCATTTATCAGTTGTCGCCTTCCGCAACCGACGTCTACTATTTGCTAAGATATAACATAAAATGGAAAATTTTCAAAAATTTAACTAATATGCACTACTAAACATAAAAACATCCAAATAACTGACATAATAATATAATACCAACTCAAGTACCAAGAATATCACGAGTACCCCCAAACTTAAGAAGAACATTGTCCTCAATGTAAAGATAGATAAAATTAAAACTAGAGGACTTCCCTGAGAATATGTTAATCGTCATCAACATCTTCCTCCAAGACCTCCAAGTCAGGAGTGCCAAACTTGTTGCGCGATACTCGGTACCTGAAAGAAACACAAAACTTTACACTTTGGGTTGCCTCCCAACAAGCGCTTGGTTTATAGTCTTCGGCCCGACTTTATTTAAATAGAAAAAATAAGTTTAATAAAAATGTGTCATGCAAAATCGGACTGTAAGGATCCAACAGTTACGCTGAGTCTTGCACAAGAGAAATGCATTTATATACAATCTTGTCAATCCAATCACACAAACGATAACAATAAATAGAACTGTAAGGCCCCAACTTACGCCAAGTCTTGTACAAGAGCTGCATTTACATACAGTCTTGTCAGCCTATTTATCGCAATCGAAAAACACGTGAAAATAAAGATCAAACAAATAACAGATAAATATACATTCAAATTAAGACTACATTGGTTGAAATCAATATTGGACAATATTAGAATAGTAATTCCCCGGCAACGGCGCCAAAAACTTGTTGGTATATTTCGCAACCAATAAACACGCGCAAGTATACGCGGTCAACAAGTAATATAATGATAAGAGAGTTGTCGAACCCACGAGGAATTATCGCTAATATCTATCAAGTACTGACTTTAAATCGCCTCAGTCTTATTTAAACATTTAATTGAAACGATAAATTATGATTATAATTAATCAAAATAACAGAAAAACAAAACATAGATAGATAGATAGATAAAGAGCTAAGAACACAATATCTACACACAAGCATTTTGTTAAACACTCGGCGTGCATCACTTTGTTCAAACCTCTTAACTCTCTTTATGATCATGGCGGCCACTATGAATTGGCAATACATAAATTATGCATATACATAATCACATAAAGAACCAATTCGCATGACACCAATCAAAAAGAAAATAAATTAGAAGTTTAATTCATAACAAATAAATCAAACTATTCCAAATATTAGGTAATCATCCAATGGATCATACAAGTATCAAAGAAAAGCTAGAAGTTTAATTCAATTCCTTGCCTCCATAGGTGTTACAAATGTTTGCACTAGATCCCCAAGAATGAGTTCTAGCCACTAGAGGAAAAAGGAAGAAAGAAATGATGGCTTCCCTTAGTTGTTGGTTGAAGCTCCTCCATTTATGTTGTTGAAGCTCCCACCATTGATGCTCCTTGAAACTCTTGAAGAACCATGGCCAAGAGCCATGGCCTCCCTCTTCTCCAAGCCGCTACCTCTCTCTATTCCTCCTCTAGGTTGCAAGTAGAAGTGAAGGATTATATTTTTGGGTCATTAGGTTGAGCATTTAATAGCTGAAAACTGTCCAAAACTCGTGTCTGGCGCTGCGGCACCATGATTTGGCTTAAACGGGGCGCTGCGGCGCGGAAAAGGGGCTCGGCTACTGCTAAGTGGCGCTGCGGCGCCGCAAATACACTAGCAAGTAGCGCTGCGGCGCCGGGCCATTTTCTGCTCGTACATCTGTTGGAAATATGGCCAAAACTTTTTCATACGAACTCCGATTGAGGAGATTCAAGATGATACAGAAAGAGGAGAAGTAGATCTACAACTTTCATTCTTTGAGTTCTTCGAAATAATGGCTAGATCAATGCTCAAATTGGCCTTGAAGTGACTGTTATGCAAATAGCAGTTGGTAGTTTCCAGATTTGACACCCGTTGGGAAAATGGCCATAACTCTTGTATCCTAACTCTGATTGAGGCGATTCAAGATGATCCGGAAAGAGGAGACGTTGATATACAAATTCCATTCTTGAAGTTTGGACAGATAATGTCCGGATCATGGCTAAAATTGGGCTTTATAGGACTGTTATGTCAATGGCAAACTGAAAATGCAAATTTGGCGATTCCAACCATCGACCCAAATGACATTCCATCCAATTCCTACAAAACAAAATAAAAACACATAAAACTAATACAAATATACATAAAAGCAATATAAAACTATATTACACAACAATACAATGAAAACACATAAAAACCAAACAAACTAGCTTAGGATTTATAAATTATCAAACTCAAAAGTACCTAATTTATGTATATAAAACACACTCATCAAATACCCCTAAACTTGAATCTTTGCTTGTCCTCAAGCAAAACACTAAGAACAAAAACTATAAAAATAAATTCTAACAATCAACTACTTGAGCAATGAATCAATAAGTTTGAACAATGGCCTTAAAGATATCAAAACATGATAACTCTAGAAAACTTTCAAAATGTCACAACGTCTAGGATTTCAACTTGCTTGTTAGTCATACCTTGCTTTAGATCCTTTCTCTGTGTGTGTGTGTGTATCCATTTACACTAAACCAATTATAGCCCGGATTAGCTTATGCAACCATATTACCTTATGAAAGAAATAAACTTCAAAAACTACATGCTTAACACATCACTCATCGCAATTGTAGACAAATCAAACATTCCAAAAATTTGATATCAAAGGACTCTTAGGTGAGTGCATTTTATGCTCCATCTTACCCTAAGTTCGCTTTTATGGGCGAGTGCGTTTTACGCTCCATCTCACCCTAAGTCCGCTTTTATGGGCGAGTGCGTTTTACGCTCCATCTCAACCCACCGCAAGATTCTCGATATATTTTTTTTTCATTGGTGAGTGCGTTTTATGCTCTATCTCCCTTAAGTATGTGTTTATGAGTGAGTGCGTTTTACGCTCCATCTCAACCCACCACATGACCAATTAATCAAACCTAAGTATATTGCTTCGAGTGATGTTTAAACAAGTTCTAGAGCTTATTGATATCTCTCACAATCATTCGGTCATATAAGCCTTCTCTAAGTATACAACTAGTTCATTACAAATGGATGAATTCTCAAAAGTAGGAGTCATAAGCAAAGCAATAACCAACAATAAGTCAATCACCCAAACTAAGCAACATTTATCCATTTTTCATGAGTTATAACCTTAACAATCATTTGCCTGATTATATATTATAGCTCAAATTCAAATTAAATCAATTCTCAAGAGATAACCTATACTTGAAATGCAATTAAGCCCACAAAATAAAATAAAATAAAACATATCAAAACAAAACGTAGAAGACCTCCAAACTTGAAACTGACAATGTCCTTACTAAACGCAATAAAAGAATTCAATGCAAAGAACTTCCGTGATCATTTATCAGTTGTCGCAATCCGCAACCGACGTCTACTATTTGCTAAGATATAACATAAAATGGAAAATTTCAAAATTTTAACTAATATGCACTACTAAACATAAAAACATCCAAATAACTGACATAATAATATAATACCAACTCAAGTACCAAGAATATCACGAGTACCCCCAAACTTAAGAAGAACATTGTCCTCAATGTAAAGATAGATAAAATTAAAACTAGAGGACTTCCCTGAGAATATGTTAATCGTCATCAACATCTTCCTCCAAGACCTCCAAGTCAGGAGTGCCAAACTTGTTGCGCGATACTCGGTACCTGAAAGAAACACAAAACTTTACACTTTGGGTTGCCTCCCAACAAGCGCTTGGTTTATAGTCTTCGGCCCGACTTTATTTAAATAGAAAAAATAAGTTTAATAAAAATGTGTCATGCAAAATCGGACTGTAAGGATCCAACAGTTACGCTGAGTCTTGCACAAGAGAAATGCATTTATATATAATCTTGTCAATCCAATCACACAAACGATAACAATAAATAGAACTGTAAGGCCCCAACTTACGCCAAGTCTTGTACAAGAGCTGCATTTACATACAGTCTTGTCAGCCTATTTATCGCAATCGAAAAACACGTGAAAATAAAGATCAAACAAATAACAGATAAATATACATTCAAATTAAGACTACATTGGTTGAAATCAATATTGGACAATATTAGAATAGTAATTCCCCGGCAACGGCGCCAAAAACTTGTTGGTATATTTCGCAACCAATAAACACGCGCAAGTATACGCGGTCAACAAGTAATATAATGATAAGAGAGTTGTCGAACCCACGAGGAATTATCACTAATATCTATCAAGTACTGACTTTAAATCGCCTCAGTCTTATTTAAACATTTAATTGAAACGATAAATTATGATTATAATTAATCAAAATAACAGAAAAACAAAACATAGATAGATAGATAGATAAAGAGCTAAGAACACAATATCTACACACAAGCATTTTGTCAAACACTCGGCGTGCATCACTTTGTTCAAACCTCTTAACTCTCTTTATGATCATGGCGGCCACTATGAATTAGCAATACATAAATTATGCATATACATAATCACATAAAGAACCAATTCGCATGACACCAATCAAAAAGAAAATAAATTAGAAGTTTAATTCATAACAAATAAATCAAACTATTCAATATATTAGGTAATCATCCAATGGATCATACAAGTATCAAAGAAAAGCTTGAAGTTTAATTCAATTCCTTGCCTCCATAGGTGTTACAAATGTTTGCACTAGATCCCCAAGAATGAGTTCTAGCCACTAGAGGAAAAAGGAAGAAAGAAATGATGGCTTCCCTTAGTTGTTGGTTGAAGCTCCTCCATTGATGTTGTTGAAGCTCCCACCATTGATGCTCCTTGAAGCTCTTGAAGAACCATGGCCAAGAGCCATGGCCTCCCTCTTCTCCAAGCCGCCACCTCTCTCTATTTCTCCTCTAGGTTGCAAGTAGAAGTGAAGGATTTTATTTTTGGGTCATTAGGTTGAGCATTTAATAGCTGAAAACTGTCCAAAACTCGTGTCTGGCGCTACGGCACCATGATTTGGCTTGAACGGGGAGCTGCGGCGCGGAAAAGGGGCTGGGCTACTGCTAAGTGGCGCTGCGGCGCCGCAAATACACTAGCAAGTCGCGCTGTGGCGCCGGGTCATTTTCTGCTCGGACATCTATTGGGAAAATGGCCATAACTTCTTCATACAAACTCCGATTGAGGCGATTCAAGATGATACTGAAAGAGGAGAAGTAGATCTACAACTTTCATTCTTTGAGTTCTTCGAAATAATGACTAGATCAATGCTCAAATTGGCCTTGAAGTGACTATTATGCAAATAACAGTTGGTAGTTTCCAGATTTGACACCCATTGGGAAAATGGCCATAACTCTCGTATCCGAACTCCGATTGAGGCGATTCAAGATGATCCGGAAAGAGGAGACGTTGATATACAACTTCCATTCTTGAATTTTGGAAAGATAATGGCCGGATCATGGCTAAAATTGGGCTTTATAGGACTGCTATGTCAATGGCAAACCGAAAATGCGAATTTGGCGATTCCAACCATCGACCCAAATGACATTCCATCCAATTCCTACAAAACAAAATAAAAACACATAAAACTAATACAAATATACATAAAAGCAATATAAAACTATATTACACAACAATACAATGAAAACACAAAAAAACCAAACAAACTAGCTTAGGATTTACAAATTATCAAACTCAAAAGTACCTAATTTATGTATATAAAACACACTCATCATCTTGTACATGGGATCAAACTTTATCCCCCGCAGTTTGTCTTGAACATGGGATCAAACTTTTCATTGGCTGCAAACTGTCCTGAACATGGGGCGAACTACGCCAACCTGATCTCTGCATTACACGGGAGTATGTAGGGAACCATTTTATATGGTCCGGTCACAATAAAACAAAAACAACAAAAAATATTTCTACAACCTTCTCACTACAAAAATAAAAACAAAGAAACATCTCCACACCCCTTTGCCACATATAGCGTTGAACCTCTTACACCAGGTTCGAACTACGCAGACCTGATATCCTATTCAATAGGAGTACGTAGGAAACCATTCATGGTTCGATCTTACCCCATACCAAAACACAAAATTTTGTCAACGGTACTAGGATCATCCTTTAATCCACCACATTTCATTGGATTCAGACAAAATGGATGGAACTACCTTACCTCCCCATGTAAACAAGAGACTCGGCAACCATCTAAGCTGCGGTTGATTCCTCAAAGAGAAACACCAATCCATAAGAGATGGAACTAACTGGGCTCCCTCATATAAAAGAGTACTGGTGACCTTCTGTGGTGCGGTCAACCTCAGAGAGGAAAGCCGCATTCCTCTCTACATCTACATACAGAAACCAGTCGCAAGACATCAAAGATGGCAGGGAATACACACAAATTAACAATCCATTCTGAAAGATCCTGAGACATCTCAATGTCCATCCATCAAGGAGGAGTTCAGAATACATCAAGATCACAAGCCCTGAAGAAACATGCAAATATCAAGAAAGTAGCAAGGCATAACTAAAAGGGAAGTGATCAAAATATATTTTCCCTGCTATATATAATGTTGTTTGATATATACAATATGAATTGTACATGACAAAATGGCTAAGCTAGTTTGTGCAGGAAAATACAAGCCCATCTACAAATAAGTGTATATGTGAGCTATCAAGTCCAACATGACATCCCTCTCAGAACAAGGAGGTAACAGTGTGATCTCATGTACAAGGGTCTCTATGCGAGCTAACATATCTACAACCATCTGCATAGTGACATTGTGCTCATCAATATACGCGCTCATCTCTGCAATAATGCCAGTAGTAAGGGACCTCACTGTGGTAACGTCTGTAATGGCTACATCCTGGGCAGATATAGTGATATCCTGCTTAATTATCACTACATCTCTGGCTGATCTGGCCTCATCTTGCTCAATAATTGCGGTATCTATACATGCTAAGGCATCATCTCTCTCTAATAGAGCGGCATCTCTCCCATCAAGACCTGTCAACATCAATGCCCTAGCATGCTCTCTCTCGAAGGTCATCAAATGTAAAACTCTGCACTAAATACTCTGAAAGGGGAGTCACAGCTACAGAAGTACTGGGAGAGCAGTTCCTCCTCCTCGGTGGGGAAATCAATAGCCTCTGTGGGCTCCTCACTGACATACTCAATCCCCGGTACTATGGATACTATCGCAGCTGATGAAGTTTTTGTTCCCATCCACGTAGAATACTCTATCGAACCGCCCGGATGGCTAACAAAATAATAAGCTCTCTCACGTTGATCCCAACAGGCATATACCCGGGATCTGTCCTCTGCTGATAAATGGCGAGAAGCCACTTGCTGACCTAATGCCCCCTCAAAAGGATTGAAGTCCTTGAACTGGTCAAACTGTGACATCAAAGCCAGTGGGTGGTAGGGAGTCATGCCCTTCAAACCACCCAGAGGGATATAATCTGTGCCAGGGGCATGAGTAATAAAGTTATAGGGTGAACTGAGGCTTGTACTCGGCAGAATGTCAAATTGATCTCCAATCCCTACCAAGAACATCGACCAGGATATAGTGTATATACACTCCGCTAGCTAGAAGGAGTAAGACATAGCTATCTCATGGCAAAAATAATAACCATAATGTCAGAATGTGTCAATCAGTCTCAAGTGTGACATAAACCACACATACAGCATGACCGAGCTGCCTATAAATACACCTGCAGGGTAGGTGTGACATAACGTGGCTGATCTCAACGTCTTTGCCATGATCATCAGAATAATTGTATGACCCTCCTTGAGATCTCTCACTACCATGATAACATCGATGTCCAACTCATCCATATATAGTGGTATGTATACATACGCCACTACACACATCATGAGTACATCTACTATGGCCACATGCCACTGATCCTCTGGTGTGGTAAAATCCTCGGAGTGCCGAGCATAGCTGTCCAGTAAGCCAAATATGTCTATCAAAAAACTCTGGGACAATACATGGCCGGATGTAATCTCATCATCTACTACTTTATGCTGCAACCCGGTGAGGCTCATGAACTGTCGGCGCATGTCACTAACAGCCACCCGAGCGCAAGGTCTGTCTAAGGGCAAAGCCGTCAACCACTTATACTCCTCTAATATAGGAGTATACTCCTGGGTCCCAAACCGGAAGACCTGCCTCTCCGGTACCCAATGTTCTAGCATGCCATCTACAAAGCCCGAGAGAACCTGAAACATCAAGAGGGTCATGGAATGCTGTAATAACTTATCTATGATCACCCTATCTGGAAGTGACATACTATCAGACCAAGATCTCAGATGGGATTTCACCAATACTGGTTGGGTGTGATCTATATGGCTGACTATCGAAGAAGACATCTGTGTGGGCTGTATCATAAGATCATCCAGGGGTCAATGTTGAATATCTCTAGATATACATACATATGCATAATATGATACATGCTTGATAAATAATATATGGCAATATGATGTAGGGAATAATAATATATACATTCCTAAGTATATCATCATCTAATGCATCATCTCTATACAGCTGAAAATACATAGAAATAGGGCACAGACGCCCTACTAATAACAGGGGTATATCAAAAGATAAAGCGGGAATGGGGCACAACCACCCAGTATCTAACAGAGGCCTATCAAAAGATATAACGAGAATATACATCAGAAGAAGATAATGGTGTCAATATATACATCATCAATCCTGTCCACCTGATGTAACTCCTCCTGAGTTACAAGATCTCCATCAACGGGGATGTCAGGACTATACAATGGAGGATCTACACCGACAAAGTCATATGGGCCACCTGAGGGACCAGCACATGAGCTGGAAGGATCAAAAGTATCTGCCTCTGAAGGATCTCTGCCCAAGTGCCGGATGAAAAAATGTGACCGGTCCAACTTCCCGGTCAAACTATCAATCTATATCAAATGAGTCAGATCTCGGACTAAGGTCAGCCAATCCATCATATCACGGATCCAGGAACCATATCCCCCATAAATTGAGTGGTGCGAGTCTGGGCTCCAATGTTACAAGGGGACCACCAGCGGTATAATACCTCATGGGTAAATGAACCCTTTGATAAAGTGTAGCCGTTAATTCCCATCAATAGGATATCATCAATAGAAGACTGCAAAACAGGCCAGTAATACCTAATAGGAGGCAAGATCGGTACATGAATCTCTCTTATGGTGCTCCTAATATCACCTTCTCCTAAATAGATCTCACATCCTCCATCTGTGAAGAGAGGAATCCTACGGGTGGATATCACATGCTCCACACCATTCGGGTATCCATCCTCAAATACAATGGTCAAATGTTCAGTAGAGTAGGGAACCCAATAGATGACATCAACTATCAACAATTCCAACTGTAAGCAACAATGGGTGAAACCCTCAGCTACAGTAACCTCAGCAAAAATGGAGTTATGTCATTGTCGTCCTCGTGGATAGGTTTCTAAACCTAACACACCCACGGGACGCAAACATGGGAGCCTCTCATAGGCCCAAAACTACCAACACAAAGGCAAACATCTTCTGCCAGTGAACACTCTTAACATGTACATGGGAAATTAAAAGAGAAATACTCACCAGCAGAAACGATTAAAATCCTAGCCAAGCTTCTGCCAAGCCTTGCGAACGCATGCGCATTCCCTTGAGGAAATAGGCAAAGGTGTAGGAGCCCCAATCATTCTCTCTAATACAGTCCTCCTCCCGAGTGGCGCTAATCAAAGCGAATAACACCGTGGAAGAGTTGTCTACTATGAAACAACCCCTAATAATAACCAAGAACATTCACCGAAGAATGTGATCCCTGACTCTCACATCAACGGGCATGGGCTCACTCAACAGCCCACTCACAACATTTATGCTCAAAGGACTCGTACGGACAGCTCCACCCTTGAGCGCCTCAGTCGAAACTCCTAACAAGGATCTGACAGCAGTCGGGGTAATGTTCGTCGTACATGGCACTGATGCCCCTCCAAACTTCATACCAGTGATAAATCACCAATCCATCTACGTTATCATCACCTCACAGTCCAACAAATGAAGAGACTGAGTCTGGTGAAACTAACGCTCAGACAATACCATGAGGTAACGCCAAGGATAATGGTAGGGAAGAATGGAAAAGAACGCCTCAAAGCCCCAACCATGCACAATACCTCGGTAATCTTGATGCAGAGCCGGATACAGGGAGTGTATGATGAACTAGTTCCCTCTAAGCTACGGAAATCCGAGAACCTACATCAAATGCAGATCAATGTCAAAATCCTTACTCCTCCTCAATAGGAAAAAGGAAGATCAAGCCCATCTTTTACCTCACTTTCCTGCAAGTAAACTGAGGGGTGGCGACTCAAATCAACCAAAAGATCTGGAATAGCCACCTGAATGCCTAGAAGATCCTTAAAGGGAGCATAAGAAGTGAAAGATGTGGTCGCAATCGGTACATCCTCCTCCTCGTTCTCCATATCTGATACATCAACCCGGATTGAACATATCACCGCCTCCGCTAGACGACGAGGCTGTCTAACTGAACGGGGATGAGGCACTTCAGAAGCCCTCCTTCGTACACCTGAAGTGGTTCTGCAGGAACTACTCGGCTGGTCCAGATCCATATATATATCTAGACATAAGTCTCCAAATCACCTCAGAAAGGGTGTGCTAAATTCTAACCTGGAGCTTTTTCAAATGCATTTTATGACTACATGCATGCATGCATTACTTTAACATACGCCTACAATAGAGTTAAAAATGCATGTCTACCCAATGCCTAGACTTTTGGAAAATTTTGCCAGAGTCTCTTTGTAAATAAGACTATCCACATGAACATAGGCATGACTAGGTGGCCATTCAGTAGCACACCTACCCACAGTCATAAACATCCTATAATACATGAACTTGTCAAAGTCATAATCCATAAGGGTAGGCTAATTACCAGGATTACTTTATTTTCTTATCTTTGCTCATTTCTCCTCAAATAGGATAAGAAATAGCAGAAAAAAGTACCAATTTGATTGTTTCAAAAGTCAATTTTTTTTCACATCATTGTGTTCAGCATAGTTTAATACTAACATTTACTATGTTGAATATTTTTTATCAAGACATATGAGCATGCATATTCACTACTATGTGTTTAGACGCATTTTATATGATAATTCATTTTCCAACAGATAGAAACTGGAAATAAAGACATACATACGTTACCAGGATAGTGTAGAACACTTGTACGGTGATAGAATTTGCAGAAAGATTCCCAAACTAACCATATCCGAAGAACAGCTCTAAGATTTCCTGTGTGGCGCAGTATGAATATGACTTGTGAAAGCAACAAGTGCCTTAAAATAACACATGGTTAGTCGTAGGTGTACTTGCGGCTCCCCAGGGTGGGCCCCACCCCTCCAACTCAGTCCAGTTCGAGTTGCAAAGGAGATCTCACAAGCTAAAAAAGCCAAATCAGGATAAAGAATGTTACGCAATTGGGAGGAAAAGCCTAAAATCTTAGTTTTCATGGACCAAACTATAGGTCTACATGTCACTCATTGGTTTTCGCTCGGACACATACTTACTATACCAATGATCACCACTGTTGCAAACTACATTCGACATTCGACAATACCTCACGAAGGTCCGATGTCGTCAGTTTGAGGTCGCAACTCCAAAATACTCCTTCCCAGCGGGAACTCCATACAATTTAATCGTTGATGCACATGTCGACGAAGGTCAAGCAACCTTGACAACACTCAGCCAATGGCAAGAAAATCTATCGAAGCATCGGAATCCATCCGATGATTTCAGTCGTTGATGCACATGTCAACGAAGGTCAAGTAGCCTTGACGTTATCCCCAGCAGGGATTTCACCCATTGATGTACATTTCAGCGAGGGTCAGTCAACCCTGACAAACACAGATTATTGGCAGTAACTCTGACAGACCCTTGGAAAGACCTGGCGATACAAACTAGGGAAGACCATCTTCATCAGGGACGGACCAATGATGGAATCTGTTATACACAATCTTCATCAGACAAACACAAATCCCCAGAGTCTCTTGCACATGAGAGGAATATCTATGGTGGAAAGTCTATACCAAGGATTAAGGACTTTGGTGATAACCCCAAATGTCAACATCTTGGAAGTTCCTAAGAACTTTGGAACACACATCCCAGTTTATAGGGATATCTGTGATAACTCCAGTCCCCGTCACAAGTAATGGGCACAAACGGTAATCACATCCTGTTGGAAAACGATCCAACCAACCACATACGTCATACATTTACATCATGTTGCAGTACATTGCATCATGAATATCTTGTCACATTTGAAGTGTCTAGTATTCTTTATCATATCCATTCCATTACACTGCATAAATATGATAATTGGTTACACAGAATTTCCATAGTAGATTATTTATATAATATTTTATTATATAGTTTTTATTTGTCACACATGTAACCCATCTAAATAGCTTACAATTATAATTATAATAATTATAATCTTATTATAATTTTACTTATAATAAATAAATAATTATATATCTAATTTAATTAATAAATTAGAAACATCACCTTATTCAATTTATTTATTTCCTTTAATAATTAACAATTCATTTACTTTAATTATTTTTTTAAATATTAAGAAATTGATTTAATTTAATTATTTCTTTAAATTAAATCCTTTAAATTAAAATTAAAATTATTCAATTTAATTTATATTAATCAATTTAGTTACTAAATTAATTCACCACAATTCATCAATTATTTATTTTCCTCAATAAATATATTATTTTAAATATTTATTTAATTCAATAAATATTTAAATTAATTACAAAAATTTCCCGATCGTTACAAAAATTAGAAGGGAATCTTGCTATTTATAAGAGTTTAAAAGTAAGGGTATAATAGACTTTTCCCATAACATTTGGTTAGAAAATTACATTTAACCCCTTGTGCATATAATTAGTGGCATGGTTAATAACATTTAGCCCCCATGCTTATATAATTGGTGGCATGCACCCATAATTGGTGCCACTAATTAGCTTTATTCTTTTATTATTCTTCCGATTTTACCTTTCGTTCACTTCCCGAAATCCATTACGCAGTCGAACAATTTCGTTTTTCGTCTTTAAAAATTCTATTATATCTTCCCTTATTATTATAATTATGGTACATTCTTTAAATAATTAAAAATAAACGCTTTTACGCTTCCGGACGGATAGTGATTTTCCAACTTTTTCCCCAAAAATATTACTTTCCAATACGATCATAAAACTTGTAAATTCTATCAAAAATCTACGTTCCACATCAAAAATTCTCATTTTAACACATCTTAATAGGGCAAAAATCCAAAATCTTATTTTATTCATAAATACTTCAAAAAAATTAACTAAGTAAAATTTTCTGGGTCGTCACATTTTTCTCTCCTTATAAGGATTCCTTCCCCGGAATCACCACTTAAAAAAAATATTACATCAAAGCTTAGATGTCTTATCTTTACACCTTTTACATATATTTTGTGAGGGTTGATTTACTTAGGTATGGATTACCTTTTACACTTTTTACATATATTTTGTGACCGCTACTTTTTCCCTTAATTATACTTCCTCCCTTCATCTCTTTCATACGGATTAATTTAAAAATACTAATTCACTTAGGTTTTAATAATACCTATTTCATTTCTTTGGTTGATAAACTCTTATAGGTTTTATTTCATAAACTTTATTAAAATCGTTTATATTACGAGTAATATACGCTCTTAAGAGTGTTAACTCCCTTTTCTAAGGATTATCATTTATCACAATCATCATAATTAACTATACTTCTAATCATTCAGGATGTCACATTCACCCTTTCTTCTAAGAATTTAGTCCTCGAAATTATAACATACTAATGTCTACTCATTCTATTCATTAAAACTGACATTCAATTTAACCTCTAACTAATTTTATCTACTTACCTTCTCAACTAATGAGTTTATTACTCTTTCCTCCTATGAGGATCACATCTTATAATCAACTTCCCTTTTCTACCCCCCCCCCCCCCACCCTCCGACTGGAGTCTTAAAAATTTTCAATAATCATGAAGCAGTATGAACTAGGAAGTAAAAATATTTTTTTTATAAAAATTTCATACTAGGTTGAGGGGTAGTAAAGACCATGAACTCTTAATTAGGTTTAACGATATTCCTAACGCAAACATTCTTTAATAGGTAGGTTCACAATCATAAAGAAGGTAAACTACCATCTTTCAGTACGTAAGTGATATGCCTAACGTGTAACAACTATAGATTTCCCTTGTTCCAAGGTTGTTCACCTCAGACTTAACACAAGATTCTGCACCAAAACAATTTGGTTTGACATAAATTCTAAAAGAATGCTTGAATTTCATATTTCAACTTTTGTCTAGTCGAATCAAATAACTTAGACTATACCAACAATTTGAACATCAATCAAAACCTTTTCCTAGCCAATTCAATTGGCATCGTCTAATTTAAAACACTACAAATCATTTTATAACGTCATGATACCGTACTGTCTTTAACAGTACGTTGAGGATTCTGTAATGTTATGACTTTGTCATACAATATCATACTATATAGGACTGATGATATTGTGATCACATCCAACACTAGGTTAGATTGCATTGATGACTCCATCGTTTATCATCTCTGCACTAAATGCATCAATTATCTATAAAACATGTTTAGATATTTTCAAATCATTTTTGTCTAGCCGAAACAATTAGCATAGACCTATAAATAATAGTTCATTTTAAAACTCATTAGTTCAAAATTTTGATCCAAAGTATTTTTTTTCCAAAAGCATACATATCAACACAATGTCAATAAATTTTGAAATCTAGCATAACTAGAAGATTTGGAATATCTAATTTTCTATTATCAATTTCAATTTCCTCTATTACCCTCACTATGAATAATTCTATATTTCTTTAACTCCATCAATGCTCAATATATTGAAAATAACTAGTTCTCAGTCTACAACCTTCTTATACTCCATTATAGTTCATCATACCATACTTTGTGTTTAGGAACTTTCCACAATAATATGAGTTTAGGAACTTATCCTAGAAATATGTAATTCAAGAAATAATCATAGACTATCCATACGCTTAGGGGCTCAAAACATACCATTTAATTATGAGTCACAAACTTACCATAAGAATGAGTTTCAAGAACTCTCCCCTAATCTTAGTATACTCTATATCAAATATACCTTTGAGAAAAGAATCACCTCTTCATCATCGGTATATCGATAACACTACACCAACATTTCAACAATTGTCAATGTGAGAAACTAAGTGGTCGTTAAACCAAGCAAAAAATCCCCTGCCCATACAAATGTTTGTACAACTTAGTCACCACTTGAGTCCGCAATTGAAATCCCAACTAAACTCTAAATTCATCTTACTCAACACGAATACTCTTAATATGTATCGTATCATTAACAACTCTTTCTGAGTTTATCTTGTACTACTTTCATAGTACCTTTCGTGTACAACATTCTGCTATAAATTGTCAATCGTTCGATTGATGATCTTGCCATTTTTTATGACTTAACCAGATCACGTCGTGATCTTTTCCTATACTCGTTGTATATTATGATCTTCCTTACCCTATAATTGTTTCATTCTATGATTTTCTTACTTTTCTCTCTTAATCATATTATGATTTTTCTTTACACTCTTCACTTTATAGATTTTATCTTTTTATCATTATTTTCCATCTTTATAACTGGAGTCAGATAACTCCATATTCTTATCTTTTATAACTCTTTAAGATTCTTCTTTCAATCTTTATTATGCATACCTTAATCCCTTCCTTATGAACTTCTAACTTATTTCTTTATTGTTCAAAACACGTCCTGATAGGTCCGAAAATGGGTGTTCCCTGAAGAAGATACCTTTATGGCTTATTTACATGCATGAAAATAATCGAAAAACCCTAAAATGGTGTGGAGATCAAGGAAAGCTCTGACCCCCGACATTAGGTCAATGAGAGCCTGATAAGATTTATTGTAATCCATTGGAGAGCTATCTCCAACGAAGACGGCGGCAATACTCGATGTTATAATCTGTTTGAGTCTATCTCTCGCGATGACGTCGACAATACCCGATGTTGTAATCTAGTGGAAACAATCCCCAATGAAGACGTCGGCAGTACCCGATGTCAAAAACCGTTCCCCAGCGGAGGCGTCGGCGATACCCAATGTCGTAATCCGTTGAAATCTATATTTAATGAAGACCTCGACTGTACTCGGGGGTGTAATCCGTTAGAGACAATCTTTCACGAAGATATCATCAGTACCCAATGATATAACCCATTGGAGTCAATCTCTAGAAGATAATCTATCAAACTCCCTAGCAGTCGAGAACTACCCTTTTAAAATCTGGTTTACGTTCATCCCTGCATACTTTGCACATGGCATTGCGTCATTAGATATACCTTATTACGTATCGAGTGTCTAGTCTTCTTTGTCATGTTTATTCCATTGCACTGCATAAACATGACAAAGAGGGTAAAATCGCAATTCAGCCCTAGAGACAACCCCAAGGCAAGACAAGAAACAAGTCTACCGCAGAGACAACTCAGAGGACAAACGATGCATAATCCTTCCCCTGGACAAAACCCAGAGACAAGACATGCATAAGTCCACCCCGGAGACATCCACAAAGACAGAAAAGGCACAAGCCTACCCCGGAGACAACCCCGGGGCAAGACAGAACACAAGCCTACCCTAGAGACAACCGCGAGGACAAACAAGGCACAAGCCTGCCCCGGAGACAACCCCGAGGCAAGAAAGGAGACAACTTTGTTAGGAAAATGCATGTGAATGTTATTCCGTTATTCATATAATTTTTTAATGAAGATGATGAAGTTAATGAATGAATATACAAATATGTCTGCATTGATAAAAGATGTAAAGTCCTTAATAGATGATAGATAATATGGACAAGGACTTAGATTGAAATGATCAAATTTGTTAGGTTGATTTAATATTAATGAATAGTTTTGTAAAAGTCCTTCAAAAGATCATGATGTACAAGGACTATGAATAGAAAGATCAAACTTGTTAGGGTGATCTATTTTGAGATGTAATAGATAGGTCTCAATAGAATCGTTGTCTGTCAAGCTGCCGAGAGGTAGCAGAAGCTAAGGCAGAATCGTGGAGTATCGAGAAAGTTTCTTCAGAATCATAGTCTACTATGGAAGCCACACTCAGAATCGTGAAGATAGTTCAAGCGTCTGCCGAGCCAAGTCAAGAATCGCAGTCATCTCTCAGAATCGTGGAGTCTGCAGAACAAGCAAGTAGAGATTGTAGTCTATCAGAGCTTAAGAGAAATCTTAGTGTTCTCTACAATCAAGGCTAAATTAAGCATGAACATGTCAAGAAACAATGATTCATGGTGTCTCTCACGTCAGCATCAGAAGCACTGAGCCTTGTCCATTTGCTAAGGAATGAAGTACAACAAATGAATGATGGCTTATAGACGTTGAGATTTCAGGAATCCCAATGATCCAACACTCATCCTTAGTATGTATCGAAGATGCTTATAGAAGAAGCTAAGGAAAGGACTGCATGCCTGCTAAAAATAACTTTTCATGTGTTAGGTGAGATAACAGTCTGCTGTGTCAGTGGGCCAGATGGCTAAACAACAGATTTCAAGGAAGTCAACATTAGTGCTTAGAAATGTATGGTGCATTAAATGTTTCAATGGATGCCTTCAACAAAAACATTTCAAAAGCTCAATCACAAGTAAATCAGACATATTAAATCCAAAAGCTCAAGAACACTCAACGTCTAATACTCTGCGATCAAGAAAGAAAAGCTTGCTCTGCTACTCATTTCTTTCAAACGTATGATTAACTACAACTGAGTATCACAACCCAAGAAATCAACTCTCATCAGAAGACAACGATCGTAGAGTCTAATGAAGCATCTACAGAGGACATACGAAGAGGATGTCAATACTCAGCCTCACCATTAAGTATGATCAAGAGATCACAAGGTTGAAAGTCAAGGAAGCTGAGCATGACTAATCAAGGGGATATGCAAACCAAAGTGTCAACGAAGTTAAACAACTCACTAATTCCTTAAGCAAGACAAACCAAGCATAATCGTAGAGCAAAATACAAGAGCTAAGTACAAGATGGTACAACATTGAACACTCTCGGAATAATAAGAGATGTCAAGGTCAAGTCACCCTACGATTTCCATAGACATGCTACGACCAAGTAATCATAGAGTTCATATAAAGGTCAACATCAGAATCGTAGATGGCATTTATCTAATGAGTGAGAATGTCTAAACAAAGAGACTGACATTCGAACGTTGTGGATTGAGAATGCTGAGATACTCTATAAACACCTTTGATATAAATATAGGAAACAAAAAAAAGGGTGACTACCTACTAGTCTGCTTAGAGTGACATTTTAGAAGTGTTAGGTGATAAAGTAGACTGATGTGTCAGGCAAATCAAAAAGGAGGTGTCACATAAACCCAGTATGTCTATATCATAAATCTCAGAATCTCTAACGCATTAAATGCTCTAAAGAAAGCTCTTCAACGAAAGACTCCCAACCGCTATGTTCTAACGGGAAGATGATAGATGATTCTATGAAGAGCCGAAGATTCAAAGAAGATAGTGTTGCTGACTTGAGACGATGCAAGTCATATAGAGCTTAACATTTAAAAGGTCTCTATGAGAGTGAGACCACCACATAAGAGTAAAACACAACTAATGAGAATTCAACAATAAAAAACTTCACTCTATACAAAGGAGTATGACAATAGAGTGTTGGGATTTTGGCATAACAAAGCAATGCACAACGGAAAATAAATTTGAACAAAATAATCCGAAACCCAAACAGGATCCATGCGAAACATAAATTAATTCAGTGTGTAAAAGATTATACTGATTATGAAGCTGGAATTAATGCGATCGAATCTCCAACGCAATCCAAATGAACCGCGTCTCTACGGTATCCACATGAACGCCCTGCGTCTCACCATGAACACACTGAGATGAAGAGAAGGAGATACAGAACCGAATATGTGCACAAGACAACCAGTGTTCAAGGACTGTTAAGTATCCAAAGAATTCTACCTGATATGCAAAGACTTTCGCAGTACCTCAACATTGATGTTGTACAATACTGAATATCAGATGAAGACAAGCATTAACAATAAAAAATAACAGCACTAAAGGATGAGTCAGACTGCTAAGTACCATCAAAATGTTAAGCTGAACGCACATCTTAGAAGTCCATTAGATGTGATCAAACACCAATGCTAAATGCACAATGATCACAAGTAGCTGCTAAGTACCAGAAGATGAACAAGATGAATGTCATCTTTGCAGCTCAACAACAACAAACAAACAATCAAGAAACTAGGACATGTAGGGTCCTTGTCTTAGTGACTAAAACAAAGTCAAGTTTGATGCGCTTGATGAGTACTAAAGGGTACAAGAGATTCTAAGTTTGTCAGGCTTAGTCTATAGTTTCCAAGACTAATGGTCTTGAAGAGTTCTTAGTGAACTAGAGTTCTAAGGCTGGTGATCTTGAAGGAACCTCAGTGATTCAAAGTTGATCAAATCCTTAGTGGAATCCCTACTTGTTGAAGCAGAAGAGTGAATTAGGAGCATTCAGTCTCTGAACCACTTAAAACCTCTAGTGTCATTTACTTTATGTCATTTATATTATGTCCTATAATTGCTATATATGTTTGTAACTAATCTAACCTTAGAACTGTGTTTAAAGTAATATTCTTGAAGGGGATCTTAATCTATATCGTTATGCATGAATTGATTCATCTATCCATTATATGTTAATCACTTAAACAGATTAAAGAAAACAAAGTTTAAAAGGATCCATTCAACTCCCCACCCCCTCTTCTAGATCTATTGTGTGCCGCCAGGAATTAACAAAGTCTACCCCGGAGACAACCCCGAGGAAAGACAAGGAAAAAGCCTACCCCGGAGACAACCCCAAGGCAAGACATGATAAAGTCTACCCCAGAGATAACCCCGAGGAAAAACAAAGTACCAGCTTCCCCCGAAGACCCCCCCGAGTGAAAACCAAGCACCAGGTCACCTCAAAGACGACCCCGAGACCAAAAAAAGACCTTAGGTCAACCCAAAGGCGATCACAAGCAAAGTGCAAGAGCATGAAATACACCACTTGGTCCAAACGGGGGTCGTAAAGCTGAGGACAATGCCATGAGAAGCCTCCACAACAACTCCCGATCTGTGAACTGCCCGAGGCGAGTTGACGACCTGTGAAAATCGAAAGATACCTTTCAGCTACGAGCATCATCTTCCTGGAATGCTGAATCAGTCAAAATCAACCTCATTTCGCAGCCTTCGGCAAAACCTTAATGAGATTTTTGGTATAGAGCTCAACTTTCTCCAAAGAATGACCAAAGAACTAAAATGGATCCTAGTGGGACCCACAAAGGTCAGATACAATTCTATATATGCATGTCCCCCAGATCTATAAACCAAGGGCAACAACTCATAATTCAACGAATTAGACAATTTGTATCAAAAGCTTAGATTTTAGAAAGAGAGAGAGCTCGGGAGAAGCATATTGTAAGACCTCGAATTTTATGAAATAAAAGTATTCAATTTTTCTATTTAGTAAATAGTTAAATTGATAAAAAGTTAAAGTTAAGGGTGATATGTTAATTTTTTTTCAAAACAAGCAAGTGGCTATAAAATACTTATTGTTGTCAGGGAATATTCGTTTGGTCGTATAATATTCTTGTTGTCAGGGAATGTTCGTACGATGGCGCAGCCATTTGTGGATCCCATAACAGAATAACTGTCGGATGAAGAAAATGAAAAATTTAAGTTTTTATAAATAACGGCGTAATCGTTACCGTTAACACTGTTGGAATATCCGGTGGGTAAAGTAAAGTAATACGCGTTGTTACACAGTAGCACACGGTATTGCACAGTATTTTTGAATGATTGATTCTTACGTAAGAAGGCACTACTCAATCATTTTTACAGTAATTACTGTTTAATATTTTATTTTATTGATTCAATAATTGTTGCGTTGATATTTTATATTATTGTTGTTTCAATAATTGTCATTGCACAGTATTTCCCATTATCAGATCAATATTTCATATTATTTGAATAATATTATTAGATAACATTATTGGCAATGTCTTGAAAGTTCTGTCAATGAGAGGTTTGGTCACCTAATTGCGCGCCAGTTATGAGAAATCCTTATTGGAAAGCCCCCTCTTTCCTGGGAACTGTCTGGTTGTCATTATTATGATTCTGTAATATTATTTGTGAATAATTAATTATTAATTTATATGATAAGGAAATATTTATTTGATGTGGATTTAAATGATGGATTTATTTATGTGGTTATAAATGAAGGAATTAGTGTTGAGGTGTTTTATTAGTATTTTGTCGGAATGGGGGTATTAAAAATTAAATCAGTGTTCTTAAAGCTCTATTGCGTGAGTTATAATTTTAATCCAACCGTTGGAACGTTGTGATTTTTGGATATGTTATACATATATAAGTTGAGTATATGTCCACAAATTTTGAACCGTTAAAAAGTAACGTATGATTTGTTATGAATTATATGAGGTATTGAAAATCGTCCGTTAGTGGATTTCGGATTTTTTATGTCTGGAATTTGGAAACACTTAAAGCTACAAAGTTGTAGAGAATTCGATTTCATGTGGAATGGACATAAAATTCGTATTTTTCTGATAAAAGGGCTATTTATTATGAATTACTGAAGTTTCAGAAAATAAAATAATTTTTTTATTAAAAATGGTTGGGACCCACTTTTGTTTGTTTTGAAAGCATGTGCTGAATTTTGTTCAATGTTGGCTGCTCAACTTGATTCAGTAAGAGTGGGCGTAGAAAAAGAAAAATTATATATATTATTTTATTTGTTTAGTCTCCTTTGGCGTTCTAATATTTTCCTATAAATAGGCGCTTAAGTTAGAATTGAAAATCACACCAAAAATAAGTTTTCTTTTTCTCTAGATTATCGAGCGTGTTTTTGTGAGTATTTAGATACATGGAGAGTTGCTATTCAGTGCAAGTTTCTTTCGGCTTTACATCCGATGTTCCAGTCTAAAATACTGCTCTTTTGAGATAAGGGATTGTAAGGGTTATTATGTTTTTCAGTTTCGTAATTTTTCTGACCCTCAAAAATTCTGAAAAATTTTGAAATGATAATTTGATGATTTGTCTAGATTGTGTACAAAAATGGCGATTTTTGGATGTATAAATTAAGAGTTATGAATTTTATGGGAAAAGACTATTTTAAAAGTAAACCCTTATCCCTCCTTGTGGTTAACTCCAAAATTGGTGAAATATTTATTGGGAGTACATGTATATAACAGAAGTATACTCTGTAAATTTTGGAATTTTTGAACTAAAGTACAGCTTATGATAAATGTCTAAATATTCGACAGTTTTGGCCATATGAAAAATAGTAAATGAATTTTAAACATTTCAGAAATAATATATATTCAATATGGGACTATATTCTGCTAAATCCCAGAAAAGAAAATTTTTTGGGACTGATTTGGTATTTTTCATGAAAATGGGCTAGTTATGAGTAAATGAATTCAATATGTTATGTGAAGTAAGAAAATTGAAAAATGGGATTTTATGGCTTGAGAATCCTATATAAGGTATATGCAGATTTTTGATGAGAGTTTTGGTTATTGGTGATGAAATCTTATGAGTTTGGCATTTTAGGATGATTAAAATGCATTATTTAGAAAAGTGTAAACAATTAAAATAAATTATTTATAAGTTTAAGAAATGATTAAAACGTTTTTGTAATATTAGATTGTGAGATTATTAAGTGATTTATAACATTTGGATTAAGGTGTTATAAATATTGATATGAATTTTATTGTGAAACTTTATCTTTTTATGTCGAGGTTACTATTCATGAGTTACTATTCACGGGGTACTATTCACGAGAAATTGGTTTCTTTTTCTTACCAAATTATCATTGATTTATGAATCTTACTCTTGAGATTAAATCTATATGTTGACTATATTATTTTTATTATCATATATAACATTTTTATAACCCTAATGATGATATTTCTCTTGGACTTGAGTGTAAAGATGGGTAGAATATTGGTATGATCGTGACTATGAGTTCTCTTTGACCAGTAGTGCAAAGATGAATTGTTGACTGGTATGATCATGACCATTGAATTTATAATTGAATATCTTTTAGCTTAAGTTCAAAGGTGAATTTATCAACATGGTTATAATCAATGTTTATATAAATTCTGAAATGATTATTTATTTCTTTGAGATATTAATATCTTTGGCCCGTAGTGCAAAGATGACCTGTTGTTGAATATCTTTGGCCCGTAGTGCAAAGATGACCTATTGTTGATTACCTTTGGCCTGTAGTGCAAAGATGACCTGTTATTGAATATCTTTGGCCCGTAGTGAAAAGATGAACTGTTAATTAATATCTTTAGCCCGTAGTGCAAAGATGAATTTATTAGTATGATTATGAACAAGAACTATAATTTGGTATAACCATGATCTTTGATGTTTCAGGTAAAGACAAGTGATGAAAATTATATTTGTCCTGGATGAGAAGGGGAATTTAGTACCACAGTTATGATTATGAGTTATTCACATGAATGTGAATAGGAACTGTTAATTGTTGTTACAGGGATAAAAGATTGTTGGTGGACTTTTAACATGGAGAAGATAATAGACTTTATGGTCTATTTGACTCTTCTAATGGATTGCTCGTTCCGCTGCAACTATGGTTGCAAAGTTTTATCATCTACCATATGTTCTAAATCTCTGATTTATTATTGATGAAGGCTATTGATAATTTAATTATCTTTAGTCATGATATTCTTTACTGGGCTAGTTGTGCTCACCCTTCTGCTTCACAATTCCTTTCAGGTAATAAGAGTGTAGCTGGGTCGAGCGGGGGTAACAGGAGATTAGAACGGTGGTCATTAGCTGTGGAGGTTCTCCCTAAACAGTATAGAAAAGTGTGTTGTATTTTATACATCATTTAGTAGTTATATTTGGTGAATCAAATAGGGTAAAGCAAACCCAACGTTGGAAGGGTATTTTTCCATTATCATACAAGATGTCTAATGACATACAACCTCGTGTTATCATAGGACATAGTTGCGCACATCCACTTGTTGAGTATATCTACGAGCACTACCTATATGATCTTGTAGTTTGGTTGAAATATAATTTTCAATTGCAGACAGTGGGGATAGTTATATGTCAAGAGAAGACTCACCATTGGAAAGAACATGACAGTAATCTTCTCGTTTTTCTTTGGGGTCTATTGGGTCAACCAAGGATAATTCTGTGGGCATATGATATCTATTATAACCTAGACGCATGGCCTCCCATGTACGAAGGTTTCCTTGAGCACTTCCAAAAGATTTTAATTTCTAAAACAGTTATTGACTGTACCTTTATGTAAGGTGTCATTGTGACGGACTATCCAAGGTTGGGACATGAGTTACAGTTGGTATACATTTGTATCAAAACTCACAAAATTTGTGTTATTGTATTTTGCACGACAATTGTGATAATGAAGTTGTAGTTATTTTCTATACCATGTATTTGGCGACTCAGAATAGGTTGGATAGATTGGACCTATTTTGGGGGTGTCACACATACTAACTCATATTTTTACTAAATCTTTCATATATACAAGAGATATTACTCCCTCAACGTTATAGCATCGATCCACGATGAAAACAAGCTTGTTCTTCATCCCTTAAGGTGAAATAAGCGGTATTTTGTGCAATTTATTGTTTATATAGTTAAAATTGTTAGATTCATTGCTTTATAATGTAAATCTATAGATAAATATGTTGTGCAACACATCTATTGTGTTCGGGTAGTTAGATATACATATTTAACCATTTAAATTGGTTATATATTGTATATATACAGTTAAAAACTATTCTGGGCACTAGATCTACCTAGATCTAGTCGGATCTAGCTTCCGAGAGGTTCTGGAGCATCAAAGCTTGAACCCCAATGCTAGATCGACATAGATCTAGCTCAGACCTAGTTATTTCAAACATTGTAAATCAATGTTGAGTTTTATAAAGCCTTAGATCTATATATAATGGTGAAGAGGATTTGATTCATGCGTATAAGGGATTCCAACTGAGGGATCATTTTATAGCAAAAATCGAGCATTATGAATGTTTTTAATTTATAAATGGGAGCCTATGAATCCTGGGGTTGAGATCCCACTATCGGATCTCGACTAGATTCCCACAATGGACATTTTTGCTTTTAAATGTAATATCAATTGCATAAACCAATGTATATGTGATAAGTGCATATTATTCATTTTTTTTATTCCATTATATTTAGTTTTATTATATGTTTCATGTGTATATGAGCTTGTTATGGTGTTTAATGATTTCAAGAAGAATTGGAGCTGAAATGAGGAAAAAAAGAAAATTGCAGGGTTTTTAGCATTAAGTTGGATGCATGGTCATGGCTTAGGACTTGGATTTTATTTTAGAGCTCTTCCTTAACATTCCGGAACATCTTGAATCGTACCAATCGGAGTTCGTATGAAGAAGTTATGATCTTTTTACCAGACGAAAGCTGAACCTCAAAGTTTGGAAATTGTAATTTGCATAGTAGTTACTTAGAGCCTGATTTCAACCTTGATAAAGCCCGAATCTGTCTAATATCAAAGAATGAAACTTGTAGATCTCGTCGATATCTTCATTTTGATAGGTAGTAGGCCCCGTAATTCCTCCCAGATCAAAAGTTATGCTTATTTTACCAAAGGACGTCGCAGCAGAAAATGAAAATTCGCCCAAGCGAATTTGATCCGGAAAATTGGGAAATCTTGGATTTTTGGAAAGTTTCTAAAAGCATATTTTGACAGATTTCTACATGGAATTGGATTGATATTTCTATTAGAATTAGGATATCTTTAGATTAAGATTTATTTCCAAATTAGATTCTATTTCTTTTTGGAAACTAGTTATGATTTGTAATTCATTTTAGGATTTGGATTTCTACTTCCTATAGGATTTAGGACTTTGTCTAGCACTATAAATAGAGGATGGTAGTCAGGGTATTATACATTCAATCATTTACTATATTCTCTCATCTACAACATTGGAGGATTGAAGACATGAGCTAAGTTCTTTTTATTCAGTTCTAAGGGATGTTGAACCTTATTTATAATTAATGGTTAATTGAGTATTCATTATTTATTCCTTCTCACATGAAATTCATTCTTGATAATTTGATTTAATTTCTGAATGCTATTTGGTTTAACTGATTTGATTTCTGCAGGATTGAGTTGGATAATGAATATCATATGCTAGATCAAGGAATAATATTACGTGTAATTGATATTATTTCTAATCACAAGTAGTAATTAGTAATACCTAATTGTGGACAAGCTTTTGAGTATTACTATGATTATCAGAAGAAGACAACTTAAACAATCCGAGCTTATGTGTATGTTGCTTGGAATAGTCTAATTCTCTAGTTCTTAATGCTGATATTATATTAAATCTAGAGAGCTTAGAATCTTGTGAAGAGCTTGTTTCATTGAGTGACAATCTAAGGGGAGTTTCGGGTAGCAGAACTTGTTGTTACCTAGGGCTATTAGTTTCATTGAAGGGTAAATAATGTTACACTTAATTAATCTATTATTGTAAAAAGGTGATACTGAACTGAAGAACTGAAGCTTTTTATTCATTGTTTATTCTTATTAGTTTATTCTTGTTAATTTAATTAATTAATTCAAAATCCTCTTTTCATTAGAAATCATAGGATAAATATAAAACAAATCACTCTCTATGGGATCGATCCTTGCTTACAACTATGCTAATTGTTTAAATTTGTAAAGTGAAAGTGAGGTTATTTTAGGAGTGTAAACGACAGCTCCCAATATGTAAACATCGGATCTTAGAAACGACTTCTTGAGGTTCGTCCCGAGAGATTATATTTAAGACCCCATGATAGTGAAAACTTTTAATTACAGGGTTTTAGATTTATCTATACAGCTTTCATGCCCGGATATGATCTGACCCCTTTTAATGTTTTTTACATGCATCACCACCAAAACAACTTTCCAAAATAAATAGCAAATAACTTTTATCATAAAAGGAAGTTCATAGGACCTTGATTCCTATTTGACGAAGGATTCAAAAACCTTGTTTTCCCAAATGTCATATATATATATATATATATATATATAGCAAGGATCTTAGGCTCACCCTTATTGTGCTCACTCCGAGCTCACCCTGTTTTTTTTTATATAAAAAAACATAACTAATAAAAAATGTATAATAATTTTTGAAATTGAAAGTTTTTTTAAAAAAAATGTTTTGGGTGTGATTTTGGTACATATAACAAAACAGTGTTGTACAGTCTGTACAACACTGTTTTGTTATATGTACCCAAATCACACCAAAAAAACTTCTTTTTTTAAAAAAAAAACTTTCAATTCCAAAAATTATTATACATTTTTTATTAGTTATGTTTTTTTTATAAAAAAAAAAGGCAGGGTGAGCTCGGGGTGAGCTCAATAAGGGTGAGCCTAAGATACTTGCTATATATATATATATATATATATATATATATATATATATATATATATATATATATATATTCTAAAAATGAGCCATTATCTAAATTGAATCATTTGTGAATCCAAAGAGGTACAACACTACTTTCAAAGTAAAAGTCGTTCATAAACGCAAATAAAGCAATGAGCTTTCACAATAAAATAGCATAACAATGCGAGACTAGATGAATCTAGGTTAATAAATGGAAGTATTAAATGAACTTGATTCCTATTTGACGAAGGATTTGAAAATCTTGTTTTCTAAAACATCACTTCAATACACTTTGTTTAAAATTGAATTTTTCAATAAATTATATCCTTCGTGCATAGGGCCAAAGAGGTACATCACTACTTTCAAAAGAAAAATCCGTTCATATGCACAAATCAAACTTAGAACAACTAATACAATCAAAGCGTGCGCGTACACACACACACACACACTTTATGCTTAGGAAAAATAACAAGACGCGATAACTATGTTTTTCACGAAATTCAGAGGTTCCTAACAAATTCCACTCGCTTAATCAAGCCCCCGAATTTCTCGAATCTCGGGTTTTAAAACTAGTCTTATATATCTTATGGAGTCATATATTGGGCCACATTTTGAAAATCTTTCAAACTCGGATGTGTTGGTACATCCATTATAAATATATACCAACTAGCGACTCTAACATTTGACCCAATAATTAAAATTAAATCTTTTCAATTCGTCGACACATGAAATTCATTTTTGGGTAAGTTGGTCAATTGGCCAATAGAATACTGACACGCAGGAAAGGCTCTATGTGTGTCAGTATTCTATTGGTCAATTGACCAACTTACCAAAATATAAACTTAATGCTAATCGGATCCCAAAAATATCGATCTCTTCCTAAAATTCACCAGTCAAAATAAAACAAATCAAATGAAACACAAAGAGTAAATAATAAAGGAAAAGCATCAATAAAAGAGAATAAACAAATAAAATAAATACGTATAAAAGGCTTATTTTTCTAAAAAATTCTAACTTTAACATCAATACAAGATTTTCCATCTTTACCATAAGTAGAACATGATTTAGTTGTCCAATGTAGTAACAGATTGATCCAGGAAGAATTAGTGTGCAATCATGAGAAATTAGGTAGAGAAAACATTGCACTTTGTCAAATGTTAAATGAGAGACAACGGCTAATATACAACACTGTCACTAAGTGTGTTTAAAATGAAGGATGTCATTTCTTTATTTATGGACATGGAGGTATCGACAAAACTTTTTTATGGAGAACTATAATGGGACATTTAAGATTAGAAGGACGGATTATTTTATCAGTTGCATAATCAAGGATTGCATATCTCTTAATAGAAGGTGGTCGTACTGCACATTCAAAGTTTATAATGTTAGCCAATGTATTTCTGTTTGTAGTTGTAACAGATAGTTTAGGACTCTTTTATAGTTTGAGATGATAAGCTCTCAGTTTGTAATCCCTTAGGACTTGGTCTCCCTGCTAAATAGAGGGAATCAGTTAGTATTTGTTATTATTTATATGCCTTCCATTAATGAAATTAGTAAGCAATTCTCTTTTAGAGTTTCAGCTCTATCATGGTATCAGAGCAGTATCTGATCTTTCCTTAAATTTTATTTTATTCTTTTCCTTTCAAACAACAAAATGTCAAACTCAATCCCGTCAAACACAGAAAACCAACTCATCACCATTAACACAGCTGCTCAAGCTCCTCTCAAACTAAATTCTTCTAACTTTGCTTCCTGGAAAATTCAATTCGAAACTCTCTTTGTCGGCTATGATCTCCTTGGTTACATCAATGGATCAAAGCCATGCCCACCACCAACCCTCACAACTAACGACACCACTGCTCCTAATCTTGCCTATAATTTTGGGGTTAGGCAAGACAAACTCATCCTGAATGCTCTCATCAGCAGCATCTCTCCCCCACTTATTTCCTTTGTGGCGCGAACTCTCTCTTCCCGTGAAGCGTGGAATGTTCTCGCCACCACATATGCAAAACCTTCCCGTGGCCGTATCAAACATGTGAAAAATCAGTTGAAGAATCTCACCAAAGGTACCTTGAGCATCACGGATTTTGTCTATTCTGTCAAATCAAGATCCGATGAACTCGCTATTCTCGGTGCTCCCATGGACACTGAAGATCTTACTGACAGAATTTTGGATGGTTTAGATGATGACTATAAGGAGCTTGTCCGAGCCGTCCAAGCTCGAGATGCTGCTATCTCCTTCGATGAGCTTCATGAGAAGCTTCTCTCATTTGAAGCGTCGCTTCAAACCCAGTCGCGTTCCTCTATTCTTGGACCTGTTACCGCCAATCCCATGACTCGGACCTCCAACAACAATAACTGGCGACCCTCCAAAAACAACTGGCGACCCTCCTTATCTCCTATAGGGAACAATTATCGTCCATCATCCAACACCAACTTCCGGCCTGCCATGCCCAACACAAACCAAGCCAGGAACAGCCGACCACCTGCACGTCCCTATTTGGGACATTGCCAAATTTGTGGAACTCAGGGACACACTGCTAAACGATGTCCTTCATTTCATTTGGTGCCAGTTCAAGGTTCTATCAATACCAACTCTTCTTATGACATGACACCATCATGGCATCCCCAGGCTAATTTTAACTCTCATACCCCATCCACCAATGCACAGTGGTTACTGGATAGTGGAGCATCCCATCACGTCACTGCGGACCTGGATAATCTTTTCCTTCATAAGCCTTACACTGGTCACGATGATGTTATGATCGGTGATGGTACCAACCTACCCATAAGTCACACTGGTTCCGTATTTCTCACTACACCCACCTCTTCCTTTCACTTAAAAGATGTTTTATGTGTTCAAAAAATGCAAAAAAAATTAATTTCCACTGCCTTTTTTTGTATAACCAATAATGTCTCTATTGAACTTTTTCCTACTTGTTTTCATCTGAAGGACCTACGGACGGGGGAAATCCTTCTACAGGGCAGAACTAAAGATGGAGTTTATGAATGGCCAGTTGCAAACTCTCCTTCGTCTCCCATTCTCGCCTTCTCCACTGTTAAAACAACAACATCCATTTGGCACCAGCGACTCGGTCATCCATTCTCATCTATTCTTAATCATATTCTGTCATTTTATCATTTAAATTTTTTTCCCAAAAAGATTTATGCTGTAATGCATGCTTAAGCAATAAAAGTCATAAACTAACATTTTCTACATCTACCTTGAGCACAACTCGTCCCCTTCAAGTTATATTTTCTGATGTTTGGACATCTCCCCTTGTCTCACATGATGGATACAAAATACTATGTCATTTTCGTTGATCATTTTACCAAGTACATATGGTTTTATCCATTAAAACGAAAATCTGATGTTCAAACAGTGTTCAAACGTTATAAAGCAATTGTTGAAAAATATTTCCAACAGAACATTGTCACCCTTTACTCAGATAACGGTGGTGAGTACATCATTCTCAAAACATTTCTTTTAGAAAATGGAATATGTCATCTCACTTCTCCACCACACACGCCTGAACATAACGGATATTCTGAACGGCGACATCTTCACATTGTCGAAACAGGCCTTGCACTCTTCTCTCATGCCTCTCTTCCAATCACATTCTGGACTTATGCTTTCATCACCGCAGTTTACTTAATTAATAGGATGTCTACTCCCACATTAAACATGTCTTCTCCATATGAGTCCATATTTCACATGAGTCCTAATTTTTCAAAACTAAAAGTGTTTGGGTGTTTGTGTTATCCTTGGTTAGGTCCATACACATCTCATAAACTTGATCCCAAGTCCAAGCCTTGTGTCTTTCTTGGCTATTCACTTTCTCAAAGTGCATATCTATGTTTTGAAAAATCGACTCGAAAAATACATGTTTCACGTCATGTGAAATTTGTAGAGTCTGTCTTTCCTTATAACTCTTCTACCACTGAACCATCAAGTCTTACATTTCCCGTGTCTGACTGGATTCCTCCACTCATTACCGTCTCTTCTACACCTCAGCAGAAACTGACTCTCTCAGCTCCATCTTCACAACGTCTTGCAGATGTTTCTCCTTCTATGGGCTCTTCACCGCATCCTTCATCATCTCCATCTTCCACTGCCGAAGCTATGCCATTTATCACCTCTTCCCAACAAACTATGCCGCAGGTATTTTCTCCTTCCTCTCATATCAACTCTTTACTTTCCCATCCGCCTCTAGCCTCTCAACCACCTCCACCACCACCTCCACCTCTACAAAATCCCCAACACTTCATGATCACTCGGTCCGGAAACAATATCAAGAAACCGGTCCAAAAACTCACCCTTCACACCATTACATCAGCCAACTCCCAAACCGAACCTTCCACCACTTCTCAGGCCCTCAAAGATCTCAATTGGCGTAAAGCTATGTATGAGGAATATGATGCTCTTGTTCGCAATGGCACGTGGGAACTTGTTCCACCTAATGGTATCACAAATATTGTGGGATGCAGGTGGGTTTATCACATCAAAAAAAACTCTGATGGTTCCATTCAAAGGTTTAAAGCACGTCTTGTTGCTAAAGGCTTTCATCAACGTCCTGGAGTGGACTATCATGAGACCTTCAGTCCCGTTGTTAAACCAACAACTGTTCGTTTGGTGTTTAGTCTTGCTGTCAGCCGAGGCTGGTCTCTTAAACAATTGGACGTCAATAATGCCTTTCTACAAGGTCGCCTCTCTGAAACAGTGTACATGGCGCAACCACCTGGGTTTGTTGATCGTGACAATCCTTCCTTTGTCTGCAAACTCCACAAAGCCATTTATGGGCTTAAACAAGCTCCCCGAGCCTGGTATTATGAAATGCGGCAATTTTTGTTGGCTTCTGGGTTCTTCAATTCCCACTCTGATACTTCTCTGTTTATTCTTAACAGTGCTTAGCATGTTTTATATTTATTGGTTTATGTGGATGACATAATTGTCACAGGAAGCAACAATGATATTCTCTCACAATTTGTTTCCAGCCTTGCCAAACGTTTCTCCCTTAAAGATCTTGGTGATTTGTCCTACTTCTTGGGTGTTGAAGTCCTTTTTCACAAACATGGACTTTTACTCTCTCAACGCAGGTACATCAATGACCTCCTCACTCGCATGAACATGCTGAAATCTAAACCAGTCCCCACGCCTATACCAAGTACTGCCTCTGCTGTTTCCTTATTGTCTGGCTCGCCTCTACCCGATCCAACCATTTATCGTGAAGTTGTAGGGAGTCTTCAATATCTCTCTCTTACAAGACCGGATGTGTCCTTTGCTGTGAACAAACTATCTCAGTTCATGCATAAACCAACAGATGTACACTGGACTCTTGTCAAGCGCATCCTGCGTTATCTTCTTGGTACGCTCAACAAGGGTCTTCTTCTGCGTCGTGACTCCTCCTATTCTCTTCATGCTTTTGCAGACAAGCTTCATGCCTTTTCAGATGCTGATTGGGCTGGCAACAAGGATGATTATTCCTCCACCAGTGCCTATCTAGTCTATCTTGGGAGTAATTTAATTTCTTGGAGTTCGAAGAAACAACGGACCATTGCCAGGTCCTCAACAGAGGCTGAATATCGTTCAGTTGCAGCCACTGCTGCTGAGCTAAGTTGGGTATGTTTGCTGATTAAAGAACTTGGCGTTACTCTTCCCTCTTCTCCTGTGATCCATTGTGACAACATAGGGGCGACTCAGTTAAGTTCCAATCCAATTTTTCATTCTCGTATGAAGCATGTTGCAGTGGATTATCACTTTATTTGTGATCAAGTTCAATCTGGTCAGCTTCGCGTTGCTCATGTTTCTTCTGCTGATCAACTCGCTGATCTTCTAACCAAACCACTATCCACCTCTCAATTTCAACTGTTTCGTGACAAGATTGGCCTCTCTGATCGTGGCCTATCTTGAGGGGGCATGTTAGCAAATGTATTTTCGTTTGTAGTTGTAACAGATAGTTTAGGACTCTGCTATAGTTTGAGATGATAAGCTCTCAGTTTGTAATCCCTTAGGACTTGGTCTCCCTGCTAAATAGAGGGAATCAGTTAGTATTTGTTATTATTTATATGCCTTCCATTAATGAAATTAGTAAGCAATTCTCTTTTAGAGCTTCAGCTCTATCATATAATACCACTTGATATTCATGAGAATAGTTTGTAACATTAAACAGAACACTATGATTGCTGAACTAATATGCAAAATAGAGTTAGTAGTACGGGATGAAACACCTATAAACCATCGGCATGTTTCCAAGCAGTTGCATAAAATGATCCAGAGATAGAAACAAATTAAACCATATGGAGGAAAGACAATATTATTTAGTGGTGATTTTAGACAGATATTACCAGTTCTACCTAAAAAAGGCGAGAAGATATTGTAATGACTTCAATAAGCAAATCCTATTTGTGGAAAAATTACAAAGTCTTTAGGTTGGAACAAAATATGCGCATTGAAAAAGATGTTCCAAAGATTACGATAGGGAACATGTCTTAGATTTTCGCGAATGGGTGATTAAAATTGGAGATGGAAAAGAAAGTGTTCATAATTTTGGTGATGATCCTGACTCTTCATGGGTTGAATTGCCCAAGGAAGTCTTTGTTCCCTCAGAAGGTAATGGACTAACAAAATTGTTTCTACAATATATAAAGATTTGGCAAACAAGTATCAAGATGATCGCTCAATTCTAACACCAATGAATGGAGACGTGGAAAAAATCAACAAGTTCATCCTACATTCATTGTCAGGAGAATCACAAATTTGTAAAATTTCAGACTCAAGTTGTTAAGGATGGAACAAGAAACCATGTATCCTATAGAATTTTTGAACTCGATGAAATTTAGCAGTATTCCAAATCATGAACTACAATTGAAGGTGGGTGCTTCAATAATGTTGTTACTGTATTTAAATCAAAGTAAAGGACTTTGTAATGGGAAAAGATTGATAGTAACTCAATAAATATATATATAGAGCAAGGATCAAGTGCATACCCCTTATCTTACTCACCCGTGCTTACCCTCCTTTAGGCTACAGTTTCGATCATACAACTGTCGTTTATACTTTTAGCAACGCTATATGTTGTCTGTCGCTAAAAGTATAGACGACGGTTGTATGACCGAAACCGTCGCCTAAAGGGGGGTGAGCACGGGTGAGTAAGATAAAGGGTATGCACTTGATCCGGACCGTATATATGTGTATATACAAATATATATATATATATATGGAGATGATCCATAGCAAATATTTTCTATGGAGAAAAATTGGACAAATATCATCATAACCGTCCATTATATAAAGCAAGGACAAGGGCGCAGATTAAATATGGTAAGCCTTCGTCCGCTACTTGAAGTAGCGGAAGGTAAAATATTAAGCACAGTTCGCTACACGAACAAGCGTACGTATTGGTTAAAATTTAATACCCAAATTAGCCCCCACCCCCCCCCCCAGCGGATGTATTGGCTGAGCGGATGTATTGGTTGATGTATTGATTGAGCGGATGTATTGGCTATGATCAATGCCTCATGCAATCAAACAGAGAGAGAGGCTCAATTGCAATCAAATCAATGACTGGGATCAACGCCTCATTCAATTAAACAAGGAGAGAGGCAGTATAATCAAATGGAAGGAATTGACTATGATAAAACATATGCTCCTGTTGCTAGAATTGAATCTATTCGTATATTATTAGCATTTGTATGTCATAAGAATTTCAAACTATTTCAAATGGATGTGAAATCTGCATTCTTAAATGGTGTTATAGAAGAGGAAGTTTATGTTAAACAACCTCCTGGATTTGAAGATTTTAGTCATCCTGAATATGTTTATAAACTACATAAAGCTCTATATGGTTTAAAACAGGCTCCAAAAGCTTGGTATGAAAGGTTGAGTAAATTTTTGTTGAAAAATGGCTTTAAATGAGGAACTATTGATACTACCATATTCACTAAAAATAAAAATGATGATATTTTGGTAATTCAAATATATGCTGATGATATTATTTTTGGTTCTAATGACATTACAATGTGCAATGATTTTTCTAAAAGTATGAGTAAAGAATTTAAAATGAGTATGATGGGAGAATTAAGTTTCTTCCTTGGACTGTAAATCAAACAAGGAGAAAAAGGTATTCATATATCTCAGTTAAAATACTGTAAAGAAACGATCAAGAAATTTGGATTAGAATGAGCAAAACCTCTTAACACTCCTATGTCAACGATGGATAAATTAATTGTTGATGAAAATGGAAAATCTGTTGACTCAAAGAAATATAGAGGAATGATCGGAAGTCTATTATATATAACTGCTAGTAGACCTGACATCATGTTTAGTGTTTGTAAATGTTTCAGGTTTCAAGATGATCCTAAAGAATCTCACCTAACCGCAGTGAAAAGGATTTATTGATATCTTAAAGGAACCACTGAATTGGGCCTATGGTATCCTAAGGATCAATAATTTAGTCTAATATGTTTTTCAGACTCTGACTATGCAGGTCATCATGTCGATCGAAAAAGTATCAGTGGTACCTGCCAATTCCTATGGGGATGCTTGGTTTCTTGGTTTTCCAAGAAACAGAACTTGGTATCTATTTTAACCACCGAAGCTGAATATGTTGCAGCTGCACGATGTTGTGCTCAAATACTATGGATGAAACAAACATTTGATGGTTATAACTTGAAATTTGACTGTGTGTCAATTCTATGTGATAATACTAGTACTATAAATCTAAGCAAAAATATTGTCTTGCATGCTAGATCAAAACATATAGACATTAGGCATCATTTTTTAAGTGATCATATTAATAACGGAAGTATTAAGCTAGAACATATTGACACTAAATTGAATATAGCTGATATATTTACTAAACCACTAAGTTCAGAAAGATTCTGCAAATTAAGAATTGTGTGACAACCCCCAAATAGGTCCATTCCATCCAACCCATTCTGAGTCGCCAAATACAAGGTACAGAAAACAACTACAAGTTTATTATAACAATTGTCGTGCAAAATACAACAACTCATGTGTTGTGAGTTTGGATACAAAATATATACCAACTGTGACTCGTGTCCCAACTGTAATGTGATAAATGTCCCATCTGTGGACAGCACCTAACAGTGATACCTTTATAAAGGTATAGTCAAAAACTGTTTTAAAAATTAGAATCTTTAGGAAGTGCTCAAGAAAACCTTCGTACATGGGAGGCCATGCGTCTAGGTTATAATAGATATCATATAGCCACAGAATTATCCTTGGTTGACCCAATAGACCCCAAAGAAAAACGAGAAGATTACTATCATATTTTTTCTAATGGTGAGTCTTCTCTTGACATATCATTATCTCCACTGTCTCTAATTGAGAATTATACTTCAAACAAACACCGAGATCATATAGGTAGTGCGCGTAGATATACTCAGTAAGTGGATGTGCACAATCCTGTCTTATAATGACACGAGGTTATATGACATTAGACATCTTGTATGATAGTGGCAAAACACCCTTCCAACGTTGGGTTCGCCTCACCCTATTGGATTCATCAAATATAACTACTAAATGATGACCACCGTTCTATTCCCCTGTTACCCCCGCTCGACCCAGCTACACTCGTATTACCTGAAAGGAATTTTGAAACAAAAGGGTGAGTACAACTAGCTCAGTAAAGAATATCATGACTAAAGATAAATAAATTATCAATAGCCTTTAACAGTAATAAATTAGAGATTTAGAACATATGGTAGATGATAAAAATTTTCAACCATAGTTGTAGCGGAACGAGCAATCCATTAGAAGAGTCAAATAGACCATAAAGTCTATTATCTTCTCCACATTAAAAGTCCACCAACAATGTTTTATCCCTGTAACATTAATCAACAGTTCCTTTCCACAATTTTATGAATAACTCATAATCATAATTGTAATTCTAAATTTCTCTTCGCATCTAGGACGAAGATAATTTTTATCACATGTCTTTACCTGAAACATCAAAGATAATGGTTATACCAAATCACAGTTCCTATTTATAATCATACTAACAATTTCATATTTGCACTACGGCCAAAGATATTCATCAACAGACCATCTTTGCACTACTGGCCAAAGATATTCAACAACAGGTCATCTTTGCACTACGGGTCAAAGATATTCATCAATAATTCATCTTTGCACTACAGGCCAAAGATATTCCTCAACAGTTCATATTTGCAATATAGGCCAAATATATTAATATCTCAAAGAAATATATAATCATTTCAGAATTTATACAAACAATAATTATAACCATGTTGATCATTTCACCTTTGCACTTAAGCTAAAGATATTCAATTATAAATTCAATGGTCATGATCATATCAGTCAACAATTCAACTTTGCACTACTGGCCAAAGGGAACCCATAGTCATGATCATACCAAAAATCTTCTTTACACTCGAGTCAAAGAGAAATATCATCATTAGGGTTATAAAAATGTTATATATAATAGTAAAATCAATATAATCAAAACATCTAGATTTAATCTCAAGAGTAATATTCATAAATTAACTATAATTTGGTTAGAAAAAGAAACCAATTTTGTCATGAATAGTAATTCGTGAATAGTAACCCATGGATAGTAACTTCGTAAATAGTAACTCGTGAATAGTAACTTATGAATAATAACTCATAAATAGTAAACCCGACACAAAAAGGTAGAAATTCCACAATAAAATCCATACCAATATTTCGGTATAATGATATTGAAATAATATTTTTTAAACTTATAAATAATTTATTTTAATTGTTTACACTTTACTAAATAATGCATTTAATCATCCTAAAATTCCAAACTCATAAGATTTCTCACCAATAACCAAACCCTCATCGAAAATCTACATATACATCATATAGGATTCTCAAGCCATAAAATCCTATTTTCTAATTTTTTTAATTCACATAATATATTTAATTCATTTACTCATAACTAGTCCATTTTCATGAAAAATACCAAATCAGTACAAACAAATTTTCTTTTCTGGAATTTAGCAGAATATAGTCCCATATTGAACATATATTTTTCTCAGAATTTTTAAAAATCATTTACTATTTTTCATATGGCCAAAACAACCGAATATTTAGATATTTATCAAAAATTGTACTTTTATCCAAAAATTTCGAAATTTACAGAGTATACTTCTATCATATACATGTAGTCCCATTAAAAATTTTACCAATTTTAAAGTTAACCACAGAGAGTTATAAGCGGATACTTTTAAAATAATTTTTTCTCATAAAATTCACAACTCTTAATCTATAAATCCAAAAATCGCCATTTTTGGACACAATCAAGAAAACTCATCAAATTATCATTTCAAATTTTTCCAGAATTTTTGAAGGTCAGGAAAATTACGAAACTAAAAAACATAACAACCCTTAAAATCGCTTACTATCCCTTACCTCAAAAGAGCAGCACTTCTGACTGGATATCGGATATGACGCTGAAGAAAACTTGCACTGATGAATAGCAACTCACCAAGTATCTAAATACTCACAAAATACACTCGATAATCTAGAGAGAAAGAGAGAAAACTTATGAATTCTGGTGTGATTTTCAATTCTAACTTAACCCTCTATTTATAGGAAAATGTTAGTACGCCGAAGCAGACTTGACCTGCAACCTGATGGCTTTACCTGCTACTATTGTCACCCACCACATTTGAAATTAAATTCAGCACATTTCTTCAACAACCACAAGTGGGGCCCACTAAATTCTAGAATTTTCTACCAAAATCATTTATAAACCTAATTTCTGAATCAGTGACCTCTTAAAATTCATAACAAATTATACGTTCATTTTTAACGGTTCAAAATTTGTGGACATATACTCAACTTATATATGTATAACATATCCAAAAATCACAACGATCCAACGGTCAGATCAAAAATATAACTCACGCAATAGAGCTTTAAGAACATCGATTTGATTTTTAATACCTCAAATCTGACAAAATACTAATAAAACACATCAACATTAATTTCTTCATTTTTAACCACAATAAATATATCCAACATTTATATCCATATAAAATAAATATTTCCGTATCATATGAATCAATAATTAATTATTCACAAATAATATTACAGAATCACATTTATGACAACTAGGCCATTCCCAAGAAAGAGGGAGCTTTTCAATAAGGATTTCTCCTTACTAGTGCGTAATTAGATGACCAAACCTCTCCTTGACATAACTTTCTAGACATTGTCAATAATGTTGTCTAATAATATTATTCAAATAATATGAATTATTGATCTGATAATGAGAAATACAGTGCAGCAACAATTATTGAAACAACAATAATATAAAATATCAACGCAGTAATTATTGAATCAATAAAATAAAATATTGAACAGTAACTACTGTAACAATTATTAAGTAGTGTCTTCTTACGTAAGGATCAATAATTGTGCAATACTGTGTGCTACTGTGCAACCACTCGTATTACTGTATTTTAACCACCGGGTATTCCAACAGTGTTAACTGTAACGATTACGCCGTTATTTATAAAAACTCAAATTTTATCGTTATCTTCATCCGATAATTATTCTGTTATGGAGCCCACAAATGGTTGCGCCATCGTATGAATATTTCCCGACATAAAGAATATTCCAGGACCAAACAAATATTCCCCGATAACAATGAATATTTTATAACCACTTGCGTATTTTGAAAATTTTATATATATCACCCTTAAATTGAACTTTTTTTTTTTCAATTTAACCATTTACTAAATAGGAAAATTGAATACTTTTATTTCATAAAATCTGGGGTCTTACAAATTGAGTTAGGAATGCTAGATAATTCTTCCTAATTATTTTAATTCGTGTCTAAACAAACTTTAATTTATCCTCTACTTAATTATTTTTATAGACTATATATGTATTTTTGATATTTTTTATACGTCTTTTTTATATATACTTATAATTATTTTTAATAATTTTCTATTAAGTTAAATTAAATTAAATAGATAAATATTTTTCTTAAATGAAAATGGTTACTTTATCATTGTTAAATAAGGTATATTACATATATATGCACATCCAATGGTCCAACTCATTCAAGTCGCATCCCACTAATCCAACCAATCAAATTCAGGCATCAAACGCACACGGATCACGCTCCTAAACTGTCCGATCAAGACTAAACATTGATCTTAGCCATTGGATCATGTTTTAAAAAGAAACACACCTCATGATCTACCTAGTAAGGCCGAAATATATATACAATTTTTGTAATTTTTAATTTCATTTGAATCTGTTCTTTCTCTCTCTCCCTTTCTATCTTCTCTCATCTGATTCTTTCTCTCTCTCTCCCTCTCACCTCTCAGTTCGTCTTCTCCGGCTTACCTTCTAACATCTCCGATCTCTCTTCGACATCATTCTTTCTCCTATATCTATCCCCTCTTCTTCCTAATCATAATTTCCTACTAAAATTTTTAAGTCTCAAGATTCTTAGGGTTTTCTATCCAGATTAAAGAATACTTGCTCAATTTTTGTATGTGTTCTTCTGTTAAGGATCTTATGTTTTGATAAAATACTCAAAACCGTCTCCGTTTTAAGTTTTCAAAATATAATTTTTTTTAAGTGATGATAAACTATTCTTTAGGGTTTTATCATCTCTGTCTTAGCTTTTAAAATTTTTTAAAATCTTTTTATTTTTATTTTGATTTTTTTAAAATCTATTTATATATATTTTTGGTTTCTGATCTGTGAAACCTCTGATGATCAATTTTTTTAACCTAACTGTATAGTCGTTTCATTTTTTTAGGGTTTTTGAATATTTTTCTATCAAGAAATTGATAGATCTACGCAAAATACATTCTGTTTTATAGCCTAAATCGTGTTAATTTTTTTAGGGTTTCCAATCAAACTCATAAATGAGTTATGTTTTTAACTCTTTTGTCATTTAATCTCTCTGCAACCCTTCTGATATTAAAACTTTCCACAATTTTTTTTATTTCTGAACATCAAGTGCTACCTTATTTTGCTGATGCAAGTCAATTCGTCTCCCTTATCAAAATCACGATAAGCTCTGAAAAGATCTGTTGAAATTTTTTTATTCTGAACATTTTAAAAAAAATAAAAATAAATAAACCCAATTTTTTTAAAACAAAAACTCAATTTTGTTCATCTTTTAACAATCACCTAATTTTATTTTAAACAGAAATTTTTTAACAATAATTTTTTTAAATATTTTTATTAAAATCAATTACCAATCTTTAGGTTCTTCAAAATTTTTGCTAACCTTTATTTAGTCAGTCATAATAAAATGTTTATATATATATATATATATATATATATATATATATATATATATATTATTTTTTTATATATATACATATGATATCTCCATCTAAGATTTGCTATTAATGTTGAAATCTTTCATTTTACTTGCTTCTTTGAAAAATTGGTGTCTGAAATAATAATTTATTGCCATGTTTTATAAAAAAATTCTGGCTTTAGTAATCATTCTTACGTTTGACTGAAAGTCTTTATTCTCAGTGTTCTTTAAATGACATGTGGAGATTTTTTTACTGTTCACTGTTCGTTCTTAAATGACATTTTTTAAACAGTGTTTACCCTACTATTTAACTTAAATATTTCTCGTCCCTTGTTACTGTATAATCTTATTACTTGTTTCTACATCAACTTATTAATTGCTGCTTTTACTTGATTACTTGGAGTGTATATTACATGTTGCATATCATCTTTCTTTTCCCTTTCTATATATATATCAGTCATTTCAAAAGTATGCACTCACTTGTGCAACCTCTTCTTAGTTTGATCCTTTCCTCTATCCTTCCTGCATCAATACTTATCATGTCTAATCTTTTTTCTTCCAAAACAAAAGTTCTAGCACTAAATTCTGAACTTCAATTTTCAAATGTTTTACCTCATCTTACTACTCCCCCTGCCCAGTCAAAATATCGGTCTATGAGACACAACCTGTGTCCAGGAAATGTAATCACATTTCACAGCTTTCCAAAACTGTTTGATATTTTCAAAAATGTTGGGTGGGAATGTTTGATTTCATTTTATGACAAGTCTATTTTTCCCAGTCTTGTAGCCGAATTTTATGCTCATATGGAGTTTTCACATGACTCCTTTGGTTTATTAAAGACCATTACTACTTGTATTCAAGGAAAGACTTACATCATAGAGAATTGTTTCTTGTTCATGCTCTTCAGCTGCATCCATCTACTCTTGAATTACCTCGAATTAATTCATATCAACATCCATCTGGCATATCTGTCGAAGAATGCATGCTACTCAAGTTTAATTTGTTTGTGGTAAATGATCAAATGGTACCAGCTCTGTTATTTGACTATCCATGCAAAGTTGGTCTGGAGTTTTTAATTGCTGAGTGTCAATTTCTAGGCAAAATCTTAAGAAACAATTTTATGCATGTTCGGGATGATAGAAAGATGTTACCTTTTGATCTGGAACTCATCAAAAGTCTGTTAAATGAATGCATGCCCTATAATCTAGCCTACTTCTTATTATCTTCATTTGAATACTGTTTTCAAAATAATTGCCTTGGTTTTGGCCTCCTTCTTACACATATCTTTCATTATTTGAATCTTCCTTTGTCCACTCTTCAGTCTCAATTAGTCCCTATCAGCAACATCGTGTCTCATCTCAATCTGCCACCACAGCCTCTCATCATCTTTAAACCACTTGATCATGAAACTCTTGAAGCCAACATCAACATGGCTACCAAAATTGATTCCTTAAATAGTATGAATCAACTTTTGCTCCAAAATCAGTCTCTCATGTTGGAAAAATTAGAAGATGTTCAATTCTCTTTGCATACAATTAAATATGTGGTTTGCTTGCTCTTGGAGAACAACAATTTGTTGATGGATCCTTTCAACGTCATTACCACTACTGACTTCCCAGTTCCAGTTGATCTTGTTTATGTTCCCCCACCAGCTGATCCTGAAGGAAATATTCCTGACCTGTCTCATTTCTCTCCTCTCGATCTTGAGGAAATCTGACTTTATACTAACTCAACTAACTATTTGGCTGCATGTAATCCTTAATCCCTTTCCCCTCTCATACTACTTCTAACTATTACTACTACTACTTACTATTACTCGGCTTATATAAATTTTAACTAACTCTCTTTGCAGGATTTCTAACATCATTTTCTGCAGGTTCACTCTTTTCTTTTACCCTGTCACTTTTTATGATGACAAAAGAGGAGAAGAAAAATATGATTATATAACTGCTATATATGAACTGCCATGAATGAATATTATTAAACTTCCATTAATGAACTTTATTAACTGCTATGATTGAATCTAAATTGTTATAAAAGGACTCGCAGTTTAAGGGGGAGTTTTCTTAAAAACTAAAAATATTTTTATAATTGTCATCATCAAAAAGGGGGAGATTGATAGGTATATTTTTATTTTAGATTTTGATGATAACAATTATATTTTAAATAAATATATAATTACTTATTTAGTTTATTATTTTCTGTTTTACTTGAGTTAATTTTTATTGACCTTGATAAAATTATATGTCAAGTGTTAAATAAATTAATTCATATATTATTCAAGTCAAGGAAACCCTAATTCTTTTTCTAAACTAAAGTTGGGCAAAATATTTTTTCATATATACTAAAACATAATATATAAATAATATACTTATAATACCGGTCCATTTAGTATACTGCATATATATATAAGCCAAAAAGATGAGTTTAATGCATGTGTGTGTTGACTCTAAGAAACCGTGTGTGTGCATAAATAATATACATATATCAAGTGTTAGCATATATGAGCTGGCAATCTTTTTAGACCAAAACCGAGACATTCTTTTTGGGACAAACACGTGAGTGACGGGCATTAATAGTTTTGTCTAAAAACCGAGTAGTCAATGTGCATAATAAATACAAAGTTGATGATGTGTAGCCTAGGCGAAAATTAATCTACTATCGCGTAAAGAATTGATTTAATCCGAACCATTCAATTCAAAAATACTTCATCTATACCGTGCATTTGAAATCAGTTTTCCTAAATTACATTTTTGCCCCAACTTAAGAAATTCTATAAATAGGAAGTATTTCATTCATTTGGTTTTAACCAATTTAGTTAAAAGAAAATCATACTCTCCTTGCCTACATTCTCTCTAAATTTCATATCTCTTCCTACAAAAGTTCTGATTATTTTTTGAAGAGAAAAATTGGTCCAAGTATTGAGATAAGTTTAATTTCTGTTGAATTATTTCTTACTTGTGTTATATCTATAGATATACAAATACATATTGTTCTACACAATTTTATATATTCATATTGCATCTATTTGTCAAATAAAAGGATACTTGGGCGCCGCAAGGCTACGAAAATACACATCTACGGAGAGGAATTCGAACCGTATGATTCCTTATAGTCTTCAGTAACCTTTTATCGACATTATTTATATAACTATCCTAAAATAGACACGACACTTGATAGCTCAAAAAAATACTGAGATACTGCTCCCAAAAGAGTAGTCATCATAATCGGATTTGAGAATCGTAGTGGTCTATTGAAAATATTTATATAAATATCAATTGTGAAAATTATAAATCTTGTCATACTTAGACGCCGCAAGACTACAGAAATACACCTCTACCAAAAGGAATTCGAACTGTACGATTCCTTATAGTACTAAGTGATATTATCTATAAAAGTTCACATAATAGATAAAATATTCTTATATATTATTAAGTTAAACAAGTAATATTTGTTATATCAGTTTATGCTTAACTGAGATTATACTTGATAAATATTGTTTAAATTGATTTATTCTTTTCTTCAAGTATTGATAACTTATAAAGATTAACTAAGGAACAAATCTATATTATCCATAGAAAAACACTCTTTATTTTATAGAATTATTAACTCCTTATAGAGTGCTTTAATATCATATACTTGCTTAATCAGAAGCATCAGTGGATCTAAACAAAATTTTTATCTGCTTATTGGAGAAGCATTAATCTGTACTTAACTCTTATCGGCTTATTGAATAAGCACATTGTTGTAAACTCATTTGTAAATAGAGAAAGAATTAGAGTTAGTTTATTTTATGTACTTGTGAGAAAGACAAGTAATTCTTTGACCAAGACCAGTCTTAGAGAGGTCAGCAGGAAGTTGGGTCTCTAGTGTACTTGTGAGATGAGGAAGAGACTGTTGTTTCAAGACCAGATCATAGAATAGAACTGAACTCAAAAGGTGGTACAACTAGACTTGAGGAAGGAGCAAGGAGCTTGCTGTCTAAGATAGAATAGTTGAATAGTTGGAAGTTTGTCTATAAAACTTTGTGAAGGCTTCTCCGCCTGTTGAAGGAGTTTTTATTACTGATAATAATAGGATCTCAAGTTCCAAGTAGGGACTTGAGACTGGACGTAGCAACATACCAAGGGGTGTATGTTGTGAACCAGATAAATTTATGTGCATTATGATTGCATGTTTATAATCATGCATGCTAATTACTAAAATTGTTAATTAATAACTAAAAATTCAAAAAGGCTTAAACATAATTTTTAACTGGTATTAATGTATTCAACCTCTCTCCTAGATTATTATTGACCTTTCAGTACGATTCAATAATTCATAGACATGGTAATCAGTAATGATTATCCATAAGCATATTTGAATAAACAACTCAAAGTTGAGTTAAGAAAAACTTGCCTAATCCGTTGATTATTGTTGGGTAAAATCTAGTTACGCACAACACGCAAGTATACGTGGTCAACAAGTAATATAATAGTAAGTAGAGTATCGTTCCCTCATAGACTTAATAAGAATTAAAACCTCACAATTACCAATTTCCTATTAATCCTAATTTTATTAAACTAATCAATTTCCAGTTTGTAACTAACAGTATTAAAACTATTAATATCACCACACAATCAATAAACGTTAAAAACTGAATTTTAAAACAAATAATAGAGAATTAGGCTTTTAACTTCACTATAAACATCACTCAGATTATTACAACCTTATTCCACTTTAATTCACTATCCCAGTTTATTAATCAAGAACACGTATGTAGAACTAGCCACCTCTCGATGCACTAATCTCGTATTATCCCAAATCCACAATTAAGATAGAATTATGTTAAACACCTTAATTAACTAACTCACTATATCTCTATGTGAATTACAATTAAAGAAGGTTGAAGTTCAAGTTCTTTTTCAGATTACATGCGATGTCAAGCATATCTCTACCCTAACATTCATCAAGATTCTATTTATTCACAAAAGTCAAGAACACATGATATATTAACTAAGACTAGACCCGTATTTCATCTCTCGAGTTCATACAAGTCCACAAAGAATCATTGATCAGGCAATTCATAAATTCACGCTCAAATTAATATAGATGAACCGAATAATAGCTTATTAAACTGAAATCAAAGTTTACATAACCATCGTTCCACTTAAAGATCCGTCTTAAGCCTAAAAAGTAATTAGTTCATAACGAATGTAATAAAAACTGAATAAATCAAAGATATCATCTTCTTAATTACGGAAATAAACTAAAGTAGAAGAATAACGCAGAACACCCTTCACTTTAGTCTCAATCCGCAATTAATACGATCGTTCTTCAAAATCTCCACTCCGTTGCTCGCTATCAAAATCTGTGATTAATCTTCGTTAGTTTCTTTGCATGACATTTAATTCGTTGTTTGTAGAGCAATATATATCTCTCCTGAAGTCTGGTCGAAATCCCATGTCATATAGAGTCCATGTGACATGCCAAGTCCTCAAGTCCATCTTTCAGCAGAGTTCGAAGCAAGCTAGGACTGTCTAGAAATCGGGACCTCCGCCCCGGCAGGGGTGTGTAGGCAAAAGAGGCCCGCCCCGGCGGGCATGGCTCCTATTAACTGATTTTTGCCATTTTACAAACATGCTCCAATTATGCTCCAAATGCCTCCTTTTCTCAACATTCGTCACACCAACAACCCTAAACATGAAATAACATGAAACAAGTAAGAATAAAAATGAATGCAAAGAATTAACAACGATTATGCTTAAAATGGACATCGATTCGCGAATATAAAATCCACTTATAAATTATCGCTACACAATTTATGTAGCTTTGCCTGAAGACCTATTATAAATAATATTGATCTACAAATTAGAATAATATCATCACAATATTTAAAATAACCTAAACACATTAACACATAATCATATCAGTCTATACAGCACATAAGACCTAGTATCAAGTCAAACTATTGCAGTCTGAGTTGAATCCTGCACAATTCTGACATCCCGACGCCCTAGTCGGATAATTATAGAGTTTAAGTTCAATTAAACTCTGCATAAACACTTAACGATTATCTTAGATAATTATATTATTAATAAAAATAATTTTCCAAGTCTAATAATAATTTTAACATAATTATTATCATTTATATTGATTTTTCAATCATTAATATCTTATTCATACTATTTAAATACCACATTATTGTATTATCATTAATATTTATATAATATTAAGTATTAATGAAATACATGTCATAATATTATAAAGTATTTATAATATCTCAAAGTATTTTTAATACTTTATCATTACTGTAACGAACGAGATTTTTGAAATTTAATTTTTAATATTTATTGAAGTAAATAAATATTTTTGATGATTTAATTATTAGATTAAATAATTAATTGATGCAATTGCGGTAAATTAATTTAATTATATGTGTTACATTTATTAAATTAATGTAGAGAATAATTATTATTCAAATATGTAATTATGGGAGCTTATTGAATTAAATGAAATATTTATTTAAGCATGATGTTATTTTAATTAATTTAATTATTAATTAGATATTTAATAATTTGATATAATTAATTAATGAAAAAATTAATTATGTGACTATGTGAATTTATGAGAAATTATTATATTTATTTTATATTAAATTAAATAAGATATTTGAATTGGGTGTGACATGATTTAAACTATATTATAAAGCTTTTATTAAATTAAATGACTTTGAATCAATTAAGGATTGCCAAACAAGGCCCTAGTAGTGATTGGATGCAGTTACCCATGACTGGGTTAACTGACCATAATGCGCCAGTTCCTATTACGACGTCTTCTCCATGCCTTATTGTTTCTAAGTCTGGAAAAACAGAGAAGGAGAGAGTTTGAGAAATTGTCAGAGAGAAATATTGAGATTGAGAGAAATTGTGAGTGTGTAGTTAACAATTATTGTGAAAGGATCATCATTGATCACCTCTTCTAAATTATATTCTGGGTAATTCTCCTTCCCAAATTCTATTTCACGTTGTTTAGTTTTTATAAAAATTGGCTTTCATAGTTTTGATTTAAACCTCTGTAATTGGGATAGGAGTAATGATTATGGGTTGTATATGTGTTATGTCATATCACATCGTATTTGATTATATTTATTATGTAAACCATATCATCAGTATCATAAAACATGTCATTATACAATGACTTATTATTTCAAAATTTACAGAGTTTGGGTTTTGGCCATATGGCCTTATACGTGATATTTCATGTTTTGATCGTATATTATCCCTAAATTTTACACTCGTATGTTGTTATGCATGTTGATAAGAAGAGACCAAAGTTTAAATAAATGGATTCGGTGTTATAACGAATCCGTAGTGATAATTTTCATGTTTTATTTTCAAAACTTTCAAGAACATCAAAGTCAGTGAAATTGCATGCTTAAACTCTGTGATTATGTGTTTTAATGGGTTAAAATCACCTTATAAATGTTGGGTAATGATTATATACGAATTCTAACATGTGGGTATGATTAAATTCGTGTAGTGATAATTTAATTGGAATTTTTTGGTTGTGTTCTTCAATTTTCGCGAATTGTAGAACAGTTTCTGGTTCGCCGCGCCCCGGCGCGAGTCCAACGCCTTAAGGCCCGTGCCGCAGTGCCACCGCGACGCAGCGCCACCGCGCCGCAGCGCCAAGTGTTTAGCCGCAGCGCCACGGTGCTGCAGCGCCAAGACCTAGTATAAACGTGGCGCCGCAGCGCCACTTTGCAGAATGGTCCAGAAATGTAATTTTTAAAGTGTTAAGTCTAGTAATGTATTGTTAACTTAATGTAATGAACATGTAAACATTTAGAAGTATAATGAGATGTAAAATAGATGTTTAACATGTAAATAACATAATTGCATGTGGATCGAATTATTGAATACATAATTAGCTTGTTATTCATGAAGTATAAATTATGTGACAAAGTGGTAAATTAACTATGTATAGTTAATAATCAAAGTAGACAAAGAGAATGAGTTTTGATGATTAGTTAAGTTATAATTAACTAGTATTGTGAATGTGAATGGTATGAAGGATTAAATTCAAAGAACGTGCTTAGTTAAAGTGTAATCTACGCACGAGGCAAGTTTCCAAACCCTACTTGTCATTATTGTTCAAGTTTATTATTTACCTCGAGTAAATTATCATTAATATTATTCAAGTTTAAATGTTATATTAAAGATTGATTATCTTTTCAAAGCATGATTCAATTATTCAATAATTGTCCTATTGTATACTTCTTGAGATTATTATTCAAATTGAATATCATTATTGTTGAACCTTATTAGACTAGTGAATTTTATTGATTCAACTAATCCTTAGTTGATGAACGTTCTAAATTTCAGAACCCTTATTGAATTATCCAAACCAAACTTCCTTTGGTGCGGACTTGAATGTCAAACTGAGATGAACAAACCTGTAAAGGGATTTACTTATGCGTTAACGTTAAGATATTGTGCACAGTATGGTACTAAGGGCTAATCCCCCTAAGTACGAGTAGAAAGGTCTATAGTCTTATGACTGTTAAAGGTTTCAAGTATAACCCTTGATAACCTAGGACATAGTTCAATGTCTTATGACCCTCAGAATTCTTTTGATTCTTGTTATTCATTCTTGATTCAAAAGTTGAGCTTTTATTCAGATGTCTTTGATTCACTCGCATGTTATTATACTATTATTTCATTGTTATACTTGTGGGAAATAGTGCTCACTCTTGCTTAATAATAACATTGCAGTTAAGAACGAAAGAACCGACGAACCTTCCACTAGTAAAGGTAAGGGCAAGGTTAACAAGTGATGAAGACTTGTTATTTTATTAGATGATGTATTTATGTTTAAGACTTGAGTTAATGATGTTGTTTAAGACTTATTTGTTTATGATTCCGCACAGATGTTTAAGGTTAGTTTAACCTGGAATTGTATTATTATTATTCAGATTTTGTAACCCTTAAGGGGAAGATTTTATTTCTATCTATTGCATGCCTTGCATTTATTATGGGTAGATTGATAGATAATATTTGTACAGTGAACACCAAATTCTGTGGAATTGAAGTACCTGGATTTGGGGGTGTCACAAGTTGGTATCAAAGCTGTAGGTTATGAACCTTAGGTGGGGGAACAAGCTTAGGAAATAGCCTTATAGAAAGAAGATAGTGATGGAAAACTCTTATCGAGTTATAAGAAATGAATTTCTGTAATTCATTGAAGATATTAAAAGACCTTATGTGTTTATGTGTTAAAGTATGCGTTAGATAATACGACTTAGTAACTAAAACTTAAAATTTTGTTGTCAGGATGTCGAATGTTGGAGAATCTAGTCAAGCTGTGGAGGAAGAACCCCGTGTAGCTATAGTACCTACTGAAGAGGAACCCCGTGTACCTTTAGTACCGACAGAGGAGGAGCCCGAGACATTCATGTCATTAGGGAGCAGCTGGTGCAGAGGGAATTATCTCGATTGATCACCGTTGTTGGTCAGGAGCATGAACCTGAGACTGATCCTGAGGAGGATCCAGAAGAGGAATTTGTTGAGGAAGCGGAAGAGGAAAAGGAAGAGGAAGAAGAAGAGTTACCACGATACACCGTTGATGCTGAGATGTATGACACATATACGACCGTAACGTGGAGTTACGCGATGAGGTGCAGGATCTGACTGAGCAAGCTATTATTCAGCAGATTACTTTAGAGGAGAAGGAGAGGGAGATTTTGACTCTTCATTCACGACTGGGAAATGTAGAATGGGATTTGGTCCATGAGAAGGGTCAAACCGAAGATAAGACCAAGGAGATAGAGAAGCTGAAGAAGGAACTAAAGGAAACCTCCGAAAGACTGAACATAGCAGAGGAAAGTTAGGTAAGAGAATCACGCCAAGCTGATCGTGCATAAGATGATGGTCGTACAAAGAAGACGATGATTGGGGAGACATATTCTACACTTAACAAGGCAATGAATGAGACTTAAGATCGAGTTTTGAGGTACCCAATCCAGTTCGAAGGACTACCATTGTACATGATGGATCGTAGGACGATGTATCGCATCTTTGAAGAGGAGCGTAGCAAGGCTAATCAGTACCTTGACTGACAGTGATATGATTTATTTAATTATGTGAAGAACTTAATTAGTTTTAGATGTAAATTCTGACGTGTTTATGAACGAAGGAATATTCTAAATGTTTAAATCTTGTGAATTCTTTATTCTAGGATAGTTGATGTAAATAGCAGTGATGCTATAGTTTGATGTTAAAACTTTGATTTAAATATAAATATATCAAGTTGTTTGAGATGATGTGTTAAATGAGTATGTTAAATTGTTAAGTAATGCCTTAACTATTTAGAGAAATAAATAAAGTTCTAATAAGCGTTTATTTAACAGAAAAATGCCGCCAAAGAGAAGACAACAACGTCAACTGGCTCAGAAAGAGTCTACCAATAATAACAATAACGCCAATGCTAATCCCATTCAGCAGTTGGTGAACTTACTAACTGGAGCCATGAATAATCAACCTCAAGCTCCACCAAACACAACTTTTAAAGACTTCAAGGCGGTGGGACCGCCAGAGTTCAAAGGTTCCATGAACCCAATTAAGGCTCAAACGTGGGTTATGGAGATGGAGAAGGTTTTCGACGTTACTAGGGTTAGAGAAGACCAGAAGACCGCTTTTACAACGTTTATGCTGAAGTCGGAGGCTAGCTACTGGTGGCAAGCAAATAAAGTACGAAGAGGTGAAGGTGTAATTACGTGAGAGAGATTTAAAGAGATGTTTTTCGAAATGTATTTCCCAACTAGTTCGTAGAATCAAATGTAGGTTCAATTTCTGGAACTGAAGCAGGGAAACATAAGTGTTCCTGACTACGCAGCTAAATTCAACGAGTTGGCAAGGTTCGCCCCGTACCAAGTACACACTAACAAGAGAAAAGCCAGAAGATTCGAACAAGGACTAAAGCCTTGGGTATACAGTAAAGTTTCAATGTTTCAGATAAACACATTTTTCGGAGTACTGTAAAAGGCCATCCTCGCTGAAGGAGGAAGCGATGCGGTGACCAAGTACAATCAAGATCAGAATAAGAAGAATAGTGAAGGTGAAATTAATAACAAGGCCAGTGGAAGTGGTACAGGAGGTGGAAATTTCAATCAGAAGAAAAGGTGGAACAACAACTCATCATCGGGAAATTAGCAAGGTAATCAAAAGAAAAGAATCGAAGCATGCCCGACTTACGAGAAAGCACATTTGGGAGTTTGTATGAAAGGAAAAAGAGTGTGCCACAATTGTGTTCAGGAAGGCCACATAGCACCAAACTGTCCAAACCAAAAGAAGGGTGCTTGTTTTACTTGTGGTTCGAAGGACCATCTGGCAAGAGAATGTCCCAAGAAGGGATCAGGAGGGTCAGGATCAGGAGGAAACCAGGAAAACAATAGTGGAAATGCCTTAACCATCACCGGACCAACCGCAACAAACCGACCGACCGCCCGGACTTTCAACATGATGGTGAAAGATGCAGTTCAATCCCGTGATGTGGTGTCAGGTATCATTCCGATCAATAAAATTAATGCTTATGTTTTATTTGATTCGGGTGCTACTTGTTCCTTTATATCCAATGATTTTGCCAAGAATTTAGATTTGCCTAAGAATAAATTGGACTACCCCATGAACATAAAAATTGCGAATAGAGAAATAATCCCTATTAAGTACGTACATAAGAATTGTAGAGTGGATATTAAGGGTAATATCATGAATGTAGATCTTATCCCTATTCGACTTGGGGAATTTGATGTTATTTTGGGAATGGACTGGTTATTCAATTACGGGGCTGTAATTGAATGCCAAAAGAAGCGTATTAACCTTATAACTCCGTCAAAGGTTGTGTTTTATGGTAGCAAGTCGCCCAGACAAGTGAGTTGTCTGACGATGATGCAGGCCACGAAGTTGTTAAGACAAGGCTGTGTAGGATACTTAGCTTACATAGTCGACAGTCAAAAAGAGAATCTGAAGGTTGAAGAGATACCGATTGTGAGGGACTTCGTTGAAGTATTTCCAGATGAATTACCAGGACTTCCACCAGATAGAGAGGTAGATTTCGTGATCGATTTGGCACCAGGAACTGCTCCAATATCGAAGGGACTATACCGAATGGCACCAGTAGAGATGAAGGAATTAGTGGTACAACTACAAGAATTGTTAGACAAGAAGTACATTCAACCGAGCGTATCGCCGTGGGGAGCGCCGGTGTTGTTTGTGAAGAAGAAGGATGGAACGATGCTGCTCTGTATTGATTACAGAGAACTGAATAAGGTCACGATTAAAAACAGATATTCATTACCGAGGATCGACGACCTGTTTGATCAATTAAAGGGAGCGAGATACTTTTCCAAGATATACTTGAGAAGCGGTTATCATCAAATGAAGGTGAGGCCAGAGGATGTACCGAAGACAGCGTTTAGAACGCGATATGGTCACTACGAATTTTTAGTAATGTCGTTTGGTCTTACGAATGCTCCTGCAGCATTTATGGGACTAATGAATGGTGTGTTCAAGCCGTTTTTGGATAAGTTCGTAATGGTATTTATAGATGACATTTTGGTCTATTCGAAAACCAAGGAAGAACATGAAGAGCATTTGAGATTAACATTGGAAGTATTGAAAGGGGAAAAGTTGTATGCCAATTTTTTGAAATGCGAATTTTGGATTAAACGAGTACAATTTCTTGGTCACGTGATCGATAAAAATGGAATTTCAGTAGATCCATCTAAAGTCAAAGACGTGATTAACTGGGATCAGCCGAGAACGCCGTCAGAAGTAAGAAGTTTTCTCGGATTAGCAGGATATTATAGAAGGTTCATTCAAGACTTTTCCAAGATCGCAACTCCATTAACGAATTTAACTCGTAAACCTGTGAAATTTGTTTGGACAGAGAAGTGTGAGGAGAGCTTTCAAGAATTGAAGAAGAGATTGAGTACGGCACCTGTGTTATCCCTTTCAGATGATACAGGAAATTTCGTTGTTTTTAGCGGTGCGTCGCATAAAGGACTTGGCTGTGTGCTTATGCAAAACGGCAGAGTCATTGCGTATGCATCACGACAGTTGAAGGATTACAAGAAGGGCTACCCGACCCATGATTTGGAGTTAGCTGCAGTTGTTTTTGCTTTGAAAATTTAGAGGCACTATCTCTACGTGGAGAAGTGTGAAATATATACGTACCACAAGAGTCTGAAATATATTTTTGCACATAAGGATTTGAATATGCGTCAAAGAAGATGGTTGGAATTAATTAAGGATTACGATTATGAGATTTAATACCATCCAAGTAAAGCAAATGTGGTTTCCGATGCCTTAAGTAGAAAGGGTCATGAGAAATTGATGATGTTAACTGCTCAGGAGGAGCTAATTTTAGAAATGGAGAAACTGGAGTTAGAAGTGAAATATCCTATGGAGATGGATGAGAAGCTATTTCAGATGCAATCTGGTACAACTCTACCAGATAAAGTAAAGGAGGCTCAACTTCAGGATGATGAATGCAAAAAGGTGACAAAGAAGATATCTGAAGGAACCGAGCCAAGATTTAAGATAGATAAGGAAGGAATACTGAGATTTGAGAGTAGAATTTGGGTACCACCAGTACAAGAGATTAAGGAAGATATTTTGAGCGAGGCTCATACTTCACGATATTCAATTCACCCTGGTAGTACCAAGATGTATCAAGATCTTCGACAACATTTCTGGTGGCCGTATTTAAAACGTGATGTTGCAGAATATGTTGCCAAGTGCCTAACCTGTCAGAAAGTGAAGGCAGAACATCAGAGACCTAGTGGATTGCTACAACCATTAGAGATCCCAGAATGGAAATGGGAACATATTATAATGGACTTCGTGGTTAGCCTTCCAACGACTCAGAAAGGCTACGACGCAGTATGGGTTATCGTCGACTGATTAACGAAATCCGCACACTTCCTTCCGATCAAAATCAGATTCAACTTAGATCAGTTGGCGAGGCTATATGTAATAAAAATTGTTTAGAGGCACTGAGTTCTGGTGTCAATTGTTTCTGATAGAGATCCGCGCTTTACATCGAATTTTTGGAAACGTCTACAGGAATGTATGGGAACGCAATTGCGAATGAGTACAGCATACCACCCTCAAACAGACGGACAGAGTGAGAGAACGATTCAGAAATTAGAAGATATGCTAAGAGTCTGTGTGATGGACTTTAAAGGAAATTGGGATGATCACCTACCGTTAGTAGAGTTCAGCTACAACAACAGTTACCACGCTAGTATAGGCATGTCGCCTTACGAAGCGTTATACGGAAGAAAGTGCAGAACTCCACTTTATTGGGATGAAGTTGGCAAAAGACAATTACTAGGGCCAGAAATGGTACAACAGATAGCAGAAATATTCAAAGTTATCCGAGCACGACTAGTAGCGGCTCAAGATCGACAGAAGAAATACGATGATCCACATCGTAAAAATATCGAGTTTGAATCAGGTAGTTATGTTTTCTTGAAGGTCTCTCCCTGGAAGGGGAAGATCAGGTTCGAAAAGAAAGGGAAATTGAGCCCAAGATTCATTGGACCCTTTAAAGTACTTCGAAGAATCGGAGAAGTCGCGTATGAGGTAGCTTTACCTACATCACTCGAGAATGTCCACAACGTCTTCCATGTTTCTGTGTTACGATCCTACAAAGCTGATTACAAGAATGTAATTGAATACGAACCCCTGCATTTTGAAAAAGACTTATCTTACGAAGAAATTCCTGTTCAAATTATCGACAAAAAAGAACAAGTTCTCAGAAATAAAGTAATACCTTCTGTTAAGGTAATTTGGAGGAACCACAACGCTGAAGAAGCTACGTGAGAACTCGAAGAGAATATGATGAAGAACTACCCTCATTTATTTCTTTAATTATGTGTAAGCAATTTTGGGGACAAAATCTTTTTAAGGGGAGGGAGAATGTAACGGGTCGAATTTATTGAGTCGTGATTCTGACAGAATCCTTTTAGGGGGCGGGGGGGGAAGATGTGACGAACGAGATTTTTGTAATTTAATTCTTAATATTTATTGAAGTAAATAAATATTTTTGATGATTTAATTATTAGATTAAATAATTAATTGATGCAATTGTGGTAGATTAATTTAATTATATGTGTTACATTTATTAAATTAATGTAGAGAATAATTATTATTCAAATATGTAATTATGTGAGCTTATTGAATTAAATGAAATATTTATTTAATCATGATGTTATTTTATTAATTTAATTATTAATTGGAAATTTAATAATTTGATATAATTAATTAATGAGAAAATTAATTATGTGAAAATGTGAATTTATGAGAAATTATTATATTTATTTTATATTAAATTAAATAAGATATTTGAATTGGGAGTGACATGATTTAAACTATATTATAAAGCTTTTATTAAATTAAATGACTTTGAATCAATTAAGGGTTGCCAAACAAGGCCCTAGTAGTGGTTGGATGCAGTTACCCATGACTGGGTTAACTGACAATAATGCGCCTGTTCCTATTACGACGTCTTCTCCATTCCTTATTGTTTCTAAGTTTAGAAAAACAGAGAAGGAGAGAGTTGGAGAAATTGTCAGAGAGAAATATTGAGATTGAGAGAAATTGTGAGTGTGTAGTTAACAATTATTGTGAAAGGATCATCATTGATCACCTCTTCTAAATTATACTCTAGGTAATTCTCCTTCCCAAATTCTATTTCACGTTGTTTAGTCTTTATAAAAATCGGCTTTCATAGTTTTGATTTAAACCTCTGTAATTGGGATAGGAGTAATGATTATGGGTTGTATATGTGTTATGTCATATCACATCGTATTTGATTATATTTATTATGTAAACCATATCATCAATATCATAAAACATGTCATTATACAATGACTTGTTATTTCAAAATTTACAGAGTTTGGGTTTTGGCCATATGGCCTTATACGTGATATTTCATGTGTTGATCGTATATTATCCCTAAATTTTACACTCGTATGTTGTTGTGCATGTTGATACGAAGAGACCAAAGTTTAAATAAACGGATTCGGTGTTATAACGAATTCGTAGTGACAATTTTCATGTTTTATTTTCAAAACTTTCAAGAACATCAAAGTCAGTGAAATTGCATGCTTAAATTCTGTGATTATGTGTTTTAATGGGATAAAATCAACTTATAAATGTTGGGTAATGATTACATACAAATTTTAACATATAGGTATGATTAAATTTGTGTAGTGATAATTTAATTGGAATTTTTTGGCTGTGTTCTGCAATTTTCGCGAATTGCAGAACAGTTTCTGGTTCGCGCGCCGCGACGCCAGTCCAACGCCTTAAGGCCTGTGCCGCAGTGCCACCGCGTCGTAGCGCCAAGTGTCCGACCGCAGCGCCACGGGCCGCAGCGCCAAGACCTAGTATAAACGTGGCGCCACAGCGCCACTCTGCAGAATGGTCCAGAAATGTAATTTTTAAAGTGTTAAGTCTAGCAATATATTGTTAACTTAATGTAATGAACATGTAAACATGTTAGAAGTATAATGAGATGCAAAATAGATGTTTAACATGTAAATAACATAATTACATGTGGATCAAATTATTGAATACATAGTTAGCATGTTATTCATGAAGTATAAATTATGTGACAAAGTGGTAAATTAACTAAGTATAGTTTATAATCAAAGTAGACAAAGAGAATGAGTTTTGATGATTAGTTAAGTTATAATTAACTGGTATTGTGAATGTGAATGGTATGTAGGATTAAATTCAAAGAACGTGCTTAGTTAAAGTGTTATCTACGCACGATGCAAGTTTCCTAACCCTACTTGTCATTATTGTTCAAGTTTATTATTTACTTCGAGTAAATTTTCATTACTATTATTCAAGTTCAAATGTTATATTAAAGATTGTTTATCTTTTCAAAGCATGATTCAGTTATACAATAATTGTCATATTGTATACTTCTTGAGATTATTATTCAAATTGAATATCATTATTGTTGAACCTTATTAGACTAGTGAACTTTATTAATTCAACTAACAGGTGTTTAGATGAACATGACCAACTGATGAATATCTTTGGCCTGTAGAGCAAAGATGAATATTTGATTCTAGATATATATTGATTGATGTTACAAGGATAAAAGATAGACGATGAACTTTTAAATTCATATATAGAAGATAGTAGTTTGCATTCTCTACTTAACTCTTCTAATGAATTATTATTTCCGCTGCGAATATTGATTTAAAACTTGTTGTCTATTGTATTCTATTAGATTTTTCCTTGTTGAAGACTAACGATAATTTGTTTTATATTATCTTAGTCATAATATTCTTTATTGGGCTAGTTGAGCTCACACTTTTCCTTGTTGTTCCATTTTTCTTCTCGGGAGGCGAGAATATAGCGAGTACTAGTCGGGGTGTGGAATGATGGTTCTAGAAGTCGTTTTAGTAGTCATCACCATTTTTGTAAAATAATGTATCAATAATTGTACTGAGGACTTATTTGAGTGTGGATATTGTCTAGATGACAATATTTGTATTTAAACTCACAGTTTTTATGTTGTATTAATAAAGTTGTACTTGTTTCTGTACCATGTATTTTGACGACTCAGAATGGATGTTGTATACCTATTTAGGGGGCGTCAAAATTATGGTATATATGATATGATTATTAGGATTATTATGATATGTATTTTATTATATTAGTTAAGTTAATTATTTTAACCTAATTAATAATGGTGTATATGAGGGATATGTCGAATATGGATTCAAAACCCTAATTCTGGATTTTGAATAAGGAATGAGAATAATAATATAATATTATTTATATTTCAATGCTATAATCAAGCATTATATGTGTGTAATGTAATTTGTGGAACAGTTATAGTAAAACTGTATAAAACCCTAGCATTACTGATAAACTATAGAAGTCAATTATGACTGTAAGATTTGTTAAGTAATGTGATATGTAATTAATGACCACTATTATGTTTACTGTTAATTAGGTAAACCCTAATTAATATTTAGAAACCCTAATTACTAAATTAGAACCCTAATTGCTAAGTTATAAACCCTAATTATTAATTTAGCAAGCTTTATGGTAATTAGTAATTTATAAAGCCTAATTTGAAAGTCCTAAGTGATTAGGAAAACCTAATTCACCTTTTTAGGAACTAAAATTTACATTTTAGCCCTAATTACATAATCCTAGAAATTAAGCTTATGAAACCTTAGGGTCAAACCCCAAGGGTCAGAAATGAATTGACAACTTTGCCACTAAAAGTAAAAGCCAAATGACACAATTGCCCTTTTGAATATTTTAATAAGGTGGAGTGTAGATCTAGCCCTAGTAAGTAGTTGGTGACCAACTCTAGCTAGCCATGTGGTCTAGTAATAGCCTTTAATCATCCAAAACTTGCTCTCATTATCAGTCATAGGCATTGAATCAAATTATATATTGATTGAGAGAGAAAGAATGTTCACTTTACCTTTCATATTCACCAAAGACGTATTCTCTCTCTCATTTGAAATTTTTGAGTGATAGTGACTGAGAAACAAAGCTCAAAACACTTCATAGCTTGCCAAGGATCAGAATCAAAAGTCAGATTCAAGGATCAAAGCTAAAAAGGTATAAAAACCCTAAACTTAGAAATTGATGTGATTCATGTTATTTGTTGTTGTTTATTATTTAAAGTTATGTTAGAAGGTGCCATTTAGTGATCTGGGTTGTTATAACTCAGATCCATAACACTTAGATGCTCGAAATTGATGATTTTAGAAATCTGAAAAAAGTTTAAAATCATGGTCTGACAATTCTAGATCTTTCTGTGTTAAGTTTTATATGTGTTTTATGTTATGGATATGTTCTTTGTCATGTGGACTATGATCTAAAACTGGAAACAAGGCCAGATCATGTCTAGAAATCATGATATGAGCCGTCAAAGAGGGTTAACCGACATTAACCAACTGATTTCTGGGCAGCCTAGAAACCCAGAATGGTCTGACAGTAACTTTTGAGATGCTTGATCTTGCAACTTTTAAGTGTTTGGGCCATGTTGTTGTTATATACTTGTAGCCTGGCACGAGAACTACACACTAATGCCTTTAGATCACCCATATCCGTAACAGAATCATACATAATCATGGTCAAAGTAGGTTGACCAAACTGCCTTATGAAGATTTTATGGAAAACCCAGATCTTCATATACGAAATTTCTGACAACAGTTGACCGGCCTTGATCTCTCAATTGTGATGTTGTTAGACTGATTTAGTGTGCTAGATATTTTCCTTGACATCACTACTGCAAGTTGGAACTCTTAGATCACACAAACAATATTTAGACTGCAATCTATAAAGATCCAAAGTGGGTACCTTGACTGTTCTTCATTTTCTTGGTAACCCAGAAAATGAAGAACATATATGACAAGGACTTTGATGGCCTATAACTTGCTGTTAAGATGCAGAATGGCCATGAAAGTTGTTTGTAGTTGTAGTACTACATAAGTACTATAATCATAACACATTAGACTACCTAGAAACATAAAGGTCTAAGATCTATGATTAGTCAAACTAGCTAGCTACCTTAATAACTACTATGAACATTCTAGGTTTGTTGAAGAATACCTATAGTGACGGTTCTGTCGCTATAGGGCCCATTAGCGACAGATTTACTTAAAAAAATATTATTTTTATTAAATAAATAGAGAAAAATAGTTTTTAATTATTAAAAATAAAAAATAAATTCCTAAAAATTATTTTAAAGGCTAAAAATTAGTTTTGAATATTTTTGAATATATTTCATAAATATTTAATATTTTTGGAATATTAAAGGTTTTTAATTTTTTTAATTGTTATAATAAATAAATTATTTAAAAATGATTTTAATACTTGAAAAATCATTTAAAATTATATTATGGTATAAGAAAATATTTTAAGTTATTTTTAATGACTTTTAATATTTTGTGATAAATTTCATTAATAAATTAATATTAATGATAATTAAGTTATTTAATAAATGTATTAAATAAATTATAAAAATAGAATTAATGATTCAAAAAATTATATAAAAATGATTTAAAGGTTATAGAAATATTTTAAGTTATAAAATATAACTTTTGATATTTTGTCATGAAAAATATTAATATTTTAATATGAATGATATTAGAATTATTTAATAATCATATTAAATAAATTAGTTTGAAAATAATTTTAATATTATAAAAATCATTTTAAATGAAACTAAGGTGTTTAAAAATATTTGAAGTTATAAAATATAACTTTCAATATTTAAAGGTAAAATGTATTAATTATTGAATATTAAATGATATTTGATTTATTTAATAATTATATTAAATAAATAGTTTTAAAATAGTTTATTAATTTAAAAATCATTTAAAAAGGATATAAATGAATCAAAAATATTTTAAGTTATAATTAATGACTTTTAATACTTTGGTAAATAGTGCATTAATAAATAAGTATTGATGATAATTATTTAAAAATGATTTTAAATGTTTTAAAAATCATTTAATGGTAATGTTAATGTTTTAAAAGTATTTTAAGTTATTATAAATAACTTTGAGATTTTGGCAATGGTTTCATTAATAATTTAATATTAATTAAATATTATTGATAATAGAATTATTTGATATTTAAATCATTTAATAATGATTCCGGTGTTTGAAAATTCATGATAAATTATAATAATTATTTAAAAATTATTATATGGCTATGAAAAATCGTATGACTGATATTTACATCTATTGAATTATAGAATAGAGTTTTAGACTCTATAATTACCCGGTAAAGTCGTCGGTACACCGAAATATCTTAGAAACTGATCCAGACCTAGATAGTTTAACTTGATAAGTGTTTGTTTGTGATTCAATGACTGTTAAATCTATGTGACAATGTGCCTAGGTTATGTGCTGACTGCAAATAGCAGTACTGTGTGTTATGATATGTTATTATAATCGATAGAATGGTCTTATTAATGATAGGTTTCGGTATAAAAGATAAAACTAAGTTATGTATTGTAAGCAGCAGACCAGACAAGTATATTTACCCCTTGCATTTACTTTATGCAATGGACACGTATAGGCAAGTATTCTAACTTTGCATTTACTTTATGCAATGGACATGAGTAAGAAAGTTTCAAAATTATATTATCATTGTGTCATATTATTAACTCTATTGCTATTGATTATGTACTCAAATATTAGTATTCATGCAAGTTCTTGAACTCTATTCGTTCATTATTTATCAGTACTATATTACTATTAAATTCAGATATATGTATTCTATTCGTAAATTTCTAAGATTAGTTATACAAGTATCCGCACTTGGATAATTATTGAACATGTTGATACATACTTATTAATTTCCAATATGTATATCTTAATTGAAATTTGTCTAAGCTATTTGTCTCGGCTAGACACAGATTTAAAATATCTTTTGAATATGATAAAACCTTATTGATATCCAACCAAATTGTTTGGGTTGGATTCCTGACTAAGTATGAACATCCCGAATATGAGAAAACTTTTGTGCGCCTAAGGCGGATATGATAAACGAGAATATCGTTCTGGTATGTAGTATTGATTAATACAGGGCACATTGGGCAGATCACCCTCGTGCCTGTAAGTTATGACGGTTTACGGATGAAGTTCTGCTAAACCTTAGCGAAAATGAAAAATAATGTTCATATTCTGTCGATTAATCTTCAATTATAGTCAGTACGTAGTTTCAAAATTTTGAAATAGAATTGTTATGTTGGTTAGTGTTACTTCAGTTTACTTCACAACTATTGTTTAGTTGTAGAAGTGTCATTCAAAGAAAATATTTAATCCTTTTAGCTAATGTTTATTATTTGTTATTATTTGTTGGGCACTCAAATGCTCATTCTTGCTTAATTTAAATGTTTTCAGTTAAGTATAATCAGCCTGAAGGCTCTGCCAAGAACAAAGGAAAAGGAAAGCTAATAGTATAAGTTGGTGTTATCTTATGTAATAGCTAGACTTAAATAAGATGATTATATTTACTATCTATCATGTAATGAAATGTGTTGAAGGTCGTGTACCTGTGATTTAGACAACTCTGATATGTAAATTAAGTTTGATATTTATGACAAAATTATTATTTCCACTCATTGAAATGGTATCGTAAAGCACTGAGTTCAGGTTTCAAGTACTTGTATTTGGGGGCGTTACAACAGCTGGCTAACATTCAACAATATAATTGTGAACTAACATGGACAAATTTTCATAGTTGAATGAACATTGAACATGAACATATCAATTATATCTGGACCGAATGGTAATGAAGGTGATCTGTCTTTTATACCTGATGAATACATGCAATATGTACTAAGTACGATTCAATAATTCATAGAAATTGTAATCAGTAATTATTATCCACAAGCATATTTGAATAAACAACTCAAAGTTGAGTTAAGAAAAACTTGCCTGATCCGTTGATTATCGCTACACAATTTATCTAGCTTTGCCTGAAGACCTATTATAAATAATATTGATCTACAAATTAGAATAATATCATCATAATATTTAAAATAACCTAAACACATTAACACATAATTATATCAGTCTATACATCACATAAGAAGCTAGTATCAAGTTAAACTATTGCAGTCTGAGTTGAATCTGGCACAATTCTGACATCCCGACGGCCTAGTCGAATAATTATTGAGTTTAAGTTCAATTAAACTCTGCCTAAACACTTACCGATTATCTTAGATAATTATATTATCAATCAAAATAATTTCCTAAGTCTCATAATAATTTTCACATAATTATTATCATTTATATTGATTTTTCAATCTTTAATATCCTATTCATACTATTTAAATACCACATTATTCTATTATCATTAATATTTATTTAATATTAAGTATTAATGAAATACATGTCATAATATTATAAAGTATTTATAATATCTCAAAGTATTTTTAATACTTTATCATTACCTTTAAATGATTTTAAAGTAATTAAACTCATTATTAATTAATTGGAACTAATATTAAAATATTAATGTTTTCATGAAAAAATATCAAAAGTTATATTTTATAACTTCAAATATTTTTATAACACTTAAATTATTTTTATATAATTTTTAAATCATTAATTCTATTTTTTCATAATTTATTTAATGCATTTATTAAATTAATTAATTACCATTAATATTAATTAATTAATTAAATTCATCACAAAATATTAAAATTCATTAAAAATAACTTAAAATATTTCCTTATACCATAATATAATTTTAAATGATTTTTAAAGTATTAAAATCATATTTAAGTAATTTATTTAATATTATAATTAAATAAACTAAATACCTTTAATATTCCAAATATATTAAATATTAATGAAATATATTCAAAATAATTAAAACCCATTTTTGGACTTTAAAATAATTTTTAGTAATTTATTATGTATTTTTAATAATTTAAAACATATTTTCTCTAATTATTTAAAAAATAATAATTTTTATAAATTAAGTGTCGCTAAAGGGCCCTATAGCGATGAAACTGTCGCTATATGTGTTCTTGAGCTTACCCAGAAACTCATAGTCAGTTATCAGGGTAGTAGGTTTGACCAGCTATAATTCATGGAGCTTGATGTATCTAGGTTCGATTATGTGTTAAGATTATAGTATTGATGTAATACTACAACCCTAAACAAACATCATGGCCATTATATATCAAATCAGAAAGATCTGGGCCCTCAAATACCTTGTCAGGCTTGTTCTTCATTTTTGGGTTTCCCAGAAATGAAGAACAACCATAGTATCTACTTTGCAAGCCTTAAATCTAGAGTTCTGGACTTTCTCAATGTAATATTCAATCGTGTAGTATTCATGACAGGGTACAATAATATATCACCAAATTAGTATAACAACAACAAATCTAAGAGATCTAAGCCGGTCAAAGTAGTGGTCAGGAACTGGGTCTTGAATTTTCTAGGTTTTCCATAAAGTTCTTAAGGCTGATGGTCAACTCAAGTTTGACCACTAATATCTTGGGTTCTGTTATGGATCTGTGTAATCTAGAAGCATAGATATGTAGTACTTATATCATGCTATAACATCAAAACAATAAATTGGCCAAACAATCAAACACATGCAAGATCAGAGACCTTAAAAGTCTTGTCAGAGCCATCTAGGAAATCTAGGTTGCCTAGATTCCAGTTAGTCATGGTCGATCAACCATGTTTGACTGCTCATAACTTGCAATCTACACATGATCTGGGTTTGATTCAAGTTCCAGATCAAAGCCCTTACAACATACTATAACTAAAAACCTTTAAAACATAAAAACAAATAACAGGTGATGATCTATGAGCCCTGGCATTCGGTTGTTAGGCCATGTTTTAGGGTTCATAGATCAGTTTTCAAAAACCCATTTTCGTGGATCTAGATGTTATGGATCCAAGTTATAACAACTCAGATCATTATATGATACCTTATAACACATATCTAACCAACAAACAACATTAACACAAAATTTTAAGGATTTCACAATTTAGGATTTATACCTCTTTAATTCTAGCTTAACTCTTGAAACTGATCTTTGATGTTTGTTCTTGGGTGTGTTGGGGACTTAGATAACGACTGAACCACTTAATATTTTCGTGGGTTTAGAGAGAGAGAGTCTTGGATGAGAGTATGGGTACAAATGAGTCTCACTTGTTGACTTTATCTCTCTTTGATATATATATATATATATATATATATATATATATATATATATATATATATATATATAATATGTATGAAATGAAGTTGGCTGATGAAATGAGGCTGAGATGCACAGTCACATGGAGTTGTTAGAGTTGGTGAACAACTCTCCTTTGGCAAGATTTGCAAGCTATCACATAAATAATGCAAGAAGGGCATTTTAGACATTTGATCAAACCCTTAGGGTTTGACCCTTAGGGTTTAACCCTAAGATTTCAAAAAGTTGATTTTCTAGGATTTCTTATTAGGCTAAAAAAAATTAGTTACAAAAGAATGTAAATTAAGGTTTCCTAATTAAATTAGGTTTCTAATCACTTAGGACTTGTAATTAATGTTTCCTAATTAACAATTAAGGTTTCTAATCATTAGGGTTTCTAATCAATCATTAGGGTTTTTCCTAGTTAGGTTATAATTAATAACACTTAAGCCTTATACTTAGCATTTGAATTCCCAAATTAGGGTTTTAATATTCTGAATTCGAGTTTTGGATTCCCAGAACTAAAATTAGGGTTTCCAGAACCGGTTTCTAGGGTTTCTTATCAGTCGTTAGGGTTTTCTAACTGAACGTTGACGTTTGAATTTAATATGGGTTTGACACTGATATAAGTTATATGGTTAACCCTTGACCCCTAACAATAAACTGTACTCATAAAATATCATATACACAGAATATATACACATATACCCTTAATCTTGAATAATTCTCCAGAAAAAATTTTAAATCCATAAAAAATCTTTTAAAAATGCCAAATCCATTCACTTAATTTATGTCTAGGTTTAGTATTTAACCTATAATCAATATTTTAAGATTTAAATAATTTTCTAAATTCTCAGGTCATCATATATTGTTCTCATATACTAACTCGTATACTTATTCATCATATACGACATACCACCATTCATACATACTCGTATAATACCTTGTATTATACTCGTATTCAATACCTCTTACAATACTTACGTATCATACGATCATCGTTTACTCATTAACGCTTTACCTTCACTATCGTACAATACTTATGTATCATACGATCATCCTCTTATTTGGGAAGAGTTCAGGTAATTTCACCCCTTTGGTCTGAAGCCGAATGAAATGTGATGGATTGAAGTTTGATTCCAGTACCGTTGACAAGTATTTATGTTTTGGTAGGGGGTTGAGACCGAACCATATATGGCTGCCTACGTACTCCTATTGAAGAGGAGATCAGGTTTGCTTAGTTCAAACCTGGTGTAAGAGGTTCAACGCTGTATGTGGTAGATATGGTGTAGGAATGTTTTTGTTGTTTTTGTTGTTGTAAGGAGAAGGGTAGAAATGTTTTTGTTGTTTTTGTTTTATTGCGATTGGGCCATGTAAAATTATTGCCTACGTACTCCTATTGAAGAGGAGATCAGGTCGACGTAGTTCGCCCCTCAGGACGATTTGCAGCCGAAGAGAAGTATGAATCCCATATGCAGGCTATACTGCGGGGAGAAGAAAGTTTGATCCCATGATTGGGATAAACTGCATGTGTGAAAAAGTTTGATCCTGTCTTCAGGACAAACTGCAAGCGTAGAAAAGTTTAATCCCATCTTCAGGATAAACTGCAGGTGTAGAAAGTTCAATCCCTAAGGGGATAACCGAAGTTGAATGAACGTAGTGAAACCAGGCTGCTGGTTTGAAGAGTTTGTTTCCCTGAGGGGAAAAGTGTGGCGAAGAGTTGTATGTGATGAAGGGTTAAAGAACCAGAATGACTGGTGATCTGATGATCCAACACTGGAATGTTTGCTTGATGGTAACTTTACGGTGTCCGAGTTGATGAGTTGTGGAAATTCATTGCCGTCCATTTCTTGCAGTCTGAGAACGCCTCCTGTCAATACCTCCTTGACAACAAACGGGCCTTCCCAGTTAGGGGCGAATTTTCCTTTGGACTAATCTTGGTTGTCAAGTATCTTCTTTAAAACTATGTTGTTTAAACTGCTGTAGTCGGACTTTTCTGTTGTAGGATCTGGCGATCCTTTGTTGATATAATTTACCATGGAGGATAGCCGCGGTTCGCCTTTCGTCTATTAGAGATAATTGGTGATACATGTCTTATACCCATTGATCTTCATCCAGCTTAGCGTCTATCAACACTCTGAGGGATTCCATTTCAACTTCTATGGGGAGCACTGCCTCCATCCCATAGGTTAATGCATAGGCGGTTGCCCCAGTTGTAGTGCGCATTGATATTCTGTAGGCTAATAAAGTAAGAGAAAATAAGTCAAGCCATTCTTTGTGGTTGGCGGACATCTTTTGCATGATCTTTTTGATGTTTTTAGTTAGCCGCTGCAACAGCACCATTCATCTTTGGATGGTAGATGACGGAGTTAAGATGTTTGATGTGGAATTTACTGCATAACTCCTCCATCATTTTGTTTTTGAGGTTCTTAGCATTGTCTGATAAAATTACCTCTGGTTGTCCATATCGACAAATGACATTGTTTTTGATGAAAGCAATGATGACTTCTTTAGTAACGCTAGGGAAGGAGGCTGCTTCTACCCACTTGGTGAAGTAGTCGATCATGGCAAATATAAAGCGATGCCCATGACTGGTTTTGGGATCGATAGGTTCGATCATATCCATTCCCCCACATTGAGGAGGGCCAAGGTGAACTCATATTGTGGAGCTCCCTTGGAGGGGCGTGAATGGTATTTCCATGAATTTGGCATTGATAACACCTCTTGACGTGATCATCACAGTCAGCTTTGAGGGTAATCTAGTAATGTCATGTTCTGAGGATCTTCTTAACAAGCAGGGGGCCACTCATGTGTGGGCCACATACTCCACCATGGACCTCATCCATGAGCCTCTGAGCTTGGTCCTTATCCAGACATCTGAGGAGACCTAGTCCTACATCTCTCTTGTAGAGTGCATCTCTGCTCAGGTTGAATTTTATAGCTAGTCGGTGGATCCACCTTTTCTCAGTCGGGCTCGCCTCAGCGGGTGTAGATCCATCTCGTAGGTACTCCTTAATATGTTGATACCAAGGATGTTGGATGGGAGGTAGCTCATCCGATACTTCTCCAACATATTTCCCATAGGCTGGTGCCTTGTGCATGGAAAATGTGACGCTTGGCATGTGTTCCTTGTCAGGCATGTGAATCAAGGAGGACAAAGTTGCTAACGCGTCTGCGAAGTCATTCCTATTACTGAGGAATTTGTAGAAAGGAGATTTCTTCGAACTCCAAAGCCATCTGTAAAACTTGTCGATGGTAAGGCAGCAAATGTAGCTCTTTGGTTTGATAGATTCCCGTGGATTGTCTGATTACCAACTCTGAATCCCCAAAGACAGTTAACCGCCTGATGCCCATTGAACGGGAAAGTTTTAGCCCCATAAGACAGCCTTCATACTCAGCTGTGTTGTTGGTGCTGACAAACTGCAATTTGATGGCGACGGGATACTGCTCCCCCGTATCGGATACTAGAACTGATCCAGCTCCAGAACCTTCCATATTAACAGCTTCATCGAAATATATTTTCCATGTATAGCATGTATCGTACTGATGGTGTTGCTGAAGTGTTATTACCCCTTCATCGGGGAAGTAGGTTTCCAAGGGTTTCAAATCCCCCAAAGGTGTGGCGGCCAGTTGATCCGTAATTCCTTGACCTTTGATAGACTTTTGCGTCACATAGACGATATCAAATTGTTGTAGGATCAACTGTCATCTGGACAGCCGACAATTTAACATGGGTTTGTTGAACACGTACTTGAGAGGATCCATGCGGGATATGAGATGGGTTGTATGACCATGAAGGTAATGCTATAACCTCATGGAAGCCCATGCTAAAGCACAACAAGTCTTCTCAATCAGAGTGTACTTGTGTTCACTGTTGCTGAATCTTTTGCTGAGGTAGTAGATAGCTCGCTCTTGGCCTCTATCGTCTTTCTGTCCCAGCATGCCGCCCATGACATTGTCACTTATGGACAGGTACATGAACATGGGAACATCATCCCTGGGTGGTACCAAAATGGGAGCTTTGACTAGCTGTTCTTTGATTGTGAGAAAGGCCTTTTGGCACTCGTCGTTCCATTTCATGGAGGAGTTCTTCCTTAACAACTTCAAGATAGGCTCACAAGTTGCTGTGAGTTGAGAAATGAACCTGCTAATGAAGTTGATTCTTCTCAAAAATCCCCGTATTTCCTTCTCTATCTGAGGAATGGGAGTTTCTGTTATGGCTAGAATTTTAGTGGGGTCTAGTTCAATCCCTTTGTGGCTGACTAGGAATCCTAGAAACTTGCCTGATTTAACGCCAAAGGCGCACTTGGCTGGATTCAACTTCAAGTTGTACTTACGTAACCTGTTGAAAAGCTTCACGAGATGGTCTAAGTGGTCATTTTCCCTTTGGGATTTGACAATGATGTCATCCACATAGATCTCTATCTCTTTATGCATTAGGGTTTAGGATTCCCGAATTTAAAATTAGGGTTTCCCGGCTTTCAATTAGGGTTCCTAACTACGCGTTAGGGTTTCTAATCTTGAGATTATGGTTTCTAATCCCTTATTAGGGTTTACTAATATTATACCCTACCCGATCAATCATCGATCAAAATTCTATATTGTACGAACACGTACTCACAGTTACGATTATTATATCTGTAATTTCTATTGAATCCCTATCCGGACTTAGGATTAGGGTTTCTAACTTTTTTATGCACAACTCTACTCTTAATTCTCAATCAATACACAAATTGACTTATTCTCTAAACTCGTATCACATATTCTCAGCCCAATATTGATAACAATATCAATACCACGTAAATAATATTAAAAAAAATTATTCAAAAAATTCGGATTATTCGAAATCCTGGGTTATCACATTCTCCCCTCCTTATAAGGATTCCGTCCTCGGAATCACCGCTTCCTTACTCCCTACAATCTTTTAAAGTTGTATCATCAAATCACTTTTATCAACACAATATTCATTTTCGTCTCAATATTCTAACTTGTGATTTGAATCTATAAAAGAAAACAATTCACAGCATTATCTAACTCATAATACTCGCGTAATACAATTTATAAATGAAATTGTTACTTGTCGCCACCTCCTGGGCACCCACTGCATCTTGCATCGTCATGTTGAATTCACGGGCTGATGGTCTTCTGAGCTGAGCAGGTCCTTGAATCGCCAAGGTTCCGCTACCAGGTCCCTTATTGCCACTTTCCTTCTCCGCATTTCTCTTCAGATAGTTTCAAACCAGATGATCAGTCGATCCACAGGCAAAACAACCTTGTATCTTCTTCGGATTGGGACAATTGGGTAACATGTGCCTCTCTTGTCCACAATTATAGCAGACTCCATTCTTCTTCAGAAATATTCCTGAATGATTCTTTCCACAGGTAGAATATGGCTCCCCTCCTTTCTTATTCCCTTCTGTCTTATTACCCGACTGGGTATTCTCGCTCCACTTTCTCTTGTTTGGATTACTACCACCACTTCTTCCTCCGTCATGTGTCTTCTACTTCTTCTCTTAGTGAAATCGAGATGCAGTTTCACTCCCTCCTTCAGCAATTAACACTTTTTCCATTAAAGTCGCAAACGTATTGATCTGCAATACTGCTACTTTGTTGTATATGCCCGGCTTCAGTCCATTCTCGAATCTTCTCGCCTTTTGTAGCTTCGTATCCACCTGATGAGGTGCAAATCTCACTAACTCATTGAATTTAGTAGCGTAATCTGATACCGACATATTATCCTCCTTCGGTTCTAAAAACTTAACCTTCATCCGAGCTTGCATACTCGGTGAAAAATAGTTCTCATATAATCGCATATTTATTTAAATAGCACATAGTACATTCAGTACTCACATATACAACTATTCCTTTTTAATAATATTAGGATTAACAACAGAACTTTACACAAAAAGTTATAATTCTCCAACTTTACCCAAAAAGTTATAATTCTCCAACTTTACCCAAAAAGTTGTACTTCTCCATTTACACATAGCTATTCCCAGTTCGTCAAACTTACCACACTTATGAGTTCAGGAACTTGCCACAATTATATGAGTGTATGAACTTATCCTAGTCAGACCTTTGGCATCCATTTGCTGAGGGGTTCAAAACATTTCATATAATTATAAGTCATGAACTTACCATAAGTATGAGTTTTAAGAACACACAAATTAATCTTAATCTTATATTCATATAGAAAATAAAGATTTCATTCATATAAATATATATATATATATATATATATATATATATATATATTTACATATGCTTACACATTATTCTCGATATTACAACCATTCATATCACTTCTCACTATCAAAAGATATTATCGCTTATACTTAAGTTGTCTACCTTCCACTCCCTTCACCAGTCTTCTTCTTACCGGGACACTTGCTAAATCCGTGACCCGTTCTCTAATACGAAAAACACTTCCTCACATTCGGCTTAGGACAATGTAGAGAAATATGTCCTTCTTGTTTACAGTTGAAGCACACGTTCTTCCACATCATGCATTCTCCCGCGTGAGTCTTTCCACACTTGCTACAGACTTGCTTCTTCTTCAGGTTTGAATTTTCTGAATTAGGGTTGTCGTTGTCCCTCTTTCTTTTCTTCTTGCCTTTCTTCTGCTTGATTGTTCCTTCAGACGATCCACCGCCTTCAGTCTTCATCCTTTCCACCTGTGCCTTGAGCTCGTTTCGTTCTTTGATCATTTCGCGTAACGCTTGCTCTGTCTTCCACAACTCCTCCAAGAGAAATACTTTACTCCAGAAAACTTTCCTCGCATTTGTCAGTCTATACGAATTTCACTATCTTCCTCGTCAGATTAGTCAACGGGGTCGCTATCTTAGAAAAATCTTGGATGAATCTTTGATAGTACACTGTTAACCCTAGGAAACACCTCACCTCCGTCGGTGTTCTCGATTGTTCCCAACTACTTACTACTTCAACCTTTTCGGGGTCTACTGAGATTCCATTCTCATCCACCACATGGCCTAAGAATTGAACCTTCTTCATCCAAAATTCGCATTTTGAAAACTTTGCGTACATCTCCTCCTTTCGTAGTGCCTCTAAAACAATCTTCAGATGTTCAGTGTGTTCTTCCTCTAATTTTGAGTAAATCAAAATGTCGTCGATGAAAACTACTACGAATTTATCCAAGTATGGCTTGAAAACTCGATTCATCAAGTCCATGAATGCTGCCGGAGCATTAGTTAAACTGAATTACATTACCAAAAACTTGTAATGTCCATAACGGGTTCGAAATGCAGTCTTGGGTATGTCCTCATCCCGCACTTTCAGTTGATGATATCATGTCCATAAGTCGATTTTCAAGAAACATTTTGCTCCTTTTAGTTAATCAAACAAGTCGTCTATCATTGTTAATGGATATCGATTCTTGATCGTTACTCTGTTCAATTGTCGATAATCGATACAGAGCCTCATCGATCCGTCCTTTTTCTTCACGAATAACACTAGTGTTCCCCAAGGAGACACACTCGGTCGAATGTAACCTTTATCTAATAGCTCTTGAAGTTGTATCATCAATTCCTTCATTTCGACTGGTGCTATACGATATGGAACCTTCGAAATCGGTGTCGTTCCCGGTGCTAAGTCTATTACGAATTCGATTTCTCTGTCTGGCGGAAGACCAAGCAGATCGTCCGGAAACACGTCTTGAAATTCATTCACTACGGGTATATCTTTAATCTCGACTCCCTTTTTCCGAGTATCTACGATGTAAGCTAAATAACCGACACATCCTTTCCTTAACAACTTCTTGGCCTGCATCATCGTAACGCAACACGATTTCTTAAGCGATGAGCTACCACGAAACACTAACTTAGACTTACTCGAAGTCTTAAGGTTCACACACTTATTCTGACAGTCAATTATCGCTGCATGGTTATATAACCAATCCATTCCCAGTATTACGTCAAATTCTCCAAGTCTAATAGGAATTAAGTCTAGGCTCAGTTCATGTTCTCTAATGTTTGTGCGACAATTTTGATAAACATATTCTACAGGTATTATTTCCTTATTTGCAATCTCTATGTTCAAGGAATCTTCTAAACGTTCTCGGGGTGTACTAAATTTACTAGCAAATTCTTCTGATACAAAAGAATAGGTGGCACCCGAATCAAATAATACATAAGCATTTATATTATTGATTGGGAAGATACCTAACACCACGTCCTTCGTAGCCACTGCGTCATGGACGGTCATGTTAAAGGTTCGAGCAGTCGATCGGTTGGGTTGTGCAGGTCCACCAATCATTAACTTGCTTCCTTTCTTCGGGCAATCCTTTATCTGGTGTTCTGTTGATCCGCAAGCAAAACAACCCCTAATCTTTTTTGGCTTTGGACAATTTGGCGATATGTGCCCCTCATGGACACAATTATAGCAGGTGTTTTTGCTATTCCAGTATTCTCCTTGATGACTTTTCCCACATTTGTTGCAAGCTTCGGTCCTCTTCTTGAAGTTTCCTTGGTGATTCCAACCTTGATTGTTGCTTCTATTGTTGTTATTGTTTTCCCATTTCCTTTTTCCGTAGTTACTTCCTCCACTACTGCTTCCTCCACGATGCTCATTAGCAGTGTTCTTGTTCTTCTTCTCCTTATGATACAGACTCAAGGCCTCACTGCCTCCTTCCGTAATGATTGCCTTCTCCAACAACGTTGTAAAGGAATCAATCTAGAAGACTGATACCTTATTATTCAATCACAGCTTCAACCCTTGCTCCAAACTTCTCGCCTTCCTCTCCTCATCCACAACTGGTGCTCTGCAAATCGCGCTAGTTCATTAAACTTAGCTACGTATTGCGCCACTGTCATATCACCTTGTTTCAATTCTATGAACTTCACTTCCATCATACTCTTCATGTTCTTCGGGAAATAGTTCTCGAAAAATAACGTCGTAAACCTTTCCCATGTTACTGTTCCTTCCCCCACTCTTTGCTGATTAGTTTCCCACCAATATTTGGCTTCTCCCCTCATCATATATATTGCAAATACGGTCTTCTGGTCTTCACCCACGCGAGCTTTAATGAAGGCCTTCTCAATCTCCTTGATCCAGGTTTGCATAACTATCAGGTCAGTGGTTCCCGTGAACTCTAGGGGTCCTACACTCTTAAAGTCTTTGAAGGTTGTTACTGGGAAAGCTCGGGGAACGGGTGGTACAGGTTCGTTTCTTCCCCTCAAAGCTTCTCCCAATAAATTTACCAGTCGCTGTATCGGATCTACTGGACCTCTCTCATCGTTAACTGACTCTTCTGGGACAGGTATTCTACGTCTGGGCGGCATTTTCTGCATCATAAAATTTTCATCTTATTATCTAACTATCATATTAGACATTTCTCAGATGAAAAGAACTAAAAGTTTATAACACGTTTCTGAAATAAGATCATTTATATTCATATGCCAAATGGTTACAATACACGTTCTTTTCTAGCATACTGCTATAAATGAAAACACATATCCCCTAATATCACAAAAGGCGGGGACAATACTAGCTTACTACCCCTCCAACATTTTTTTAAAAGTTTGGGGTTACCATCCTCTCGCATCTTACACAAAAGATTGAGATTACAACAACATATTAACAACACATAAATAAAACTACTATACTATTGAGCTTTCCCCTCTACACTCAATCTAACATTCCACGCTCCACGGCGCTTTCATACTCCTTCTGTGTGATGTGTGCCACAATATCCCGACTTATGATATGTCGGGTCTGTCCTTGCTCGGCGGGATAGTGATTTACCCCATCAATCAATCTCTCTATGGCCGTGCACAGAGCATAGCCCATCTTGTTCATCTTCTTCCTCATGCATCGCACCTCATCTTCAAGATCACCCACTGTCATTAGAATCCTCCTACTTCTCCTCAAAGTGGATCCTATTCATTACCTCCATCTCTAACTGAGTTCAGAGAGCCTCCTTCTCCATCTTCTCACTCAACACTCTCTGTTCCAATTCTTCTAATTTTCCTGCCAACTCAACATTCCTTACCACCGATCGGTGAAACAAGGCACCCATCTGGATCCCTGCCTCCTTACAGTGAGCAATTTCCACCTCCATCTCCTGCATCACTAGCTGCCTCTCAAGAGTCTCAGTCTCTAGCTCTTCGACTCTACTCCCTAACTCCAAAATCTACTCCTCGTATTCTCCTAGCATCTGATCCTCAAAAGTAGTCTCGTCGGAGTCCTCCATGGGCTCGGGTTCCTCCTCCATAGGCTCCTCCTCCGGATCAGATTCCTCAGGTAGAGGCACCATCTCCTCCTCGTCATCGTCATCACTAATTGGGACAACTACCGATATAGGCTCCGCTATCACGGGTGCCTCATAGACTATGTGAATATCACGTGGCTCCTCCTCAACTACTCGGCTAGGTCCTCCCATGTCAGTCATCCTACAATCACCAACATAAGGCAAGACATGAAACAACTCCATCAGAATGTTAAATAAACATAAGTTCATTGTATAGAATGAAGTTACATTTCATAACACGCTAAGTCCTTCAGGGAGAACTCTACATGAGTTCCCTTTCCTAACTTCTAAGTTTTCTTAAGTTATAGTCTAAGGAGTCTCGTTCCTAAGGTTTATAACTATAGCTTTGATACCAACCTATGACGCCCCAAAATTTTGACCTCCATTTGGTCACCTGAATTCAGTTCGTCACTTTCTCAAAGTATTACCATAATAACTAAAATAACGCATACACAACAGAAAGTCTACTTTAGAATATTATACAATGTTTTATTATAATTATTCCCCCAAGTCTCGCAACCTACAGTACTTAATAGATTACATAATAATATTGAATAATGACTTATTACATAATCCTACTTAATTTTAAACACAGTTTCCAAATAGTCTTAATACAACATGAGTAATTTAAACATAAAGGGGCAAGCTAGTCCGTAGCCTTGCCCTTGCCCTTGTCTTTTCCAGATACACCTCCATGTTCCATCTTAACTGAAAGGTTTTAAATAAACAAGGATGAGCACAAATTTCCCGGCAAGTAATGTACAACAAGGGTGTAGGATATAATATCACAAGGTTTGAAATATCGAAGGGTTATTTCTAAGATAGTTCAAAGTGTCAGAATAACCTCATGGATAAGGGATATGACAATTCAATATAAATCAACAGATATGTATGAATTCAACGGCTAACAATATATCCAACTGGATAAGAAATTTATACTGAGCAGCCACTAAGGACTATTGAACTTCCACTAGAGTTACCGATATTAAACTGATAACCAAAAATATTAAGTATTATAAATGATCAATCTATGATACCATACGTTATGCATAACACCACGATAATATTCATTCAGGTGTTGGGGTTTCCAACAACATACACTCCCCTTACCAAAAGGGTTGTTCAACTCAGTTATCAAGATTTCTGCACCAATCAATTGGTTTGGACAGTTTTATAAACATGCACATAATCTAGCTGAATCAAACGGCATAGATACTTTCATAATATTCAAGGACAATACTAAGTTCACATGAATAATAGTTTTCACAAGGCTTTAAGCATAATGGCTCATTTGAACGAGAAAGCAATATAACTTGTAAAAGAGATAAGCTCACGGTATTCATCGAATAAAGAATGCAAAGATGCTTGCACAATGTAATAAGGTAGGTTTAGAAAAACTTGCTCAATAGTAATTGAAGTAAGTTTAGAAAACTTGCCTTAAGCGTAGTTTATCCACGTTAATAACTCAACACTTTCGAATCCTATTTATAATGTATTATATGTTCAAGATATTCATTAGCTAACACAGTCTTTAAACAAGCCTGAAACGATACAAGTGCGCACATATAGTACAAAATCAGTTTATAAATAATCATGAATCAAATACTTAGTTACTTTATAAACAAATCAAGAATGTTCAAGGTTAAGACCTCCTCTACTCATGGACTTTTCATTTCAATACAACTCCATCTTAACAACTAAGCATCACACATATATATGTATATCAGTAGGTTTTAGATCACATTTAGCATCATAGGCATCATGCAAGTTGCTGTCCAAAAGTCAGAATACACCAACTGTGATTCCGGACTGGCGCAGTTGCGCCGTCCTCTGGCCAAGCCAAGATGCAGCTGCTGCCTTGTGTTTTCTGATTGGTCATGTTTAGGGTCTTTTCATACTCCTCAAGGAAATCTAGGTTCCCTTTTCTAATATATTTCTAATTTAAACACTTAAATCATTTAAGGAAATTCAAGGTTGTGAAACCACAAAGTCTAGCATGCTTGCTTTCTAAACATACATGAGCGTTATTAAAACTCATATTAGGCATGCTTGTGTGTATTCATAATACATATGTGAAACTAACACCGCTTTAGTTAAAATAGGCTTTGTTCATGCTTTCCTTGAAACGTGCTACCTAAGCATGGTATATATATGTTTATACTACATGAACGAGTCTAAGAGTGTCATTAAACATGCTTACAAATGTCAGATTTTAGTTCTCATGGTATCATGATAATATTCACATTTAAAGCTTAATAGAACTGGAAGAATAGCCTAGTCCAGTTGTCCCAGTTTGACTGATAACTTGAATTGGGTGCTTAATACCCTGATGACTCTTACCCAGCTCTTATCCTGGCTGATGACCCAAGTATATCATTTCTTGAGTAGCCGACATTACTTCGGCAGAAATCTTGGGTGTGAGAGGTGGTGCCCCAATAGGGTGGTAGTGAGTGTTGCTCACCTCTAGGGCATGAAAACTGACCGGCTCAACTACTAAATTGAAGCTGATGAATGGTATGTCACTTTGATTATGAAATTTCGACTCAGCATTAACCGTGACTAAGCTGTCATTCATGATGTATTTCAGTTGCTGATGAAGAGTAGAGGGGACTTCCCAAGCCATATGAATCCACAGTCTTCCCAATAGCAGGTTGTATCCTGAATCTATTTTGAGCACGTGAAAAGATACGCATAATGTATAGGGACCAATCTCGATTGGTAGCTCAATCTCTCCGATTGAATTTCGGAGGGCTCCGTTGAAAGCTTTAATAACCGTATGGCTGCTTCGGATCCGTTTGAGATTGACGTTCATCTTTAGCAAAGAAGCATAATGACATATATTCAGGTACGAACCTCCATCTATCAAAACTCCAGCTAGTATATATCTAGAGGACAAAACCGCAATGTGCAACGGCTTGCAATGACCGGTCCCTTCGGGAAGTATGTCGTCATCAGTGAAAGATATCACATTATTGTTAAAAATGTGATCAACTAGATGTTGAAATTTTTCTGTATCCACTGATATCGGTAAGTAGGCTTCTTCCAAAACCTTCAGTAATATTCTCATGTGATCCTCGGAAGTAAAAACCAAGTCCAGGATTGAAATTTGGTGTGGAGCTTCTCTTAAGCTTAAAACCACCTTGGCTTCGTTATGACCCATAGTGCGGAGGAATTTTTCAATCTTCTCCATGGGTATTTTCCCCTTTGACTTGATGGTGGACTTCATCACCCGTTGGGGAAGATGCAGTGGATTCTACTTCGACACTGCAACAGTTTTATGAGAGGTGGATCCTTCAGCTTCTCCATAATTCCATGGGACCTTTTGTAAGATGACAATAGGATATTGTGGTTTGAATGGCAATTTGATTGGCTTGGGAGCAGCCACTTTCAAAGGTTTGTCAATTCCTTTGAGTTGAATTGTTTGCATTATGAGAGGTTTGACAGTCCCATCAGCCTCAGCGGATATAACTGTTACCAATCCCTTCCATTTAGTAGGACAAGTATTCTCACTCTCAAATAGCACCGTACCGTCGTCTTCTAGCTGCAGGACACCGCTATCAATTAGATTTTGAATGAGGTGGCGGAGTGCCCAGCATTCTTTAGTGTTGTGACCGCGAGAATGGGAGTGATATTGGCATACTCCATCAGAATTAAATTGTCCTGAACGTGGATTGATTGGAGGTAAAAGGATAGTGATCCTTCCTTCATTGATTAGCATCTGAAGTATTTCCTCCATAGGTTGGCCCAGGTATGTAAATTTCCTTCTATTGGAAAAATCCCTACGAGCTTTGGCGTTTGCTCTCTTCGTCACTTTGTCTTCCATTGTTTCTTTATCTGAAGGTGAAGAAGGAGTTTTCACAGCAAAACGGAGCAAACTAGCATGCTCCAAGCTAACTAATCGGCATGTGACTTGATGCTGATATGTCACTAATTCTGCCAATTGCTCAATATGTTTACACAGAGCTTTCATCTTTCGTTCCATTGCGAGCTGGAACTTTGCATAATCCCATTTGTCAACACCATCTTTGAGGTTCTGGGAAGATTCATCGTTAAAATTGGAGCTCCGTCCACTACTCCAATTAATCATGTTGACCTCTTCCTCTTTGTGTTGGGGAAGAGGGTTGTCATGCACATGAGGTTGATCCAGTTTGGTGACCACGATCTCACTGTTGTCTATCAAATCTTGGATCTTGTGTTTCAAGGCCCAACAATCTTGAGTATCATGTCCAGGTGCCGCGGCATGATAAGCACATTTCTGAGCAGCATTGAAACCCCTCCCATTAGGGTTGGCTGGTGGAAGAAGATGCATAATTTTGTTCTGAGTTGTTAGAAGAGTGAGAATGTTCTCGAGCGATTCCCCTAAGGGTGTGAATACTCGAGGGCGTTTAACTTCTCCACTTTTTGGCATTGGAGGGTTTGGAGACTGTGCTTTAAAGGGAGTGTAATTTCTACTCTGGATAGGCATGTTCTGATTGCCTTTTTGACCATGTAGTATCAGGGAAACATCTTCTTCTTCCTTTTTATGGACCCTCCGGGGGTTGTTTCCATAGTTTTCGGATTGGATATGTTCAGCAACAGCTTTATGGGAAGCTAGGTCTTGAATCTTTCCGGACTTCAATCCCATCTCAGCCATCTCCCCATGTTTAATCATTTCAGAAAATGATTTACCAATGCCAGCTAAAACTCTTTCATAGAACGGAGCTTCTTGTATGTCTATGAAAGTCATGACCATTTTTGATTTCGTCATAGAAGGAATAACTTGAGCAGCAAGGCGCCTCCACCTTTGAGCATACTCTCTGAAAGACTCGTTGGACTGTTTCCTGACCTTGGTAATTTGGTACCGGTCAGGAGCCATCTGAGACTAGAACCTGTATTGATTGAAGAAGTCGTGAGCTAGCTCCTCCCAACTATGGATCTTTGAGTTGTCTAATCTGGTATACCATGAACGGGCTTCTCCAGTCAGACTCTTCTGGAATAGCTAAATCCTGAGCTTCTCGTCCTCTACATAAGATCCAAGTTCTCCAATGAACACCTTCTTCAAATGTGTGTAAGGATCTCCTAACCCATAATATTTTTCGAAGTCAGGAGTTTTAAATTTTTCTGGATAATGAACCCCAGGGAATATACAAAGGTCAGCATATGAGACACTCTCGTGTGCTCCAATTCCTTTGATTGCACGAAGGGTTTCTTCCATTTGAAGGACTTTCTTCCTGATGTCACCGGTGTTCGGATCTCCTTTGAGATGGGTGATATCATGACATTTGTTGGTCGTATCCAACTGCATTTCAGGTTCTGTAATGACTTTATCAGGACCCTGGGTTCCTCCTTGTGTAGAGGATTCAGCATGTATGGGTATCCTCGTACCCTGAGTAGACTGGTGTAGTTCTTTAAGCAGAACAGCCAAATATGTGATTTGTTTACTTAATCCGTCAAATTCTTTGTGCGAAACTGGATTAAGGTCAGTCTGGTCTGATGACAACATAATTTATTATAGGCTCGTGGTCTTTTTGGATTTTGATCGGGTAATAGGTCTGATTGCTTCACTACAAAAGACTTGCGTAGTTTAGTCTTTAGGGAATGTGTAAATGTTTACATGCTAGGTATCCCTTCTAGGAATATTATCTTGCAAGGCGGATGTTAGTTGTTTGTAATTCAGGATAACATGTTTTAAAATATGTATGTACACATGTTTCTTCATATTTCTAATTACATGGAGATGAATATGGAATGAAATTATAAGTAATTGACTTTACAAGTAATTTTAAATGAGAAAGCATGAAGAGACTTTCCTCCGTGTTTGGTTTATTAGAGGATGACCTATCTTAGGTTAATCTCGTGGCTTTTTGGCATGAAGGTTCCCAAATCATCGCAATTTACTCGACGGGAAGTTAATCCGGTCTTTCAACTGGAGCGAATTTGGGTGGTGCCTTTCCTGAGCCTCATTGGAATTAGTCTTCCTACGAGTGCAGTAATCAAACACCAAGAGGATAGCCTCCTGGTGGAGGAACCACACAACATACATTCACATACAACGTGTCTCACCGTTTATGAAAATGATGACATGTGCGAAGCACTAATATCACAAGTAGATATAGTGTAAAGCATTAAGCGCAGAAAAATGTATTCATTCGTACACATTCATCATAAATGTAAATGCAACATTCACACACAATTATATAAAAGTTTTGAAAAGATTGTAATAGCGGCTTAAGTCCTCTTACTGGCATCCCCAGCAGAGTCGCCACCTGTCGACGTCGGGATTTTTATTTTTCCTTTTTCCTTACTTGTTCTTTGGTGTTGTCATGTTAGGTGAGATTTGTTTAACAAAACAAGTGAAAAAGGTCCGACATGTATAATGCCGATGATGGATTGTTAAGAGTCGCCAGTTGGTTTTTTATATGGTTGTACTAACACAACCGAGAAAAGGTTTGTACATTGACATAGTGATGTGGCACTGCTAAACGGGTCGGTGAAACCGAGATTCATTAGGGTCCGGGGACTTGATTATGCAAAGGGAAGGTGTTAGGCACCCTCCGACATCCGTGTTACCACGGTGACCACCTCTTTTCAAAAATTTTATATGAATATGTGTGTGTGTGTGTGTGTATGGATCAATGTGCAATTATTTAGAAGTAGTGCGAGGCCTCATTCGCACCTATCTACACAGGGTTTGAATTTGTGTAAAAATTCTGTTTTAACAAGATATGGCAGTGATGTTTTATAAAAGAGGTTTTTCAAACCCTTGTGCTCAATAGTAATTGAGACCTTTTACACTCCCATTTTTATTAAGTGTTCGGCTTGATTGTTTTTAATTTTTGAGATGTGAAGCATCTTCAAAAAAATAATATAAAAAATAGTGCCGAACTCCTCATGGGTATGATAACCATCTGAGGAAATTCGAACACCGTGAATAAATTTAAAAGCTTCTTACAGCTGAAAATGTCAATCACGGGAACCGAATCTAGATCTAGTAAACTGAATCTGTGATCACATGATTCCTAGGCTCACATGATGCCGCAATTGATAATAAAACAGTAAGCATGTATATATATAAAAGCTATAAATATATATACAGACATGATCAGCCGCCACGAAGCACCTCCATGGGGGATCAGAAATGTAAATAAAGCTGTAAAAAGCAATAAACCGCCACGGAGTAAACTCTAGGCAGGAAGAAAAGTAAATAAAGTTGTAAAGACGGTGAACCGCCATGAAGTAAACTTCAGCCGAGGCTAAATGTAAATATATATATATATATATATATATATATATACAAAAGCAAATAAATGCTCCAGACCGAAGTCTAGGCTCAATCCAGGCATAACTCTATAATTTTAGTCCATATATAAATATATATATATATATATATATATATATAAGTATATATATATGTACAAACTGAAATAAAACCACGGACCAAAGTCTGGGCAAACACACGCAACACAAATCTCAACGTGAAGAACAGTGTGTGCAAAGATAAAGAGAAAGGCTTTAAAGTGTGTGAGAAGGCTTACAGTGGGCTTCCAAAGAAGACTTTTATATCTTTAAAAAGATGAATACTCGGCTCCCGCCGGTACAAGAGTAGTTATATGTGAGCTCATAAGTGTTTAAAATGAGAAAGCACTCAGTGTAGGGTGAGTACAGAGCAAATTTGACAGGACTTCCTCGCCTTTTTCTCTTACAAAATGGCCACCCCAAGCCCTCTATTTATAGAGGGGGGAGCCGCAGGTGTACCTATGGCTAGGCCGCAGATGTACATGCAGCTGACCGGGTTGCCCCAGGCTTCGAGAGTCCCGTCGTCTCAAAGTATGTGCACGCATGCACTATAATGTCCGCTCGAACTTTTAGAATTGCAATCCGGGCATCCGGCTGAGGTATATAAGACCTAATTCGGACCGCCGTTATTGAGAGTTACACAATGACATGGGATTAGAGGTTGTACGAAGTTAGGAATATGGGACCATGCCCTCTGGTCTTCAAGCTTCAAATTCTATTCGTTATCCAGTAAAATAGTCACTCGGGATTGGACATCCTTGGTTCTTGTGGGACATTGTTGTGTAGAAATGTGTGTATTAAAATGTTGAGACGACGTGATGTCGCGTCAAGGTGGCAAGATGATGACTTTGCCCCTCACCAGGGTTATCGCCGGTTTGGGCTGATAAAACAGACGTTGCTCAGGGTTATCTCTAAGATTGGACTGCTGCAAGTGTTTAATGCCTCAGTGTCATCTCTGAGGTATGCCTGTCTTCTTGGTGTTATCTCCGGGTCTTGTACTAAGTGTCTCGGTGTGAGTGCCGAGGTTGAAGCTGATTGCATGCATTTGAAACAAGCATTTCTAGAGTTATCATTGGAACTGCATTCCTTGGGGTTATCTCCAAGGTTGGTAACTGTTACTCCCATTGTTGGGACTGAGACTGAATATCTCGGGATTATCTCTGAGAGGGATCAGTCTTCTCCGGTGGAATTTCTGGTATTGGAACTACATGCCTCGGTGTTTTCTCCGAGGTTGGACCTGATACTCCCGGTGTATGTTCTGGGGTTGAGGCTGAACTTCCGATAGTATTCGGACTGGATGTGAGTTGTCTTCCAAGGTTATCTTCGAAAGACGAATATGCCCTCCTGTAATGGCAGTGACAGGTGTGCAAAAAATTTTGAGTGTCTACGTGGGTATTATGCATCGAGAAGTGGTTTTATCTACTTTAGTGTTCTTGATTAACAATTCAAGATAGAGAATAATTGATGAGAAGTGTGTTAACTTAAATGCAGCAATAAGTGAAGTTGTGATCTTAAATCTCCGTAATCTTAACTTAACTAGTGGTAATTAGAATTAGTTTACTTATAAATTGAAATTCATTCGTTTAAATAAGATTGAGTTGGTTATGGGTTAGTACTTGGTGATTTTTATTAAACAATTCCTCATAATAACGATACTCTACTTTAACTTTATTACTTGTTGACCACGTATACTTGCGTGTTGTGCGTAATTAGATTTTATGTGACGCCCCCGAATCCAGGTCCCTTCGAACCTTGGATCCGGTCCGCCACGATACTACTATCGTCAAACCATTTATATCTTTTGTCCATAACTCAATGAATATAACTTTACTTATTATAATTTATAATATAAATTCTTTCTAATTCCAGGATCTATGTAATGACCCCAAAATTTTATAAGTTTCACAACTTGGTCATTTACAATTCCTGTATTACATCACATTCGATATAAAAAAACGCGGAATAATTTAACCTTTTTCAATCTCCTTTGAATAAAATCTATTATTGATTTCATAACTTTGAACCAATTACAATTCTTGAATCAACTATATAATATGATTCAGTCTATTGGAATTATTGTATAAGATTTTACATCTTGATTCGATATCCTCTATGTATTAACTAATACATCCTTACAATACAACAAGTATTAAACATCGTAAGTATATATATCAAGTACACTCCTAGAACCTAAACATGGTTCAAGTAATAATCTAAATAGTATCCTTCGTTGCAAAACTATCTACTTTGTCAACCAAGAAGCACAAAATCTTTACCGTGAGTCCTTAACCTGTAAAAGTGGTTATTTGCAAGGGTGAGCTCGACAGCCCAACAATTCTAACAGTTTCATGCAGCACGTATCATATAATAGTATATTCAGTACATGCATTCATAATCAATTAACAATTACTACGCATGTTACTTCACTCATAACAGGCATAGAAATTTACATCACAACTATATCGTCAAAGATCAACTTTCACATTTCATACATATCTCATATGCATTTCATATATATAAATCAACGTTCTCATAGCATAATATAATTCAGTAACAGTTATAGAATTCATATATCAAATAGGAACTGAAAGACTTGCCTGATTCATAGTTTATCAACTACGACTTAACTGCTTAAAGCTTATCTGCACTGCGTGTATTCCTACACAGTTATATATTCATGGATTCATATCCATTAGTCATACATTATATACGTTCTTAATATAACAATAAATATTACATCGTTTCTTAACTAGGTTTGTAAAACCTTCATTTCACTTTCTCATTGTACTTTTAGAATTGTTATGTATGTATAGGTATTCCTTAACCATCCGTACTTGACATCAACTTCATATACATTTATCACTCACTTGACTCGCTATGTGTTCGACACATATTTAAAGTTTGTAGATATATGATCTACGTCGTTCATATTCAAACTACTTTGTTTTATAATGATTTATTTCAATCAATAAAGCTTAACAACTTTCTTTAACAAGATTATATGTTATAAGCTTTTAAACCATATATTGGTACTAATAAGCCTCTACTAGTATGCTTCACATAGACATAGCATAGTTCATTATTTTAAAACGTATTTTAAACCACACTTGAAACGTCCAATTCATGCTTAGCTAAAAGATGAACATAATCGTCATGTCTAGGGGCATAAGGTGTTCAAGTTCACTTTTAAAAGTTATTCTAGGCCAAGGTAAAGCAACTAGGTACAACTTCTAATCTCATTTCATAGCTAACTAATCCATGAATATATGTTATCATGTTTAAAACCTTAAGTAAACAAATTACTTTAAGTTCATTCTTAAAGTTTCAAGTTTTCTTTGGAAATCATTTTCAACTAAGCTATTGTAAGTTGATAATAAGTAAAGCAACTTTAAATCACTTCTCATTCTTAAGAATACTCATAACTCAACAAGATGTATGTGTTAAAATATCATAATTTCAAAGACTTAAGGTTCGTCAATGTTTGTTTTCAAAAATCTTTAAGTTTCTTTTGAAAAAACATACGAAGTCATGATAAAGCATTCCACTATAAGTAAGGTAATCTTATATTTCATGTTTAATATCATACATTTTCATGTTACATCACTTAGAATAACATATTCCATCGCCGGGAGCACTATACTTGTATATGTGCTCGCTCGACGCCCTTCGATGGCCTTAGATTACGTAACAGTCTCAAAGATGACTATTTTGACCCTTCATAATGACCTCAAATTGAAACCTTAAAGAACAAACGTTGTAGGTCTATTCGTTCTCGTTCCGGATCATCTTGAATCTCCTCAATCGGAGTTCGTATGAAAAAGGTATGCCCATTTTAGTAAAACATGTTCTGTCAGATTTTTTTTAACCTTTGTAATCAGACCACCCCCCGCCGGGGTGGGGGTCTTGACATATAAATAGCCCGCCGGGGCGGGCCTAGCTACTGTAAATACACGATTTCATGCTCTGCTACAAAATAACAAGCTAAACTATTTTCTAACCTTCATAATTTGAGTTATACATGTCCAAATTAGTCCGTTTTTTATTCTATGGATTTGTAATTCATAGAAATACAATATACTATAATACCCATCAACTAACATAAACATTAACTAACCCAAATATGAATCTATAACTCATGTTCATGCAAATGTTCATATTTTGGACAATTTAGCAATATCATTCACTATGAATTCGATTCTAAACCAAATTGGTTCGTTTAACTTCCGTTGATTTCGTATTCAACCATATTAATAATGTCTAGCATCAATTCATGGATTATAACAATCCTTACCCATCAATTTTATGACTCAAAAGCTACTTTTTTAAGATCTTTGTAAAACTTGAACTAAAGAACATAGTTTAAGAATTATACCTCTTGAAGCTAAGTTGACAACCTTGAATCTTAACTTCTGACTTCTCCAAACTTCTCAACCACTCACTCACTAGAATTCTCAGAATTTCAAATGTGAAGAATGAAGAAGAGGGTCTCTATTTATAGAAGAACCATCGACCAAGTTTGGGTTTTGCTCCATGAATAAAACCAAAGGAAGAAGGAAGAAACTATTGGGTATAGAGGAGTTGGTCACCAACTTCCTCTTCCTCCATCACTCCCTTCATCATTTGGAATCTATAAATTTGAGAAGAAGAAACAAGCTAGACTAGGCCAATGGCCTTTTCACATGATAATGAGATGAGACTCTCTATTTGAGACAAAAGCTTATAACTCAGCATTGCAAAACTACTACTAGCATACTTAGGTTTATTTGATATTTAATTTTTCCCCAAATGTGCATACATATACACCCACTCACATAGAAATATATAATCCATGTACATTGGTTTATTCCAATTAATATTTTAATTGGGCTAATTATAAAATACTTGAATATTCTCAATCCATCATTTTTCATAAAAGTTATCATCTCAAATACACTTAATTATTATAATGATAATTAATATCAATTATTTATTAACTCCTCATTTATTTTCTCTTAATACTTCCCATTAAATCTCCCTTTAATTTAACTTCACTAGTTATGCCACACAAAACATAATTATATGAACTTAGTAATTAATAGTCCACAAACTTATAATAATATAATCTCACAAAATAATATTATTCTTAATATTACATCTTATAACATGGTCATGGAAGTGATCTATTGCACCATGTTATATTTTATTATCTCACTTGTACATAATGCTAACATACAAGCCTTTATACCTATATATTCAAATACTTCCTATATTATATAGTTACCATTGAAGTGTCACACTTCAATTCATATCATATAGATGTAGCTACTATATAATATAAAATCATTGCACATACAAATTAATTCTTCAATTATTCATTCATTAAATTATTTGATGAATGCTTATCCTTCACTTTGCCACACTAGGCATATTTCACAAGCTCGATCTTAAGTTTCTCTTATTTTCCACACTTATTATTCTTTCAATATAATATTTGTGTGACTCAAGCATTTAAATGCTAAACTACCTTAATTAATTATAAGTATAACCTTTACGCTTATAATAAATAATATATACTCCATTAGTTATTTAAATGATAACATCCACGATAAAATAATAACTTAAGTTATTTAATATATTAAAATAACTTAGTTTTCTTTCATTAATTAACTCCCTTGAAAATACATTAGAAATTATGTATTTTGTCATAACATAAATATTATGTTTTCTCCGAATAAAGACATTTACAATTAGAAATTAATTTGCTTATTGTCTCAAGATATTATTCTTAATATAATATCAATTAACTATATGTACGACACATGTACATATATTATATATAGAAAATAGATAATAAATTTATTTTCTATTATAATAAATTGTTTCCATCAATTTATTTACATATAGCAAATACGTTTTAATATATTTACTATATTATTAATCATACCTCATACAAAAATATATAAAAAAATATTATTATTAAAAAAAATTAACATTTCCTCCTTTTATTAAAATAACTCAATATTAGAAATTATTTTAATATCCTCTATTAGAAATATATAGTTATTATTTCTCTCTCCCTCTATAAATTATTCCCAAAACAATTTCTTCAAATATTAAATATTCATTTAAAGATATAATGATTTATGTCTCCCTTTAATAACATATATATATTCAACGTTATTCGTACATTAGACTTTCTCACATATTACCATTTTGAGTAACATATATAAAGTATCACATATTCAACACACATATTAATTCACTCCTTTACTTAAGTAAATTAAACCTTGTACTATATTACCATAGTTATTTAAGGTTTAAAATACACATTATATTATTTCATAACATAACTCTCAACTATCAATTAGCCAATATTTATTCTTATTAGTTAATTCTCTCAACTAACTCATGTTTCACTATCCAAACCCATTCGCGGATAACTTACGTACTATCAATAACCTATATTATAATCATACAAGTTATTAGTACACATACACAAGAAAATGACAATTATACATTAATGTCATCCACTTATTATGATAAAATAATCCTATAAACTATTTAATATCGATAGAAAATTTTATCCACTTCTTTTATCTCAACTAAATTATCTCTGCGATCAATAACAATATATAAAAATAATATATTTATTAATCAAAAAAATCTCATATTACATGGTTAATTCATATTACCCTATATAACGCATTCCTACATACCTCGTATCACATAAATATTTTTATTCGAACCCATTTCACACTTAAGAATTTTTATTTACTAAATTTTTATTTTAATATTTTCTGAAAATTTGGGTTCTTACATTTTACCCAACAACAACATTCAACAAGACACACTATGATCAGGTCTAAGAACGTCTACATCAGAATCGTAGAGTTCGGTTATCTGAGGATTGAAGCATTGGCAACGATTCAATCTGAAGACTGATATTCGAACATTGTTGTTTGAGAGCATCGATGCAAAAGGACAACTTCTGATGTTCTAATCAAGAAATTAGAAAGGAGAAATAAAGTTGACTACCTGCCCGAGACATAAAAATGACATCTCTGACGGGGAAGGTGAAACAGTAGACTGCAGTGTCAGAAAGATGAAAAAAGGGATGTCATGTCACATCTGCAGTCTACACCAAATAACTCTAGATCTAAGAAGCAATTCAAATAGCTTTCAACGGCTATATTCCAACGGAAAGATTAGGAAGGAGTATATATCAGCCAGAACTTCAAAGATCAAGAGTTGCTAAGTTGAAGGACCGTAGAGTTGTTGGAATGCTATATTGTTGACTCCACGAGTTCCACCAGAGCTAAATCAAACAAGTCTCAATGACAGTGAGACTACAAAGGTGGAGGTGAAGCAGCTTTGAAGAAGGACTTGAACAGACCAAAGCTTTACTCAACAAAGATGAGAATGCCACTGAAGATGGCAGCTAAGCTGAGAGCCGAGAAGGCCAAGAAGATAGCATTCAGAAAAGTGGCAGAGTACAAAGAAGATCTAGAGAGTCACTCTACGAATCACCATGAACTAAAAGCTGAAATAGAACAGATGCATAACCATGTAGCAAACTATTAAAGAAGGGTTCAGGGAATGCTAAGTGCCAGACGAAGTCTACCAAAAGCTCAAACACTTAGCAAACCTAAATGGTGATGGTGCACAACTGACATCGGATGAAGATAAGCAGAACAAAATGAAGATCTTTTGCACTAGAAAAAATGTGGTCCATACTCTACGTAGAATGCAAAGAAGACCACGCCAAGCTGCTAAGTACAAAAGATGTTCAAGCTTAAAGACATCTTAGCAGCAAGCCACCACCAACAACAACTACACCAACAAGTAGCCAGGGCCTGAGGGGTCCTTGTCCAGAGAGACTAAATGAAGTTCCAAGCCTACTTAGATTGAAGAGTTCCTAGGGAACTAGAGGAGTTCCAAGCCTGCTGGGCTTGAAGAGTTCTTAGTGAACTGAAATTTCAAGGCTGCTAGCCTTGAAGGAATCTTAGTGATCCAGGGTAGTGGAAATACTTTTAGTTAAAGCAGAATAATGGATTAGGAGCTTGAGCCTCAGAACCACTTAATATCATTTGTGTCATTTACATTCAGTCATTAAAGTGATACATCTGACAGGGTAGGTGAAACAGTAGACTGTAGTGTCAGAAAAAGTATGATAAGTCACATCAAGTAGTCTACCTCAAGCAACTCGAGATCTGTGAAGAGATTTGAATAGCCTTCAACGGCTACTTTCCAACGGAAGGATTGAGAATGAGTATAAATGAGGAAGAACTTCAAAGATCAAAGGTTGCTGGAGTTACCGAGTTTGGAGAAAAGGTGGACTGATCTAAACCATGTGAAACAGTAAGTCCGAAGGCTCACTCTACAATCCACCAAGAACACTCAGAGGTCAGAAAAAGAAAGAAGTAGAAGTGTGAGTTCTACTATGTAGAAGTGAGAGTTCTACTACATGAAGAGTGTTCAGAACTGCAGAGATAAAGAAGAGCATCGTGACATCTTGATGTCCATCATGGGAAGACTCTAAGTACAATAGAGAAGAGCCTACAGCCATCTTAGCAAGTCCATCATGAGAAGGCATCAAGTAGCAGAAGGAAGATCACAAAAGCCATCTTGGTGTCAAACATGAGAAAGATTCTAAGTACCTAATATAAGAGCCTACAGTCAGCTTGGAAGCCTCTCATGTGCAGTCATCAAGTAACAATGAGAATGATCTTCAAGGCAGTTCAACAAGGGGTCATCCGAAGTGGTTGAGTAACCATAGAAGCTGAGCATCATGCAACACTCAGCTGCACTTCAAGGATGATCAAGCCAAGCTGCTAAGTATAGAAGATGTTCAGAGCATGAAGACATCTTAGCAGCTCAGCACCGACTCCAACAACAACAAACAAACAACTCAACAAAGCCAGGGCCTGAGGGGTCCTTGTCTAGAGGGACTAAATGAAGCAGGGCCAGAAGGGTCCTTGTCCGAAGGGACTAAACAAAGCAGGGCCAGAAGGGTCCTTGTCCGGAGGGACTAAAACGAAGTTCCAAGGCTGCTGGTCTTGAAGAGTTCTTAGTGAACTGAAGTCCCAAGGCTGCTGGCCTTGAAGGAATCTTAGTGATTCAGGGTGCTGCCCTTCCTTAGTGAAAATCCTGCTAGTTGAAAGCAGAAGAGTGGATTAGGAGCTTGAGTCTCTGAACCACTTAAAACCCCTTGTGTCTTTTACATTATGTCATTTACATTATGTACTATAACTGCTACAACTGCGATGAATGTTTTAACTGCTTACAACTAAACTTACTCTACGAACAATGTATGTATGATTATGAATATATCAATGAAGTGGATCTTTTACTTATTCCGTTGTGCTTGAAAAGATTCTTATGTTGTCATATGTTAATTATGAACAATATAAATATAAATCAGAAAAGTATTTGAAATAAAAAGGATCTATTCAACCCCCCCTTCTAGATCTATTGTGCCCTCTGGGAACTAACAATTGGTATCAGAGCAGGTTCTCATGCTATATTCAAAAGATAATCGCTTTGAGTCTGATCCTAGGCACTAACATTGTTCTAAACTTAGTTTAGAAGTAAGTAACTTATTATATGCAGATGAGCTCACATGTTGGAAATATTGTGTATAGGAATGTGTATATACACCTAAAGCTACTCAGATTGGTTCATAGTCTCTATTAATACATCAACAAGACCAATCCTAGCCTGTAGTCAATCTTGTAGTCCTAAGACCAGACGAGAACACTCAAGAGATGTCAATAACGAATAATCATGCACCCACCAGTCTGAAAGATGAAGAAGCCTTACATGCTAAGAAATGCTTATCGAGAGAAGAAAGAAGATCTTCTCAAACTTATGTATGTCCAACCAACAAATGGGTGCAAACTCTGTCAGCTAAAGGATGTCAAAGATCTTAATGCTGAGATTCTCTTGGCCTATATCTTCAAGATCACTACTGATTGATTAAAGGCCGACAAGAGCAATAAGCTGTCAGGAGCAAAAGTAAAGTTATGCAGATCAATACCTAAATTCAGTATATCTACGATAAATGACTGTTTCGTAACTGACAGTAAAAAGGTACAGTTCCTCACTATTATAAATGTACATCATAATTGGATTTTTTATGAACTATAACAGTATTCTGTCAAGGAGTCATAATCTACCTAAAAAGGTGAAGAGAGAAAGTAACCTGAGGATGGAAACTCAAATGACTATAAACTTTCTCTCCATCCAAGTTTTAGGTTGAAGATGATATCTTGAAGGAAATCTGAAATGGGTCATAAGAGCATCACAGGCCTAATGAACTTTATGTGAAGTAATCTTTGCTGATGGGTTAGTATGTATGTACAAGCCTATATTCTAAATGTTTGACAACACACAGAGCATGATTAGTTTTGCAAGAGGATCTTGCTGATTTGCAGAAACTGATCACCTCAATGAATCAACTAGATACTCCTAAATCATAGAGCTGATTCTCACTCTGTGAACACTTAAACATTGTGAACATAACCCAGCGAATGATGAAACCATCATAGATAGAGAGTGTGTTAATAGATGCCAAATCCTACACACACTCACCATCATGCATCTCAAAATGTATTATCATAAGATAGGTGCATACATGAATATGTCTGTTGGTGATAAATATGATGATTATCCAAATAAGAGGAACCGTAGTTTAGAAAACTAACCTAGCAGGACCCATTTAATTATGGGTACCAAAAATAGAAATATATTTAAACCTGCAGGTACTTGGTCAGTCTGAACACACTAAGGAATGATGAAACAGAAGACTTCGGTCAAGAAGACTCAACCAGCAGAAGGCTAAGGACAATTCAGAGATGATTCTGATAGAGTTCCTATCTGTCCAAGCCTGCCCTTGAAGACCCTCTGTGCTAATCATAATGGAGCTCACATGGCTGCTAATCTGTATATGGAAGCAAGCCATTCAGCCAAAGAAAGAAAGGTCTTATGTGCTCAAAAAAGAGTTAAGAATGCTATATGGGAAGAATCCTCAAGGAAGTTCACAACATAAGATTATCGAGCATCATTCAAGAGGAACTTATTGCGAGAGCAGAACTTCACGAACACAATTGTCAAAGAAGACTACGTTCGTAGTGCTATCAAATAATCGTAGAGTGATCAGTCCTGAAGATACTCATGTCTACGATACAAGGAAATCTAAGTATTAATGGAGATTCCAGTCAGAAGGAGATACACAAAGTTGCCTTCAAATGAATTTGAAGAAGAGGGAATCACATCTATCTGGAAAGACAGCATCAACAATGGGGGAGCATTGATCTGTTAAGGAACAACAGCACTGAGATATATTATGAAAAGTTATACCAGCTATAGAGTCCCAAAACTTTGTGGCTGATTAACCAAATGAAGATCCATAGTCAGTAGGAACGTCTCAAAACGTAATACTGATATCCCTTCAGCCACCCAACCCATAATCGTGAAGTGCCTACGATCAAACATACGATCATAGTGTAAGAAGCAGGAGGACACCACGATTTCAGTAATGCAGTTGTCTAAAGCTGGTAGAAGACCTCCCACTCAGAAGAGGTCGAATGAGATGTCATTACAAATCACTGCTATACTATTCCATCTGGAAAGCGCCTCAGGGACAAACCAGATCCTTAGCTCACTCTAAGAGGTTAGCCCTTCCTGAGCTACCTTAACACAGAAGGAATGCTTGATCAAGTTCATCTCAAGGACCAAGTCAATCAACGATCGTAGAGTCGAGTTTGAAGAGAACTACACGATCGCAGTGCAACCTCAACGATCGTAGTGCTACCTCAACGATCGTAGCACAACCTCAGCGATCGTAGAATACAACTCGACGATCGTAGTCCTACCAAAGGGTACTCCAGTTCACAAGAAGCTTGGAAAATGAGATATTTTCTATACTGTTCAAGTTAAGGAGATAAATTCGAATACATCAGTGATTGAGCTATGCTGCATCAAAGTAAGGATAAAAGACAAGGCCATCCACTACAGTATCTCTCAAAAGTTGATCGTTGAGTCAACAAAGGGAATCGTAGAGTCCATAACTACTTTATCATGCTACTCTACGAATCAAAAGGTCAACGGTCAGAGCCACATAGTTTAAACGACTACTCTTCTAAAAGGAAACATCTAACTGAAAAGTTATGGGGAGTTACAGCTCATTACTGGGCAACGTGCAACCAATGGACGGTTGAAACATCACTGATTATGAAGAGTTAGAAGGAACTGCCTTAAAGACAATTTCAAATCTACAGACAGTTACCAAAAGCTATCGAACCTTTCTCCCTCTCATTTTCAAACCCTAGAATCCTCTCAAGAGCCAAAATCAATTAACCCTCCAGAGTCTTACCAAACTACACTCAGCCATCTCTTATAAACATATCTAAATCAGATACCCACATTCTTCGAACTACTCACAATGGAAAACTGGCAAGTAATCACTGTCATTCAGCTTGGAACCAAATCGTTTGAGAAATCTGAAAAGAAGTTCAGGGATATTCTCGAGCTTGTGAAGAAAGCTGGATTCTCAGAATGCCTTGAAGCAAATACTCGAGTCTACATTGACCTGGTTAAAGAATTCTACTCAAACGCCTCCATCAATTCAGAAACCCTTACTACCAAGGTTAAAGGTCAGTCTCTGAAGTTAAAATCTCATGTCTTCAATCAATGCCTAGGTTTTCTTAACCAAGGGCTGAAGAACCTTGATAATGTCTATACTGAACAAGCAAAGGAGGTTATGGGGTACCAAAGAAACCCTAGTTTTAAAGACATGAAGAAGAAGGAGTTTCCTGAAGAGTATGAATTCCTTGCTGAAATAGTTGGAAAGTGCATACTGTGCAAGAACACTGCACATGATACAGTGATTGACCAACAGTTGAAAATAATGTCAGCTATAGTTCTGAAGAAACAAATCGACTTTGGAGCTATCTTGTTCGATCAGATCTCCAAGTGGGTAGAAAAGGCTGAGAAGAAGAAGTCCACTGAAAAGCCCTTGACCAAGGTATTTCATGGTAGGCTGTTGAGTATTGTACCGAAGAAGAAGCTAGGAGGGAAAATCAAGGATGATGAGGGAGAAACTTTGAATGTGCACAAAGTGATGTCTCCACAATTATTTGTGAACTGGAAGAAGAACCTTAAGGAGAACAAAAGGTTGACAGCTGGGAGCAGCAACAGAGCCTATGCAAAGAAGAGGAAAATAGAAGAGGCAGAGAGCTCTGAGTCTAATGACTCTGCACCAGCAGAAATCACACCATCCGGAAAGAAATCAAAAGGTGTGAAGAAAGCTGGTGATAAAAAGAAAGCCAAGGCCCCACCAAGGAGTCTCTCCATCAAAGAAAAAGTTGAAGAAGGAAGAGATCTAACTGTTGAAACAACAAAGAGGAGAAGAAGCAGGTTGCTTCATGGGCCAGTCAGCAAGAAAGCTAAGGTGGAAGACAAACCAGCCTCAGCTTCCCAAAATAGTACATCTGCTGAAGAAAGGGACGTAGAGTCAGAAGAAGAGAAGGAAACAGATGTCAAGGCTGAGTCCCCACAGATCAGATCATCCAGCAGCGAAGATGAAGCTGGATTAATGTGTGAAAATTCAGTATCTGCTGAAGAAGAGAAATGTGCAAGCCCAGTGGCTAATTCTCAGAGTAGTCACTTTGATGATAAAGAAGAAATCCAAGATGACCAAATTGCATCCCCAAATGCAACAGCCCCAATGACCCAAGATGATAGGTCAAGTAATGTTGTGTCTGAAGAAGAAGAACTTGCCCCCACCAATCCAGATAGCCACCTTGTTGAATCAAGAGTTGATGAGATGACAAAAGAAGAGTCTGTTCCTGCCAGTGCTGAACCTCAAAGAAGTCTGTCTGAAGAAGAAGAAGAGTCTGACTCTCCCAAACCTGAACCTCCAAGAAGAAGGAAAAGCTACAGACTGCAAGCCAAGTTTGCCTCCAAAAGAAGAAGTGGTCAATCAAATGCCATCATTGAATTGAGTGATGATGAGTCTGTATCCCAGGGAGAAAAAGCTGAAGAAGAAACCAACAATGAAGAAGATGAATCTGAAGAAGATCTTGCTGAAAAAGGATCTAAGAATAAAATGCATCAAGAGGAATTCTCTGCTGAAAATGATCAAGAAAGTTCAGGCTCCGAGAGAGAAGAGATTGAAGAAGATTCTGGTTCTGCACCTTAGGAAGCAGACGAACAAGAAGATTATCCAATTCTCTCTCCTGCAAGATTTATCAGAATGATCGTAGTGGAAGTTTCAAATGACTTACCAGGTGCTCCATCAGAGAGATGGGTGAGCTATAGAAATGAGCAACTCAAGGTAGTAATAATGACTACCTTTGATATAGCCAAAAATTGGAACAACATGGAGCTAGACTGCTCGACCATCCTCTACAATCCTTATGAAATGCTAATGAGATGGTTATTCCAGTGGATGCTATAGCTCAAGGCCCACACTGAAAAAGATGGAAGCTACTTCAGTTGGTGTTACAAGCAGTTTCCAAGCATGGAACTGGTGGCTCAAAACTTTCCAAGAGTAAAGAAGTTTGCCACTAAACTGATCAAAGACCAACCCCACTTCAAGGTCTATCGTCATGTTGAAAATCTCTACATCCCCTACGATCGTAGAATGGACTCTCAAGGGATAAAGAACATGACAAAGGAGGTGATCATAGAATCTAGTCACTCCACTGCTAATGATGTTCTAGCCCAAAACCAGAAGCCTCCTTATGCTCAAGCACTACTATCAGACATTCCCTCATCCTCAATCTCAACAAGTGATTGGAACTCAACGATTATCCAGATTCTCCAGACCTTTGAAAATCTATCTAAGGATGAAAATCGTAGAGTCCAAACTGATACTCAACCAGCTGCTGCCCAACAAAAGGTTCAAATTACTTTGGAGCAAGAACTACAAAAGAGTTCTGATGATCTAGGATGGAAGATATCTCTACTCACTGCAGAGTCACAGAAGCTGACAACAAAAGGGGATTACTCTCTTCAAAACTGAATTCAAGCTGCTATGGCTGAGATATCGCTCAAACTCCAAGAGAGAGATAGCATCAATCAGAAGGACATACAAGACTAGAAGGCAGAGGCTCTACAAATTCAGAAGGCCAATGCAGAGCAGATCTAAGCCCTCTTTGACAAGATTGACGACTTAAAGCAGTCTTTCTCAGTACAACTTGAGTTGGGCCAGCAGGAACTTAAGTTTGAAGTTGCCAACTCCTCCTACCTAATGGATCAGCTTATGTCCAACATGGAGCAGCTCTCTCAAATGATTGATGACAAAAAGGGGGAGAAAAAGAGGTATAGAAAGAAGAGGAGTAGGAATCACTCAAAGAAGAGCAGAGGGTTAAGGGAGAAGAAGTCAAAGAAGAAGAAAGCAGCTGCAGATAAAGAGTCATCATCTGAGGGGGAGCCAAAAGATGATGATAAAAAGATTGCAAAGTCTAAGTGTAGTAGCCCCGAATCCGGGCTCCAAATCGCCTAGGATCCGGTATACTATTTCTATAACTGTTTGCGGAAGATATAAACATAAATTGTTTATACATTACATTACACACTATTCCCCAAGGTCGAGTAACCTTCACTTAATACAATTCATAATCTTTATAACACATTTATCAAACTATTCTATTACAAGATAGCCGCATATATTGCCCCAAGCTGTACTTGGCATTATCTTTTCTATTGATGATTCATTTGTTTAAGAATCATATCTATTCTCATTTAAAAATCAACCTTCTTTGTCTATTCAATAGTTCAAACTGTACATAGCTGACAATTACATTTGAAAAATTAACAATCATAGATCTATATCATTTCTAAATCAAGAAAATATATTCAATTTGTGCATCGCACAATCTTCATCATCCGTATAGCAAGTAATATTTCCTAACATCATTAACCTGCAAAAAGTTTGTGTTTGCAAGATTGAGCTCGACAGCCCAGCAAATTTAACAGTCTATCATGTTTCACATAGCACACAATTCCATATGCACTACATTTACTTTAATATGCATATCTGCATGCAACATATATTCTTTAATATGCATATCCTATATGCATCAATAGTTCCTTACAAAGCATACATTCATGCATGATACATTTTTAATTTATCGAGTTACATCATACAACATGTAATCACATATTAATTGAGTTCCATAACCCAATTAACTTAGTCATATTTTGACTTTTAACAATTCATAGAGCATAATATGTAATTTAACACACAACACATTCCATCCACAAACATAATAGAACTGAAAAACTTGCCTGCACCGTTGATTACCGCAACACAATTTATAACGCTTTACCCGAAGACCTTTTATGCTTTGATTTTTATTTTCTGCCTTTTGATTCTGTTTTTGGTTTGCTGAATCTTGATCATGGCTTTGATTCTTACTCTCTCTCACACTAAGTCCCGAATTTCTAGAGAGAGAATGGGCTTGGAAGAAAAATGAGAGTAAAGTAAGATTTTTCTTACTTTTTCTTTCTTTTAATCCCTAAAATCTACTAATTCAATGTATGTGGCTGAGTTGCTGAGATTGCTGGAGATTTTTAACACATGGCTAGGCTAGGTTAGCTCTAAGGTTGTTCACCAACTCAATGTGTTGGCCAAAAATGCAAGTAACCTTTAATAATGCACAAAAGGGCATTTCAGTCTTTTCCTTAATTTTCTAGAATTTTCCAAATGATAAAACTCTTAGGGTTTAGGGTTTGAGCATACTAAGATTTAGGGTTTGGACAAATTTAGGGTTTAGGTTTTAACCTTAAATATTTAGCAACTTGACTTCCAAAATTTTCTAATTAAATTTAAAAATAGAAAATTTTGATTTCTAATCTATAATTAAGACTTCCTAATTAGTTGTAATTTCCTAATCACATAACAATCTTGTTAATTAGGACTAATTTATCCTAATTAAAACCGCTAATTTAGCACTTAGGCCCACAATTGCACATTAGGTTTCAAAACCACATTTTAGGGTTTTAAATAGAAAAATAATAATATTTCAATTTTTAGAATTAGATTTCCCAATTAGATTAGGGTTTCTAATAACTTGACAATTAGTATTTATATTTCCTAATTAACATTGCTAATATATCAATTAAATCCACCACTGAACAATTAGGGTTCAAAATGGTCATAAGGGTTTTCAACCCACAAATTAGGGTTTCTAATAGAAAAATTAATTTTCTAAAATAAAAAATTAAATATTCGTAATTAGATTACATTTTTCTAATTACTAAATCTTGAAAATTAGAATTAATATATCCTAATTATCATGAAAAGTATTCAATTAACACTTTTGTTTTTTCCTAATTATAAAATTAGGGTTTCAAATCCCTAAATTGGGGTTTTCTAAATTCGAAATTAGGGTTTTCTAAATAATTAAGCTTTGCCCTAATTAGTAGTATAATTAATACCACATAAGCATTATAATTCTCCTTTCTATTCCCAGATTAGGGTTTCATTTTATCAGAATCTGAAATTAGGGTTTTCAGATCTGGTATTAGGGTCTTCTAATAATCAATTAGAATTTTCAGTAATTAATTAGGGTTTTTCCTAATTAATGACGTTTAACCTTGTACATAACATTGCATTCCCAATCTAGGGTTTTCGATATCCGAATTAGTGTTTCGGACTCCCGGAACTGAAACTAGGATTTACAGAACCGATTGCTAGGGTTTCTTGTTAGACGTTAGAGTTTTCTAACTGAACGTTGACGTTCTTAATATATATATAGGGTTTGTTACAGATGTAATTTATCTGGTCAACCCATAACCCTTAACCACATTCTGAACACATCATTATCCATATGCACAGAGCATATTCACGTAAACACTTAATCCTGAATAATTCACTTAAAAGCCTTGACGAAATTTTGAAATCCTCAAAATTCCATCCTAATAACATCATACGCATACACTTATTTTCTGTCTAGGTCTAATATTCGACCTTAAATCAATCATTTGAGATTTTCATAAACTGTCTAAATTCTCGGGTTGTCACATTCACCCCTCCTTCTAAGAATTTCGTCCCCGAAATTCACCTTACCCCTTACACCTTTGCACCTTACACCTTTTATACAGAGTGATCACACAAGATCTTAAACTTATTTTCTCGGGTATCTATCAAAGATACTCAAATTTCTCGTGTATCTATCAAAGATACTCAAATTTCTCGGGTATCTATCAAAGATACTCAAATTTCTAGGGTATCTATCAAAGATACTCAAAACGCGTGCAAAGGTCAAATTCACACCCAATAAAATATTCCCTTTATATAAAAGGTTGTTATTCTCAGTCTTTAGAATCAAGATTTTGATTTAACCACAGAATACTCTGATTTCAAATTCTATTTGCTTCTCTTCTCTTCTCTAACCCATCAAATTTTCATTCTTGATCTAGCCGAAATAACTGGCAATGATATATCAATAATAATTAAATTCTCTTCTCTTATCTTTTCATCTATTTCTATAATCCTCAATTCTCCATTCACACACTACTATACCCAGTTCATAAAACCACACTTATGAGTTCATAACCTGGCCACAATTATATGAGTTTACGAACTTACCCTAGTCTGACCTTTGGCGTCCGTTCGCTGAGGGGCTCATAAACATTTCATATAACTATGAGTCAAGAATGTCACAAAAGTATGAGTTCTAAAAACTCGTACTTAATCCTATATTCTCTACCTATGTCCTATTTATCTGCATATAACAACTAGCGTGACACAATATTTCAATTATTACCAATGCCACCAACTAAGTAGTTTTTACACCAAGTACAATTTCCCGCCCATACAAGAAATCATACCACTCAGTTGCTGACACGAGTCCTCATTGAAATTCCCACCTAATCTTAACCCCCATTTTCAATATGAATTTCATTTAATCCTTATTCATAATCCATAACTCTTTTACGAGTTTTCATAGTACCATTTCATAGTACAACATAGACACAGCATCTTGCTGTAAACTTTTCAATCATAGATTAATTCTTTTCCCATATCATAACCTTTATCAGATCATGGGGTGATCTTATCGTATATATTACGATTCATTTCTATGCCTTGATCGTTTTCAATCATCAGATTAATTCTTTCTAGCTGTCATAACCTTTATCAGATCACGGGGTGATCTTATCGTATATATTACGATTCAATTCTTTGATTTGATCGTTTTGTTTTACGATCTTCTATCCCTGCACTTTCAGTCTTTTAGACTCGATTTATTCACCATTACTGTTCAACTTTATTATCAGAGTTAGGAAACTCTGTGTCTTTACACTCGCCGAGATTCATCTTTGAATCTTACCGACCAACTAAGTCTATATGAGTTAGATCTTATCCTAATCACTGTGGTTATTGGTCTCAAGTATTCCTATCTAAGCTTCATAACCAACAGCTCTGATACCAACTGTAGTAGCCCCGAATCCGGGCCCCGAATCGCCTCGGATCCGGTATACTATTTCTATAACTGTTTGCAGAAGATATAAACATAAATTGTTTATACATTACATTACACACTATTCCCCAAGGTCGAGTAACCTTCACTTAATACAATTCATAATCTTTATAACACATTTATCAAACTATTCTATTACAAGATAGTCGCATATATTGCCCCAAGCTGTACTTGGCATTATCTTTTCTATTGATGATTCATTTGTTTAAGAATCATATCTATTCTCATTTAAAAATCAACCTTCTTTGTCTATTCAATAGTTCAAACTGTACATAGCTGACAATTACATTTGAAAAATTATCAATCATAGAACTATATCATTTCTAAATCAAGAAAATGTATTCAATTTGTGCATCGCACAATCTTCATCATCCGTATAGCAAGTAATATTGCCTAACATCATTAACCTGCAAAAACTTTGTGTTTGCAAGATTGAGCTCGACAGCCCAGCAAATTTAACAGTCTATCATGTTTCACATAGCACACAATTCCATATGCACTACATTTACTTTAATATGCATATCTGCATGCAACATATATTCTTTAATATGCATATCCTATATGCATCAATAGTTCCTTACAAAGCATACGTTCATGCATGATACATTTTTAATTTATCGAGTTACATCATACAACATGTAATCACATATTAATTGAGTTTCATAACCCAATTAACTTAGTCATATTTTGACTTTTAACAATTCATAGAGCATAATATGTAATTTAACACACAACACATTCCATCCACAAACATAATAGAACTGAAAAACTTGCCTGCACCGTTGATTACCGCAACGCAATTTATAACGCTTTACCCGAAGACCTTTTATGCTTTGATTTTTATTTTCTGCCTTTTGATTCTGTTTTTGGTTTGCTGAATCTTGATCATGGCTTTGATTCTTACTCTCTCTCACACTAAGTCCCGAATTTCTAGAGAGAGAATGGGCTTGGAAGAAAAATGAGAGTAAAGTAAGATTTTTCTTACTTTTTCTTTCTTTTAATCCCTAAAATCTACTAATTCAATGTATGTGGCTGAGTTGCTGAGATTGCTGGAGATTTTTAGCACATGGCTAGGCTAGGTTAGCTCTAAGGTTGTTCACCAACTCAATGTGTTGGCCAAAAATGCAAGTAACCTTTAATAATGCACAAAAGGGCATTTCGGTCATTTCCTTAATTTTCTAGAATTTGCCAAATGATAAAACCCTTAGGGTTTAGGGTTTGAGCATACTAAGATTTAGGGTTTGGACAAATTTAGAGTTTAGGTTTTAACCTTAAATATTTAGCAACTTGACTTCCAAAATTTTATAATTAAATTTAAAAATAGAAAATTTTGATTTCTAATCTATAATTAAGACTTCCTAATTATTTGTAATTTCCTAATCACATAACAATATTGTTAATTAGGACTAATTTATCCTAATTAAAATCGCTAATTTAGCACTTATGCCCACAATTGCACATTAGGTTTCAAAACCACATTTTAGGGTTTTAAATAGAAAAATAATAATATTTCAATTTTTAGAATTAGATTTCCCAATTAGATTAGGGTTTCTAATAACTTGACAATTAGGATTTATATTTCCTAATTAATATTGCTAATATAGCAATTAAATCCACCACTGAACAATTAGGGTTCAAAATGGTCATAAGGGTTTTCAACCCACAAATTAGGGTTTCTAATAGAAAAATTAATTTTCTAAAATAAAAAATTAAATATTCGTAATTAGATTACATCTTTCTAATTACTAAATCTTGAAAATTAGAATTAATATATCCTAATTATCATGAAAAGTATTCAATTAACACTTTTGTTTTTCCCTAATTATAAAATTAGGGTTTCAAATCCCTAAATTAGGGTTTTCTAAATTCGATATTTGGGTTTTCTAAATAATTAAGCTTTGCCCTAATTAGTAGTATAATTAATACCACATAAGCATTATAATTCTCCTTTCTATTCCCAGATTAGGGCTTCATTTTATCAGAATCTGAAATTAGGGTTTTCAGATCTAGTATTAGGGTCTTCTAATAATCAATTAGAATTTCCAGTAATTAATTAGGGTTTTTCCTAATTAATGACGTTTAACCTTGTACATAACATTGCATTCCCAATATAGGGTTTTCGATATCCGAATTAGGGTTTCGGACTCCCGGAATTGAAACTAGGGTTTACAGAACCGATTGCTAGGGTTTCTTGTTAGACGTTAGAGTTTTCTAACTGAACGTTGACGTTCTTAATATATATAGGGTTTGTTACAGATGTAATTTATCTGGTCAACCCATAACCCTTAACCACATTCTGAACACATCATTATCCATATGCACAGAGCATATTCACGTAAACACTTAATCCTGAATAATTCACTTAAAAGCCTTGACGAAATTTTGAAATCCTCAAAATTCCATCCTAATAACATCATACGCATACACTTATTTTCTGTCTAGGTCTAATATTCGACCTTAAATCAATCATTTGAGATTTTCATAAATTGTCTAAATTCTCGGGTTGTCACACTAAGGGGGAGCATGATCAGAAAGATGCTGAAGAGGAACCAAACAAAGACAAAAGGTCATCATCCCAAGGGGAGCAAGAGCAAGAAGAACAATCAGATGAGTAGCTGATCAACAAGCATCCTGGAAACATACATGGAGCCAAAGAGGTACATCTCTAACTAGTTAGGTATGTTCTGGATCTAGGATGCAGAATGTCTTAATGTATAAATTGTAATATCAATATAAATGACATTCATGATTAACTGTTTTAGAAATACAGCTGCTCACTGTATATAAGATTCATTCATAACATGCATATGCACTTACTATTTTTGTCATAATCAAATAGGGGAAGATTGTCAGGAATAAGCATGTGAATGCTATTCCTATTTATATATAATTTGATTATGATATATATATATATATATATATATATATATATATGAATGAATAATATACAAGTATGCTTGCATTAAGAAAAGTTGTAAAGTCCTTTGATAGATAATAGAAATATGTGTACAAGGACTTAGAACGAATTGATCAAATATGTTAGGTTGATCCTATATAAGTAAAACAGCTTTGTAAAGTCCCTAAAAAGAAATGATGTACAAGGACTATAAATATAGAAAGATCAAGCTTGTTAGGTTGATCTTATGATGTAATAGATAGGCTAGTCTGATCGTCGAAGCACTGCACCAGAAGTCGTAGTCTGCCAGGTGAGTCAAGGTTAACTCGAGAGCTATCGAGGCATAATAGGAGTATCCAAGATAGTAGATCTCGGAGTTCGTAGACTGCTAGGGGAAACGAATAAGGATCGTAGTGAATCGATTAGAGCTTCCTCGGGATCGTAGTGTGCTGAGGAAGTTATGTTCAGAATCGTAGAGACAGTCTGCCTACGAGCCGACAGGTCATCTGCCAAAGCCAAGACAGAAACGTAGACTACACTCAGAGTCGTAGAGTCTACTGATGCCAAAGCAAAGTCAAGGATCGTAGATCACACTCTGAGTTCGTAGAGTCTATTGATTATATACAGAGATCGTAGTCAAGCAAGATCAGATGAAGACAACAAACACAAGGCAGAAATCGTAGGGTCAAGGTCTGATCTCGGGATCGTAGTGTCTGGACAAGCCGAAGCTGAATCGTAGAGTGCAGAACTACGATCTAAGAAGAAGTGCTCACAATGCCAAGGATGAATCATACATCATATACGGTACTCAACAAATGAGCACTCCCAGAATATCCAAAGGAACGAAGCCTCTGGTTCAAGCTGCAAGCTACATCCAAGGAAACCAGAGAGCACTCAACGAATGGCATGCATGCTAATAGAAAGATCTCAGCACCAACCCAATCAGCATCAAGATTGAGGTGTAAGGTCATTCATGATGAAGTCTTCCACAAGGAGATCCAAAGAAGACTTCCGAAGCAAAAAAGGAAAGTCAGCTTATGCAGTAGCTATCAAGTGAACATAAGACAACGATCTTGGAAGCAACAAAGATCATAGTGTTTGCCAAACAGAGAAGGAACTGATAGATGAAAGGTGAACCGAGATACTGGTCATCTTCTGAAGAGCAAGGCTAAAGTGATTAAGTGTAGGGTCAGTTCATTGATGATAAGTGAACGGGAGATCACAAGGAGAAAGCAAGCTGGACGCGCCACAAATCTGAAGTGTCTTGATATTCAGAAGGGGAACAGAGCAAGGAATTAGGCCATCAGTCTTTGAGAATAGTCGAGGCAAACAGAAGTATTGAAGCACTGCACAATACAAGGAAGAGGTGTTCTACATTGAAGATCCAATCAACACTCTTCAAGATCGTAGTGTTAACTCTACCAGTCAATGAGCAACACTCAACAAGACACTACGATCAAGTCCTTGAAGACGTGCATCAGAATCGTAGATTCCGAATAACTGAAGACTGAAGCATTGGCAAAGGTTTAATCTGAAGGGTAATATTCGGACAAGTGCTTATTGAGAGCATCGATGCAATAGGACAACCTCTGATCGAGAAATCAGAAAGAGGTAATAAAGTCTTCGACCTGCCTAAGACATTAAAGTGATACATCTGACAAGGTAGGTGAAGCAGTAGACTGCAGTGTCAGAAAAAGTATGACAAGTCACATCGAGCAGTCTACCTCAAGCAACTCGAGATCTGTGAAGAGATTTGAATAGCCTTCAACGGCTACTTTCCAACGGAAGGATTGAGAAGGAGTATAAATAAGGAAGAACTTCAAAGATCAAAGGTTGCTGGAGTTTCCGAGTTTGGAGAGAAGGTGGACTGATCTAAACCATGTGAAACAGTGAGTCCGAAGGCTCACTCTACAATCCACCAAGAACACTCAGAGGTCAGAAAAAGAAAGAAGTAGAAGTGTGAGTTGTACTACATGAAGAGTGTTCAGAATTGCCAAGAGAAAGAAGAGCATCATGACATCTTGATGTCCATCATGGGAATACTCTAAGTACAATAGAGAAGAGCCTACAGTCATCTTAGCAAGTCCATCATGAGAAGACATCAAGTAGCAGAAGAAAGATCACAAAAACCATCTTGGTGTCAAACATGAGAAATTTTCTAAGTACCTAATAGAAGAGCCTACAGTCAGCTACAGTCAGCTTGGAAGCCTCTCATGTGCAGTCATCAAGTACCAAAGAGAATGATCTTCAAGGCAGTTCAACAAGGGGTCATCCGAAGTGGTTGAGTAACCATAGAAGCTGAGCATCATGCAACACTCAGCTGCACTTCAAGGATGATCAAGCCAAGCTGCTAAGTATAGAAGATGTTAAGAGCATGAAGACATCTTAGCAGCTCAGCATCGACTCCAACAACAACAAACAAACAACTCAACAAAGCTAGGGCCTGAGGGGTCCTTGTCCAGGGGGACTAAATGAAGCAAGGCCAGAAGGGTCCTTGTCAGAAGGGACTAAACAAAGCAGGGCCAGAAAGGTCCTTATTCGGAGGGACTAAAACGAAGTTCCAAGGCTGCTGGTCTTGAAGAGTTCTTAGTGAACTGAAGTCCCAAGGCTGCTAGCCTTGAAGGAATCTTAGTGATTCAGGGTGCTACCCTTCCTTATTGGAAATCCTGCTAGTTGAAAGCAGAAGAGTGGATTAGGAGCTTGATTCTCTGAACCACTTAAAACCCCTTGTGTCTTTTACATTATGTCATTTACATTATGTACTATAACTGTTATAACTGCTATGAATGTTTTAACTGCTTACAACTAAACTTACTCTACGAACAATGTATGTATGATTATGAATATATCAATGAAGGGGATCTTTTACTTATTCCGCTGTGCTTGAAAAGATTCTTATGTTGTCATATGTTAATTATGAACAATATAAATATAAATCAGAAAAGTATTTGAAATAAAAAGGATCTATTCAACCCCCCTTCTAGATCTATTGTGCCCTCTGGGAACTAACACAGTGGGCTGTTATCCATATGGTATTGTGTGGGCTTGGACAATGGATTGTTTTGGTAGACGGGGGATTTGTGGATTAAGGTTCCTAGTTATATTTGGTCTCTGGATATTGAAAGAAGTGTTATGTTATAAACCAACTTCCTTAATTCTAGGAGATTTGGTCTAGAGAAAGATTTCATGCAGGTGGTGAGAATGCTATAAATACAAGGCTTTTTCCTGATTCTAAGGTACAGACAAATTATTACTTTCCAACACTATATCAACTTGTATTTATTCTCACACCGGAGCTATCTCCCAGAAGCTCAGACCATCAAACTTTTGGTGTTTACTTGTTTCTGTGCAGGATTGGACGCGCTTTGGTGATTGGAGCGCGTGTACGGATCTTGGCGTTAACAGTATCCAAATTACACCTAAATTACTGAATTATGTAGTTAAAATAAATACTATATATTTTTTTAGAGTAAAAAAAAATTAGACCGGTCGATAGCAGTTGATCCTAGACTGTTAATAAATCTGACAAAATGGTGCAATAACATAATTTTAATCAGTTCGGTCGATTGATTGCAACATTTTAAAATTTTAATGGTCAAAATACGGGTTAAATGCTTTTTCAGTTACCGTACTATATGTCAACTTACAGATGATAACTGAACTTTTTTTTCTTACAGTCAACTCACTGTATTCGATTTTACTAACAAAAAATTAAAAAAACTGTTAAGTCAAGTGATGATGTGGCAGCTGACTTGTCTAAAAAAGCCTATGTGGCAGTTAGTATGCGACGTGGCAGTGATTATGTGGATTTGGAGGAAAGTTTTTATGAAAAAAATGGAAAAAATATTTTAAAGTATAATAAAAATTATAAAAAATAGCCAAAAAAAACAAGAAAATAAATAATTAAATAAAAATAATTATTTTTAATAAAAATTAAAAAACACAATTTTGTTTATTTTTTATTCAAAAAAAGCAAAACGCATTTTTTTAAATAAAAATAATTTTTTTTATAAAAATAATAATTAAAACACAGTTTTTTTTAAAAATAAATATTTTTAATAAAAATAAAAAAATGCAGTTTGTTTAATAAAAAAATGTAGTTTTTTTAATAAAAATAATTAAAAACGCATTTTTTTTAATAAAAAAAAATAACAGATTAATTTTAAAATATTTTTAATTAAGAGATTTTAAAATTTTAACAATTTTAAAATTAAAAATATTTTAAAATAAATCTGTCAATTTTTTTATTAAAATAAAAAATTCATTTTTTTAATTAAACAAAACTGTTTAAGAGATTAAAAAAATTGCATTTTTAAATGTGTTAACAGTTTAAAGAGATTATTTTTTATTAAAAAAAATGCATTTTAAGTCAACCTTGACTTAATTTTTTTTAATAATAAATTAATCTGTTAATTTTTTTATTTTAAAAAAAAACTCAAATTTTTTTATTATAATAAAAGTTACATTTTTAACAATTATTTTATTATAAAAAGTAGCGTTTTAATTTCTTTTTAATAAAAGAAGAAAAAAATTATTTACAAAAAATAGCGTTTTTAATTATTATTTTTTAAAAAAACTACATTTTTTTATTTTTATAAAAAAAATTGCATTTTTTATTTTTATTAAAAAAACTATGTTTTAATTTTTTCTAATAAAAATAAAAAAATAATTATTTTTATTAAAAAAATGCGTTTTAATTTTTGTTTAATAAAAAAATTGCGTTTTATAATTTTTAATAAAAATAATTATTTTTATTTATTTATTTTCTTGTTTTTTGGCTAATTTTATAATTTATAGTATATTTTAAAATATTTTTTCCCATTTTTTCATAAAAAATTTACTCCAAATCCACATCATCACTGCCACGTTGCATACTAACTGTCATATAGGCTTTTTTTTAGACAAGTCAGCTGCCACATCATCACTTTAGTTAAGTCAACCTTGACTTAATGATTTTTAAAATTTTTTGATAGTAAAATTGAGTACAGCGAATTGATTATAAGAAAAAAAATACGGTGACTGAGAAAATATTTAACCCATCAAAATACCGAAAAGGTGACAACCGCGATACTCCTTTCAGCCTTTTCCATTCCCTCACCTCTTCCTTTATGTTCTTAATAAAAAATCTCCCACAGGGACCAGCAGCTATCTCGGTACCGGTTTGAACGATTCCTCTTTCCCTCGTCCTTTCTTTCCCGGTAGGAAACCTACTCTCTCTCAAGGTCAGTTTTTTCTCTGTATTTTCTTTATCTCAAATCCTTATTATGTATATATGTATATATATACCGTATATTATATTAATTTAGAGTACTGAAAACGTCGGAATTAGTTAGGGTTTAGGTTTAATTTACATTCAGAAGTGAGAAAATGCTGCGCACTGAACCCCGAAGAAACGTTCCCTGGGTTTCCTCAACCGGAAATTTGAAACCACCTATTTGATTTTAATTGTATTGATTCTGCAGGTGAATTCGGTAATTTTTTATCCGACTAAGAGGGATGGCCTTGTTGTTCAAGGTAATATGCATCATGTGTAAATGTGTGTGGTTAATGTTGAAATTTCTCTTCCATTGTTAGTTTTATAAGAGATTGTGCAAGTTCTTTGATGTAATATCTCATGAAGTAGAGTCAAAACAATTTAATGTTGAAGGAAAATGGTACTCATATAATACCCGCCAAGTTCCAAAATGGATTGTTATACTTATCTTTTTGGGAGGCAAGTCCCAAAATATTTTGCTGGTTTAGAATTCCACTGTAATTATAACTAGAATCAACACTAGCAGTGTTCTAAAAGTTGCTAGGCAGACCTAGGCAGTGGAGGGGGAGCCTAGGCACTGCTTAGACGGACTAGGTGATGTGATAAAAATATGTAACTGCAAGTGCACAGTGTCAAATTGAAGAACTGACAAGTACAAGTCGAACCCACAGAGACTAGATTAATTCTTTAATTTATCCTTAATTAATATTTTAGGCAAATTAGAAATAAAAATGGTGGAGAAGATTTTTTTAACTAAATTATGCAAACTATTAATTAATAATGAAAACTATTAATTAGAAAAGATACCTAGGAATTAGAATCCACCAAATATTAACATAATAAATAATTTCTTATTTCCTAAATCAATTCCCAAATTATTTCCCCTTCCCTTTAAAAATAATGATTCATATAATTAATATGGGCAAGCATAAGTTATGAAAAATTCACAGATTAACTATAACTTATCAAAACCTCGCAATCAATATAAAAATCATATGCAATTTATGCGGAGGATAATATGAAGGTGAAAATAATTAGGCATTAATTTAGGAACGGAATGAAAATATAGTTATGAAATATTTAGTTTCATCATAATCCTAGGTATTAGAAATTTAGCTAGCCATGGAATTAAAAACAAAAACAAATAATATTAGTACTACTATTCGCATGAAATAAGAACAATAATTAAAAAGAGAATTTCTATAATATAAATAAAAGAAAGTTACAAATACTCCCTGACAGTATGTTCCACACGTGATTGGAATAAGAGAAACGACAAACTCTAAATATCTTACTCCCTCCTACACTAGTGAAAAACTGAGAAAAAGAAAATAACAAGTGGTGCCTTTTTCTCTCAAACAAGAAGCCTATTTATAGGAAAAATAACTTTGAACCCTAATTTAGATTCATTGAACTTGGACACTTTGATCATTCCCTTTCCATGTAGAATTCAACTTCCTAGTAACAATCAACTTCAAAAAGATCTTCTAGATAGACTTTTCTTTCTCTTGTTGGATTTGAATTGCACTAAGATTGTTCCACCTCTTTCCTTCTCCTTGTAGGATTCTTCTTGGACATTCCTTATATGAATAAGAGCATTAAATATTGCTTGATCACCAAGATTTTGACTTTATTGCAATAAATATTAAATCCTACAAAATAAAATAAAATATATTAATTTGATAAACTAATATAATTAAAAGGACAAAATTAGGGATAATTAAATGTATGAATTACGTTTCTATCACTAGGCGTTTACTTAAGCCGTCTTATTTATTTATTTTTTCTATTGTATATACTTGTTATACTAGGCAAAGCATATAATAGATATAATTTCTTAAAATTTTACATGAAAACTTGCCTAAAAAAATTCTTTGCAAGACTTAACAAATTTATTTCAAATAGTGTAGAGCTTCACGGTCTTTATTAAATCGATACGGCTTCCGCCTAGGTGGGGCTTAGCATCCTAGCCAAATCTTGGCGGTAGAGGACTCGCGAGCGCCTAGGTGGTGATTTTAGAACCCTTAACCCTAGTAACTATTATTACACTTATGGAAATGAAAGAAAAAGTTTACCACACCATGTATCACATTTGTTACAATTTCAAAGGAGTATTAGTGAATAAGGTATATGCTATCCTGGATTTAGTTGAGCATTTATATTTGCTAAGGACAACAGATGTAATTAATTGTTCTAGTCTCCAAAAGCTCAAAATGTTGGCTGAATGATGCTTACAGTAGTTTTGGGAATTAGTTAATTTTTTTCCCCGTTCTTTGGGTGTCGTTGCTTTCTATAATGTTAAAATTCTTCCTCACAATTTGTTGGGTATACATGTATATTCTTAATGTAGGATCCAAACAAGATTTCAGCCTACAGAGACAGAAGGTTTCAGGGAACACAAGAAGAATTTGAGCATGCACTCCTGACCTCAACTACTGTTTACGTTGGCAACATGTCCTTCTATACAACAGAAGAGCAAGCTTATGAGTTGTTCTCTCGAGCTGGAGAAATCAAAAAGATTGTTATGGGGTTGGATAAGAACACAAAAACTCCTTGTGGCTTCTGCTTTATCATGTAAGTCCCTTGTTTTATATAGATGTGAGATTAGTTTATGCTTTGTTGTTAGTTATTACTCCCTCATTTCCAAAATTAGAATCCCTTTTGCTAAATGTTTTGTTCAAAAATAAGATTGCCGTTTTGAAGCTACTCTACGACCTAACTTATTTCTCCTAAATTACCCATATGAGGACCAAGTAGTGGTTTGTTACCTGTGTTACTCGGACTCGCCTTTTTTTTGATGGAGTACCCATGTTGACTCGATCCGACAAAGGTGCGGGTGCGGGATTTGTGTCGGCTGTGGCACTTTCAATCCGGATACGATTCTGAGAAAATCGCGTAGTCTAGGTCACGATAAGCCATTTGAAACATCAAAACAATGAAAGAAGAAGAAGCGCCGCCACCACATGCAAAAACCTCTGTTGTCGTGATGTTCGATCTAAGTCGCGATGTTGTGGATATGATTTGGATCTAAGACACGATGTTCTGGATCTAAGTCGCGATGTTCTGATTTGGCAAAACTCTAAGTCACCTTGTTTTGATGGTCTGGATCTAAAGTGACGATGTTCTGATTTGGGAAATAAAACAGTGATGTTATCATTAAGTCAAAATATCATTGAAGCCCCCCAAAGTTTGGTAATCTATTAATTTTAACCCTTGAGTTTTGTACTTTATAAATTTTACCTTGTTTTTGTATGTCTTTCAGGTAGGTCCCTGAAATTAATTTATTTTAAAAAAAACACAGGCGTTACAAGTTTTTTTGAGGTTAAATTATTATATTTTGTCATATTATGATAAATGCATGTCTATATGAATTTGGACCGTATAAAATTATTGTTAAAAAATCATAACATACCGTATCCCCGCACTCGTGTCCAAATTCGGATCCATATCCACGTATCATCTATTTTTTGACTTCACAGTCCGACATCTAGATTCGTACCCGCACCCGCACCCGCACCCGCACCCGCACCCGCACCCGACACCCGCATCCGAGTCCGAGTAACACAGATCAAATGTAACCAGTTCACAATGAACAATGGACAATTCAGCAAATGTTACAATTCCACTTCGTCATATGTTACAATTAATTATTCATCAAAGGCTACAATTCGCCAATTAGTCCAGCGATTCATGTGACAAACTGTATTACTCGGGTGCGGGTACGAATCTAGGTGTCGGACACGTGAAGTAAAAAATTCGAGGAAACGCGGATATGGATCCAAATTTGGACATAAGTGTGGAGATACGGTATGTTATGATTTTTCAACAATAATGTTTATACTGTCCAAATTCATATAGACATGCATGTATCATAATATGACAAAATAAAATAATTTAACCTCAAAAAAACTTGTAACGCCTGTGTTTTTTTTTAAATAAAATAATTTCAGGGACCTACCTGAAAGACGTACAAAAATAAGGTAAAATTTATAAAATACAAAACTTAAGGGTTGAAATTAATAGATTACCAAACTATGGGGGACTTTAATGAAATTTTGTCTAAATGATAACATCAGTGTTTTATTTCCCAAATTAGAACATCGTCACTTTAAATCCAAACCATCAGAACACGGCGACTTAGAGTTTTGCCAAATCAGAACATCGCGACTTAGATTCAAAACATCGTGACTGTCTTAGATCCAAATCAGATTCAGAACATCGCGACTTAGAACGAACATAGCGACAACATAGGCTTTTGCATGTGGCGGCGACGACTTTAGTAGATGTTTCTGATGACTTATCGTGACCTAGACTACACGATTTTTCTCAGAGCCGTATCAAGATTGAAAGTGTCGCACCTGACACAAATCCCGCACCCGTGTCGATACGGGTATCCATCAAAAACAGGCGAGTTCGAGTAACACAACATTTGACAAACTGGAAACATTTGATGAATTGTCCTTGCATTGGAAAGGTTGAAGTAAAATTTTCATTATAAAACGGGTAATATTTTGGACAAGAATATGCCTTAAAATAAAATATTTGAAAAGAAACTCTAATTGTGGAACAAATTTTTTTATTTTAATTTCTTGTTTAATTTTGTATGTAGTTTTTTTATAAAGTAAATACTTCATGCTAGGGGCATGCCCTAGAAAGCTAAAGAAGACTTGCCATCCCTGTTAAAATAAAATCCTATCTGAAGATAAGCTATACAAGACCAGACATTCAAAAGGTAATAAGTACCGGACAGTACCTAATAGAGCTTTAGCATTAAGCCATATTATTATCTATATCTAAAGTGTAAACAGATCGATATAAAAATTTATGTTTAATATAACAAAATACCCAACATAGAAGTTAGAGATGAAAAACCAGGAGCCTCCTTAGGAAGAAAGCTCACTTTTCCCCAAGGATATGTTTGTTTCATAAATGATGCATGAGATAGGATTATTTGTACTAATTTAATACATGTAGGACTATTTTATCTCATGATTAGTCTTTTATTTAATCTCATACACTATTGTTATCTAAGACCGTTTGATACCTCAAAAGAGGTGTTATATAATACCAGTAACCCACCTCTCTATTTGGGATTATAGTCCACCATCAAATGACTTTAGAAATAAAAAACATAAGTCTCTTGAATTAAAGAAAAGACTAATCATGGGATAAAAATAGTCCCTAGAGGTATTAAATTAGTATATATAACTACATATAGTCCTATCCCATGCTTAATTTTGCGAACAAACATAGCCCAAGGGAATGATACTGTAACGCCCCCAAATTCGGTCTATCTTCAAACTTGGATTCGGTGCATCACTAGTGCTTCTCATTCCTTACATATATCCATATATCTTAAAGATATATTTAAAACTTCAAAATATAATAACATATTTCTTCAAATCCTAAATTCTATTACCTTAAAATCTTCAACACATTACAAATAATGATAATTACATTATTCTTTACTTTATTACAAGTGTGACTTTCATCCGTCACAATAGGTACATAACAATTTAATAAACTATTCTACAAGTCTCGACTTGGACCTCTCTTTCATCTTCATGCTCATGCATATAATGAATAACACTTTCCCATGATAGTATGATACCGATCAACTTGATCTTCACAAGATCCTTTAGTTTTTTTTCGTTTTCGCTGAAAATGTTTTTATTTTAAGCAAGTGTGAGCATTCAATTGCTCAACAAGTTCTACCAGTTGAATAACAACAAAATCAAGAATCAAATATTTTTACATACAAAACTTCAATAATTGAACAATAGTTATGAAGCAGCTCGAATAAGCTCGAATAACAAGAATAAATTCTGATTCCTATCATTTTTAAACATTAATATATTCCTTAACACTTCTACGACTTAACTCATCCATACGACAATATATGTGAAAAAAAAACACCTTTTCGACATACATTTTCAAAACATCTTCTCTCGACTTACTCATCCATACGACAATATATGTGAAAAAAACACTTTTTCGACATACATTTTCAAAACATCTTCTCGTTCTGCCTAACCGAAATAATCAGCATAAACTTAATCTTGTCACAGTTCATGAATAAATTGAACTCTTTACATTTGAACAATTCTAACATAAAAAGTTCATCTTTCGAAAACACACAAGTGTTGAACATCTTGGCACATAGCCTTATACATCATAAACATCTTGTACAAATATACCACATTCAGTGTTCTAAAAATCTCCGCCTAGGCGCTAGGCCCCCCCTTGGCGCCCCGCCTAGGTGTTAGGCCCCCCCCTTGGCGCCCTGCCTAGGTGCTAGGCCCCCCTTGGCGCCTCGCCTAGGTGTTAGGCCCTAGGCGGAGAGTTTGTTTATTTTATTTTAATAACTACTAAACCAAATTTTGATATATTTATTTTTCTAATAATTTACCATATTCATAATACAGATTGTAGCATATCAAATCACAACAAGAAGTGAACAATATCAAGTCAAAATGAATAATTTTATTATAGTTGTAATTTTTTGAACTTGTACCAACTTAAATTATATAAATGATGATACATTCGTAATTTTTAATTTAATTCAATATAATTCTTAAATTTTTGTTTAGTTTCTTAAGTTTTAATATTGAATTAAATTCTTGAAATTTGAAATTTTATTATTTAATAGCAATTTTGTTTATGAATAAAACTAATACGTTAAAAATATGTTTGAACTTTGAACAATTGTATGCTTGTGTTTGAACTTTGACATTAACAATATGGATATATGTTTGAACTTCAAGCAAATGCCTTATAGCAATCTTTATTATAGGTTATTTTGCTTTATATTATTGTTTTGTTTGGATTAATGTTAGATAAAATATTAAAATTGGCTTAAAATAAAAAATTCCGCCCAGGACCCCTCCAGACGCCCGCCTCCCGCCTTTTAGAACATTGAACACATTACATATAGATAAAACTCGCTCATTTACATCTGAGTAAGCTTAAAGAAGCTCACATTCAATTCATAATATGAATGAAGTTAGGAAACTTGCCTTAAGCGCTGCATACAACTTACGCTATACTGCTCTTCGAAAACCTTATAAATGACATAAGGATAACACATACCAATTCGTCATATATTTGGCCTTCACATTGGTTTAAATAACTTTAGTTCTTATGGTTAGCGTTGTATAACCTAAGTTCACGCGACATAACCTTAAACATACGGAGAAGTCATAATCCTTATTATCATCATTTTAAGATTGATTTACATTACCTTTCACTTCTTTCTAGCATAACTTGAATATTTAAAACCTTCATGTTCGTTAAGTTGATTATCATTCATTACGGCTTCATACAATCTTTTGTATGCCAAGAACCAACATTTGATGCTAATACTATGCGTGCATAGCTTTCAAGCATTTTACATTACCTCCATACATATCTTACAATGTCCAGTTTATTTACCTCGGAACATTATTCAAGTTATTATCATTAACTCGACTTCTTAACGTTCAAACGTCCCTTATCAACTTCATTACTTCACAATCAAACTATACAATTGTGTGTTTCTTAAGCACGTTTATCTTTACGTGTACACTAACCATCTTCCTCGGTTTATATGTTTTACGTTCACATTGCTCGTCTTTTAAACTTTCATTCAACCTTTACTTAAGATTTTAATCACTCATTATAGTGATACATAAAGTGAATATGAAGTTCATAAACAATCACCAAACTTTTTCCAAGTGTTGAGCATTAAAAAGCTCTTCACTGGACCTTCTCCTGCACCGGCATTGCGGGGCCCAGTTTCTTTGTTAAACTAGCGATGCGGCGCCAGTTAAGCAGTAGCTTAGCCTAGCACTGGCCACAGCGCTGGCTTTAAGGACTTGTCTGGCGCTGCGGTGCCAGGCTTAAAAGTCAGAAAATTTTTCTGAGTGTTGAACATGTACGAATCGCAGTGTTCTAAAAATTCCCGCTTAGGCGCTAGGCCCAAGGTGGCAAAAAATGCCTCCAGAAAATTAGGCGGGGCCTAGACGGGGTCTAGGCGGAGAGTTTTTTTTATAACTACCCAGATTTTGATATATTTATTTTTCTAATGATATATCATATTCATAATGCAGGTTGTAGCATATCAAATTACAACAAGTGAACAATATCAAGTCAAAATGGATAATTTTATTATAGTTGTAATTTTTTGAACTTGTACCAACTTCAAATTATATAAATGATGATACATTTGTAATATTTAGTTTAATTCAATATAATTCTTAAATTTATGTTTAGTTTCTTAAGCTTTAATATTGAATTGAATTCTTGAAATTTTATTATTTAATAGTAATCTTGTTTATGAATAAAACTAATACGTTAAAGATATGTTTGAACTTTCAACAATTGCATGTTTGTGTTTGAACTTTGACATGAGCAATATGGATGTGTTTGAACTTTAAACAAAGACCTTTATTATCTTTATTATAGATTATTTTGTTTTATATTATTGTTTTGTTTAGATAAATGTAAGATAAAATATTAAAATTGGTTTGAAATAAAAAATCTCGCCTAGGCCCCGCTCAGGCCCTCTAGGCTCTAGGCATCCCCAGCCTCCTGCCTAGCGTCTTTTAGAACATTGACGAATCGCCTACTTTGCAATCTCGTAACTTCTTCGTTATAACTCGGAACGAATCCGTTCTAAAGCCATTTTCTGACTTTCATTACATACTGCGTTTTCCCCTTGGCAGAATATTTTTCTGAATCTGTTAACAAGTCTTTTCATAGACTCAAATTTCATCGTTCGTTCATTTTACATTTTTAACATTTTTCGTTCATTCGTAACTTACTCATCCGAACCTGGAATGAGTTTGTTCTTGAGTCCACGACTCACATTTTCAATGTTCTTTGACATTCTTGTGAAACCTTAATTGTTCGGGATCATTAACTTGCTTTCTACATTTGTCCGTAAATCATAGGAAGTTGACATTTCTTAATCTGTTCCTTATGAAACATTTTTTACACTTTTATATCTCCTAACCAAACATATATCAACATATATATACGATGGTTTTAAACTTGTCCATCAATAACAAGCTCTAATTAGATGGTTTTTAATTTGTCCATAAACAACTCGTTCATCTGTTCTTTGTTTTATATCATTATTTTGATTACGATTTCACTTTTATATACATATTAGTGTTTTAAATCCACTAATTTTTCCTTATTTATCCAGATTGTTCATATGATTTATCCGAATCGTCCAATAACAACAAGCAATTCATACTATATATGAAAGCTTTTAAAAGAAATAGATGAAATAAATTTCAAATTCTTATTACTTACATATTTCTATGGTTAAACCATATTAATATCATTCCTTATCATCTTTAACTTCCATTTTCATTATGCTATATGATTCTTCATATGAAACCTAAAGAAAATGGATTAAAGGTTAGGTTTTGGTATTACATTTCTTCTTGATTCTTCTTCCTCTTAACAAAGCTTGCAATTTTGCTAGCTTTTCATCTTCTTTCTTCTTCTCCAACCGAAATTTCTCTGTCTCAAAATATATGCCTTTGCTCTTCAAGGTGTTGGTGAAAATAAACTAACATTTGGAAGACAAATGGCTTGCCTTATATAAAACAACCAAAAGCTAGGGCATTTTGGTCATTAAATTAACTTTGCTTTCCTTACGAATTGGTCACTTAACTTTAGAGTATTGTATAGTTAATACTCTTAAGTTTCAAATCTTACAAATCATCCACTCATCATCCACCACAAACTCAACTTTTGAGTCACCATTACTATTCACACACCTCATTTTAGCCACACATTTTCTTAACCTAACCTACCTAATTAACAATGGTTAAATGGTGGGAAAGTGCAAAAGCTAGCCACTTTTGTTGACATGACTTTTTGACTTTTTTGTATTTATAGCGTATAATTTTCGTATTATACGCGTATTATACTCCGTATAATTTTTATATTATACGTCGCATTATTCTCTTATTCTACTCGTATAATAATTCGTATTATACTCATATTCTTCTCGTATTCTTCTTGTATAATAATTCATATTATACCCATTCTTTTCTTTAATCTTCTTAAATTTATTACACAGTTGAAAATTTGCGTTTATTGTTTTTCAAATTTTATTGGACATTCCATCTTTACTCGTCATTCTATCGTTTACACATTCTTTGAAATATCTAAAAATTGAAAAACATATTTCGGTGAATAGTGTTTTCCACGACGTTTTCTCAAAATATGGTTAAACGATTGAAAAGTTAACAACAAAGTTTTTATCGTTTTTATTTCATCCGATTTTTGAACGTTTTTTGAGAAAAACTTTTATCGGCTAACATAACTTTTCATGACATATTACCGTCAAATATTGAAACAGAATGTCATTACAACATACCAATCTCCCAAAAAGACTTAGAGTCAAACCCTAACTCAAATCGTTCCTCGGGTGAATAGTACTTCTGCACAAATTTTCTCGGATTTTTTTTTTCGTCTTAAAAATTCTTACTCATTTATTCTAGTACATAACCAAAATCCTAACGTTTTATAATCATCCCAAGTCATATAACGACTAATAAACACATAATATAATTAATAAAAACTCATTTTATTAAATAATAATTCTTACATCATAACTTACAGGACTATCCGATATTCTGGGTTGTCACATTCTTCCCTCCTAATTAGGATTCCGTCTCTGAAATCACTGCAAAATTTTACATCCTTATTTAGATGCCTTATTCTTATCACCTTTTCAAAGTAATAATTTTACTTCTACAATATTCAGCATGTGTTGATTTGTCACTGCTCTTTTCCTTGTACTTCTTTCTTCTTCTGTTTCTTGTTGAATAACCTCAACATACTATATCTTTTAGGTTCAATCTTACCTATTTTCTTCCTTTCCTTAATTCATTCACTTCCTTTTTCTAAGTTCAATCTTACATAATCGTCATTAGTTAAACATCATGCTTAACTATACTTTTATACTTTCAATCATTTGGATATCACAGATACCAAACTAACAAGGTCGAGCTATAGTTTGGGGGAGGATTCTAACAGTAGTTGCTAAATCTTTTGAACTGTCAGATCACTAATGTTGATAGGAATTTTTTTATTATTGTGCCCCCACACTTCAATCGTATATACTGCTTGAAATTTACAATGTTGGTAATGTACTGTTAGATATTGAAATAACGCTAATGGAAGCATTTCGAGCATGACTGTTTCTGATATTTATAGAGGTTTGGACTTGGGTGAGACTTGACTTGTATGTAAACTAGACTAGTTAGAGTGCTTGGGTGTGGCTTAGGCTTTCTGACATGGTAACTTGAATAGTACCTTGCATTACTTTATGTTACGTGGTTCTGATTGTTATTTTAATTTGAATAATTGGGTTGTTATAATCTACAAAATTTGTTATATAGCTGTACAATTTCTTGCGGGCAGATATTGTCAATTTTACCTTTAGGGAAGAGGAATCTGTTGCACGCGCGTGCCCCCCCCCCCCCCCCCCCCCGGGGGGGGAACAGTGTTTGGGGGTTGGTTTGTTAATGCAAATCCCCTACTCTAAGGTACTCTGTAAATATGATTCATACTGTCGTGTGCGAATTGACACACTTCGTACTTCATGAATGGGAACTTCAATGTAATTAACTTTGATAGCTTGGTCAGTAATTTTAGCTATGGTGTTAGAATCCACCAGAATGGTCCTTTTCAATGTTTACTGCGTGAAGACTTTAATGTACCTTAAATTTGTCTATTTCTCTCTTTTGCAAGGCTAGGACTGCCACTGTTAGGTGCTGCAATCTGGCATAATATTATTTTTCATCCCCAACTCCAAAGACCAAATAAAAGGGGGGAAAAGGATAAGAAAAAGGGCAATAAGTTTCTAATGAGCTAACCTTTTTTGCAATTTTGAACTATATGCCTGTAGGTACTATTCTAGAGAAGATGCGGAAGATTCTGCTAAATATATAAGTGGGACAATTCTTGATGATCGTCCTATTCGTGTGGATTTTGATTGGGGATTTCAAGAAGGAAGGCAATGGGGCCGTGGTCGAAGTGGTGGTCAGGTGATGTGCCTTACAATTATTACTTCAGGTTGCACTTGTATTTGATCTGATATGCATCTCCTTTTTTTTTTCAGGTACGGGATGAATATCGCACTGACTATGATCCTGATATCCTTTCTATCATAATACATTTTCCTTTTCCTGTTCTTTGTTCATTTACGTACTTTCCAAATTTTGTATTGAATCCACGAGGACATAGATTGTCTCAAGGGAAAGGGTTTGTGACAATCAATCTTGCTGGAGGTTAAAATTAGTTTGTAATAGTTGGTAAATACGGGTACTTTTTATTGCTAGTTCTACGGCTGATGTAGTTAGACTATAAATAGTTGTTAGTTGCTTTGTAAGATGTTATGTTGATGTATATTGTGAAATCTACAGACTCTCTCTCCAGATTTCTCTCTCTATCTTCTGTACTTTCCATTTTCTAATCTCTCTGAATCTCTTTTTATCTTCTATTCTCTCTCTTTCCATCTCTGTTTCTCTCTTCAATATCCTACTTCTTTTCTAAATCTTATCAAATCAACTAGAAAACCTAATGCACAATCTGAGATTGTGACAGGTAGGTGTATTGTCAATTTGTCATTAGCATGTTTGAGGATTATTTCTTGGTTTGATAATAAATCTTAAAGACAATTCCATTTGAAACTAAAATTTCTCTAGGGCCTAGGCTAACCAAATTATACTTTTGTTTCCTTGTTGATTTTGCTGAGAAAATTATGGAAAAGAATATTGGTTGTCTTTTCAGCTTTTCTTAACTAGTCATACGTAGAGGTGGTTATGGAAAAATGGTTCAAAAAGAGTTGGAAGCACAAAGGGAGTTAGTAGACTATGGTGCAGGGTCGTTGGGTTCTTTCCCGCCTGTTATGCCGTCTCAGTGTAAGTTCAGAAGCAACTTCATGTATTTTTCTTTTGTAAAGCGCTAGTACAATAATAATCTTCAATTATTACTTTACGCACTAGGATTTTCATTGAAATATTAGTGTTGGCATCATTACTCTATATCATTTTGAATTAATGAAAATTATGAAGGTGCTTAGAAAATACAATTTGTGCATGGGCACCAATTTTATTCACCGATATTGTCTGTCCTTCGTGGAAAGTTGTATATTTATATTAATTATACATGTATATAATCACTATGTTACAAGGCAAGCAATTCAACCTCTGGTTTGGCAATTGAATAGTGACATCATCACAATGTCCTAAATTTTATTTTTTGAGTGATGGCCCTTCTAATCGGTTCTGTCGGACCACTAAGGTTGACTTTTGTCGCTGAGGCCATGCAGTCATGCTCTCTCTTGCCTTGGCACTCGAGGGCCAATCTTCTTCTAGCCCGAAGAAACCATTCCAAGCCTCCGTTGGCCCACATATAAATTGCATAGTTGTTACGGTGTCGCCTAAGCGACTCCTAGGTATCCTGGTGAGCTTACATGTACATAAAGCAAACAGTCTATCTTTCGAGGGAGGGAAAGAGGCAAGCCTGCAATCAATTCACTAAATTGATCTGTTTCTTAAATGATGTGATTTTGGAGTATGAACTTCTATCTTTTGTATCATATTTTCATAATTACATGATGTAAGAATTAGGATGATGGAATTTACGGTATTCATATGTATGTCCATGCGATCTTGCGGATGATCTGATCCCTGCCTGCAAAGAAAACCTGTGGTTTATCAATTATCACAGCTTAACTATTTAATTCTCATTGCAGCTTTTCTTGTTCAATCATGATAGAAGGGTTTGTTAATACTTGTATTAACATTGCTTCTTGTGTTGTTTTATATATTGTTTCTCTCATTGTAGATGGTAGAAACAGTGGAAGACAGGGTTATGGAGGCTCACATCGACATGGTAGAGGAGGTATTATTTTCATCAAAGTAACTTCTGTTTCATTCCAAAGAATAATTTTATGTCTACCATTTTCATTGATTACATTTACGTAATATCTTTAAAATATTAGATTACCAGCGGAAGCGACATCGGGAAGATGACCGTCACGGGCCAGAGATCTCTAAAAGAACTTCAGAGCAAAATCCTCGGAGAAATTCTGACCACGACTCTAGACCGGTAAACTCGTGGTTAAAATGTTTAGCTATTTTTGCTTATAACAAATTTATATGGCTTCATCATAATGCAGTCATGTTACCAATTTAGCTGAAAATTGACGTTATCTAAAACCTCATTACTGAAAGTATCTGTGTGTGATAACTGTTTTATTCTTTGAAAGGATGAAGAAAAAAAGAAAATGGATATGCTGATTAATGGTACATGTTCTTTTATAATACTGTAATTTAATCTGACATTGCTTTGATTCACCAGGAGAAGAATCCACGTTTCCGTGAGAGTGGTGATTCTGACGATGATGAGGAAGATGATCGAAAACGACGCCATTAGATGAATTAAATTGCTGATTAGGATTTGTTAAAAAGTACATGACATTTCTGTTTCCTCCTTCCTGCAAGACACAATTTCAGATTATTTATGAGATCTATTATTGTATACAAAAGGGTTAGCCCAGTGTCAGAATGTGATTTAGAGATCTAATGCTTTTGTAGAACTTGTGACCGAGTATTTTACTACTGGATTTGGTCCATATATACTTGACAAACTTTAAATGGTGTGGCTTTGAATATGAGTTTAAGGATCAAAATTTGGTTACCAGCTCGGGTTTGACTTGACTATTTTAGAGCTCTATCTCTTGATTTCTCCCAATGTATAGTTTTCCTCTCACCCAGAACGTGGCTAACTCGTTCTTATGATCCGCTTACGCCAACTCAAGCAGGTACCGGGAGGGACCTCGGGCCATGAGGCATTTAAGCATCTAGGCAGCCAGCAAGAAGTGAAGTGCTAGACATGCCTAATGGGTATGGAAGATAGGCTGGAAAAAAAATCCTTCCCTGGGGCAGGCATTTAAGCACCTAGGCAGCCAGCAAGAAGTGAAGTGCTAGACATGCCAAATGGGTATGCAAGATAGGTTGTAAAAAGAAAAAATCCTTCCCCAGGACAGGTCCTGAGCCGGATTCTGCCAAGTAGACAGGATAACAAGTTTCATTACCAGAATTTCATTACATTAGTTTTACCTTAACACTATTGACGGATTGGGAGATGCTCAAAGGTTCTTGTTCAAATGCTAAATCCCTTACCCTTTGATGACTAACCATCCCCAAAAATACCCAATTTCAAAATTTGGTACGTTGTCAGTGTATAGGGGTGAACAATTTGGTTATATCCGAACCGAATAGTTTATTCGGATATAATTGAATACCGAAAGCTTTCAAATTTCACTATCCGAATAATTAACTGAACTGAGAAATATCCGAATTACCGAATAACCAAATTGAAAATTCGGTTATTTCAGTTAATAACTGAAATTAAGCTTTAAATTAGAGTATTTTCCAGTAAATACAAATTTAATGCTTGTGTGCATCTATTGGTAATGGGTTAGCAGCATGTACATAAATTTATGCTAATGGTAAGCATGTCCAGCATAAACACTATTTGGTGATGATTTGTGTAAATATTTCTCTTCAGGTTCATGAATGAAGTTTGACTGTACTACTGAATTTTACATTAAGGTTATATTCTTTATGCCTGATAATGCTAGAACACTTGGGCTTTCATAAAACCTGTAGTGGCGAACAACATAAAACCATAGCTCATACATCTACTTTGTGTTTGAATACTTGAGAAGGTGCTTTAGTTTAACACTTTTATGATTGAGTTGATATAAATGAAGTATCTCGTATTGGAAACTGTTTATACTTTTATTCAAGTGTATAACTATAAGCTGGAAACTAAAAAAATGTATTGATTTGGGGGTTATTAACTATTTTTCATACCTGCAAGGCTAAGATTTCCTAATGTCATATGATTATTTGGTTTGCTTTAGATGGTATTTAACTGGTTGGAGAATCTCCATGTGGCAATCCAGTGCTTTTGTAATGTGCAATTGTTATGTTACTTGTTCAAAAGATATTATTTGAACTTGTATTCTGTAATTCTGTGTATGTGCACATCTAGAGAGAGGTGATCAAGTGTTTAAACTAAAAGTGATAAATGGTAAAATCTTTTTAATTTTTTTTGCAATATGTTTAAATCAGATAGTTACGCATATCTGCTTTAGTGTTTGCTTTAGCTTATGTTCTTCGTTTATTATCATCAGACAACTAGACCTGTCTGGCAAAACTTCAAGTAGCGTGATGAACAAAACTGTGCAGAACGTGAATGACAGTTAAAGAGATAAACATAAGTAATAAGTAAAAAATAACACCAAGATTTTTACGTGGTTCATCCCATATTCTCTAATCTAGTGGCATAATCCACGTCTGCTGATCGATTTCACAATCAAAACATACGTGAAAGTATACACGATCAACAAGTAATAAAGTGAAAGTAAAATATCATTCACACGAGTAATTATTTAATAGAAATCACCAAGTAATAGTTCTTAACCAAACTAATTTTATTTAAACAATCACAATTTATGATTTTTAAACTTAAACAAACTAAATTAACTAACTAAACTGGATTACTTTATAACTGAATTCAAATAAATAAAGATTAAGACTACAATATCCCCAATTATGAACTATAAACCAATTATCCAATTAACCCAATTATTACACCACCTGAATTGTTAACATGAATTCTAGTTGTTAAAAGCTCTTTTCCAAGTGAACAGATAACTTTTATTTAATTCAATTAATCCTACGATATTCCTATGCAGAATAATTAAACCAAACCCGTTAAGTTCCAATTCCCAATTTATTACATGTAGTGAACATATATTCCTATTCAATTCACGACCCTAATTATTCATCTCATGCAAATAATTAAGCATACATGTTATCATGTCCAGTTTCAACCCTAGATTTCATCTTCCGAATCCTTCTAGAATAACACAGTAATTATTCGCCAAATAATTAATCAATACGCACAAAATATGATAAACAATTCACTTGGATATAAATAATTGGAATAAATTAAATAATTAATTTATAGACATAAAAGGTTCAATTTGTAGTCTTAACAAAAGATTTAGTTCATGATTAATGAATTAAAACCAAGAATCCACAATTGAATAGACATTAAAAGATAAAAGTAAGATTAGAGTGAAGAATAAATCTGTTGTCAGCAAATCTCCATCTTCCTCAAGCTCCTGCTCATGATCTTCAATGGTCTCCAAGTTGCTTCAATCTCTAAAACTAATAAGAACTAGGGTTTATGTTCTAATCTAATGGAGTGTATCTCTAATCTAATCTATGTAATCCCCCTTATTCTATGCCTCCCATCATGTATTTATAGGTTATAAGTCCAATTTTTAGCTTAAGAGGAAACCCAATTCAATTTGGAGTCAAAAAAGTGTCAAAATTCGCCTCAAAACGCGTCCAAACTTGACCAGGCCCTTCCCCAACGCCCCGGCGCTGGGCACAGCACTGGAACACTGCCTCCTAGCTCCCCGACTCTGTGATTAGGCTATGTTTGGGCGCCCCGGTGCTGGGCCCTTTTCTGGAAATTTTCTTCTCCGACGTCCTTTGGGAAAAAGGCCATAACTTCTTCGTCTGAACTCTGATTTTGATGATTCAAGATGTTCCGGAAAGAGAAGACGTAGATCTACAACTTTCATTCTTTGAGGATTTCGAAATAAGGTCCGTAACAATACTGAAATTGGCTTTGAAGTGGTTACTATGTAAATGATAAGCTGAAAACGCGCATCTAGCCACCCCAAACGTCGATCCAAGTAACTTTTGTCCCAATTCCTACAAAACAACGTAAAACATGCATGAATAGACATAAATACTTAAAAACATTCAAAAGATTAAGCTCAAACGCACTCAATTCATGGGTATAAAATGTTAGAGTTTATGCCCTAGAGGTCAATTATTTGATATAATTGCTTAACGTTTTGATATTATATTTGATTGAATAAATATATGATTTTATTATGGTTTTATTTACTGCGTAATATAATTGTTAACATAATAAAATTCCTTAGAATAGTGATACAAATTATATAGTTTCAAGTATGTGACTTGAACATGAGATTATATATTACCATTAGTATCAGTGTTCTTAAATGTCCCTAGTCTAGTATCATTATTGATGGGACAACAATGATGCATTGAGACTAGTATGTGGATTGACTGATGACCAAATCTCATTGGTCATAAATATATGAGATATTAAGTCAATGCATAGGTACATGTTAGAGAACGATGTACTGGACAGACCCACCATGAGAATTCTATATGGAGCATTATGCGAAGTGTCATTAGTAATTCTCATAGTGACAATGATGTAATGGTCCTCCGACCTGAAATCGCTATATTACTACACGAGAATTTATGTACTTTGATATCATCAAATGTCACATTTAATAGGGTGGACTATAAAGGTGATTATTGGGTTCATCATTAATCATGTAAGAAATATCAGTGATCTAGATGGAATTTAACCATCCTATATATTATGAGTGATATCCATAGGCCTCTTGATTGAGTAGGACTATGAAATGCATGGCCATGCTCAAATAGTGATTTGTTTCATATAGTCTACTCATTGATCAAGAAAACTCAGATTAAATTATGAAGAGTATGACACATTCCATGACTCGAGTTTAATCTAGGATATTAAGGTTAAAAGGATTAAATTGCATTGAAACATTGGTCACAAAAGGTTGCATCGAATCATCGATCTTATTATTACTTGGGTAGCAGTGATGCATTACTAGATGCCGCTCACTGTTTATAATTTTATAATATGATTTTAAAATTATTGCCAACGTAATAATAACCTATAGGGTCACACACATAGAACGTTATTTAAAAGGGAATTAATTTAAATTTTAAGGATTTAAATATATTAATATGATTAATAGTATTTAAATCACAAATTTAAATTAAAAGGAGAATTTGTATATATGTATATTAATTAAGTAATACTTAATTAAGATATATATATATATATATATATATATATATATATATATATATATATATTCGGATTTTATATAATTAAGTTTTGATTTTGATTAATTCCTTTTAACTACTATATATATGATATATAGCAGCTACTTAGGGTAAGAGATCAGAATTGAAAAACCCTAGCCGCTCTTAGAGAGAGACTAGAGAGAAAACAGTTTCAAAATCCATTCCTTTTGGTGGCTAGTACTGCAAGTCCTTCTTATTGCAGAATCGTTCGACGGTTCGTTCGGCGTTCGTGTGGATACCGTAGAGGCGCAATCGGTTTGTATTGCGTTGGAGATTCGAGGCGCAGTCGGTTTCAGATTCTCGTCTTTGTTTATATCTGGTATAATCTCTAAACCTCTGAATTAATTGTTTTTCGCATGGATCCTGTTTTAGGGTTTCGGAAATTGTTTTAAAATTTTAATTTCCGCTGTGCGTTTCTGTGCCGAAGCCCAACATAAAACTCTCTCATCAAATACCCACAAACTTAAACCTTTGTTTGTCATCAAGCAAAAACACAAAAGAACTAAAAATAAACAACCGAATTCAACTACATGAATGCATATGCATGATCTACTTCCTAATATACCTATGAACCCAGTATTAAATCAGTATGATATATAACAATAGGCCTTAAAGATACCAATGATACTCGAACAATATATCCAATCAAATCAAAATCCATAACTCTAACCAGTTAGTCAATCCAAATCTGTCATCACCCATGTTGTGCGTGTGTGCTTGTTAATCATTCTAACTAACCACAGTTCAAAGCAATCACATAACAAACTTCTTAGAAGGAAAATTTCAGTTCCAATTCAATTACTTTTGTGAACATGACAACTCCGGTTAAAACTAAGCAATTACCAAGTCTAAGGGTAAATACATGATTTATTTATACTTTTATTCAACCACGAGGGTATTTTTTGCACTTTCTCATGTTTTATTCATTTTTTATTTTTCTCATGGTTGTGCAATGTCTTATTCCCTTAGGCTTTTCAATGCTACCTTAACGAGCTTTCGACCAACGACTCCCAGACCATTAAGACCTTAGGGCGCTAGGTGTAAAGACAATCCCCTCGGGCTTACTTACTCAAGTAACAAAGGCCACAAAACTAGACAAGCATGCCACGGTATATATTTTTTTTTCTTTTTCTGGATTTTCTATTTTTTTTCCTTTTCACCATTTCTTTTTTTCTTTTTTTTTCATTTTGTATATATATACCCCATAAATTCCTCCAAACTCAAACTTTTACGTCATTCTAACCTTTACCGCTAGTTCACTAATTTCCTTAAATTTTAACCAAGATTTTCCCTCAAAAACAAATTATGAAACCCTTGAACCATTGGATTAAAACATATAAACTTTAAGTGCTAACCAGTTACATATGTTTCAGACAGGCTCAGATTATCATTATGATTAAAATTAGAACTCATCATAATTATCAACATTGTTCAAGTTAACATGTAAAACCAATCTTATCATAGGCCGACCTAAGACCACACCAAACGATCGCACAGATTCATGTAAAAAAAAAAAATTAAAAAATTGCAATTATACTACATGAACACATACTAATGCAACACATATATGAATATTCAATTAACTACCGTGTATTATATGCACACTAAATGCAAGAACACAATGCTAACACGTAAAAATAACGAACTATAATGCCAGTAACTAACTATATGAAATACGGTACTAAAATGCCCCCAAACTTCAACTAGACAGTATCCTCAATGGCTAAAATATAAAAAATTAAAGCAGAGAACTTCCCTGAAAATATAGCAATCTTCCTCCTTGTCCGCTAAGTTTGAAGAATAGGCTAGGCACATGGAATAAATTGGGCACCACACTTGAATTTGACTTGAATAACCTGTAAAAAATGATAGAAACAATTTTATTAAATTCTAAATAAATGTAAATTCAAAACTACTAATATAAAACCTAATAACAACTAAAAATAAAAATTAAACTTGGGTTGCCTCCCAATAAGCGCTTGTTTTCTAGTCTCGGCCTAACTTCTTCAATTCTCTATGCAACCCCCCTACGAATATTGAGGAACCCTCCATCCATCATTATCAATGTCTCTTTTGGGAGGTTCCCATTAGCAAAGGCCCTTGAATCAAAGTCACCTAGCATGCTCTTTGTAGATAGGTTCCCTATTAAGAACGTCTAACAACTATGTGTTTTCTCCATTGTGTCTATGATCAGATTGGGGCATTGAAACTTAGTAAACACAATGTGATCTTCCTTTATCTTCTCCTTTTCAACCCACCATGACTCCACAGTTGTACTAGCTCTTATGTCACAAAGAGCTTTGCCTACGACATGACTGCCAATTGGGCAATGTCTTGAAAATCTGTCCGGATCCTTAAACTTTGGTGGAGAAGGTACATGGAACACTATCAAAATTAGCTCATCTTCGTTGGTACTCAAAGTTAGATCTTCACCAATATCCTTTTCTTAGTCTCCAAGTCTTTTCTCTCTTTCAACATCTATATCATTTGGCACATCCGGTTGCAGATTTGGTTCAGGCTCACCATCAGTCTCGGAATCCATGTCATAGAACCAAGTGTATTGATGACAAATGTTCGAGGCATTGATTAGTTGTTCCATTTGGTTCATAAAATTTTGACTCAATATCTCTTGATAAATCCTCCTCTCCTCACATGAAGCTATGAACTTGGACAAAATTTCCTCCAAATTTGAATTTTCTTCCTTTTGCAGTGGAGGTAGACACGAGAAACCGGTGGGTATATTGGACTTGGAGCATAAAATAGATCTTGATGAGTATGGCTCCATGAAAAATTTGGGTGATACCCCCAATCCTGATGATAGTTATTGGGATAAACATAATTGTTGGGGTAATCACCACCATACTGTACCGGCTAGAAACTGATAGCGCATTGATGACTCATATGATTTTCAGCACAATAATCACAAGTCACCACCACACTTTGACGATGTTGTGCTGCAAAAGTGTCTAACCTCCTCGAAAGTGTCTCAATTTGTACTGATAATGCAGAAAGTACTGTCGTGAGTCATCCAATCTCCGCTCCCCTTGGCTGAGTCATTCTCGTATACGACCATTGATAATTAAATTTCGCCATGGTACCTAAAAAGAAAGAAAAAAAAATAGAAAGAGAATTAAAGAAAATAATAAAAAAAATGTTTAAATTAAAACTAATTTGATAAAAATTAATATTGGCAAAATTATTAAATTAATTCCCCGACAGTGGCGCCAAAAACTTGTTGATCGATTTCACAATCAAAACATACGTGCAAGTATACACGGTCAACAAGTAATAAAGTGAAAGTAAAGTATCGTTCCCACGAGAAATTATTTAATAGAAATCACAAAGTACTAGTTCTTAACCAAACTAATTTTATTTAAACAATCGCAATTTATGATTTTTAAACTTAAGCAAATTAAATTAACTAACTAAACTGGATTACTTTATAAATGAATTCATAAAAATAAAGATTAAGAGTACAATATCCTCAATTATGAACTATAAACCAATTATCCAATTAACCCAATTATTACGCCACCTGAATTGTTAACATGAATTTTAGTTGTTAAAAACCCTTTCCCAAATGAAACATATAATTTTTATTCAATACAATTAATCCTGCAATATTCCTATGCAGAATAATTAAACCAAACCCGTTAAGTTCCAATTCCCAATTTATTACATGTAATGAACATATATTCCTATTCAATTCACAACCCTAAATATTCATCTCATACGAATAATTAAGCATACATGTTATCATGTCCAGTTCCAACCCTAGATTTCATCTTCCGAATCCTTCTAGAATAACACAGTAATTATTGGCCAAATATATAATCAATACGCACAAAACATGATAAACAATTCACTTGGACATAAATAATTGGAATAAATTCAATAATTAATTCATAGACATAAAAGGTTCAATTTATAGTCTTAACAAAAGATTTAGTTCATGATTAATGAATTAAAACCAAGAATCCACAATTGAATAGACATTAAAAGATAAAAGTAAGATTAGAGTGAAGAATAAATCTGTTGTCAGCAAATCTCCATCTTCCTCAAGCTCCTGCTCTCGATCTTTAATGGTCTCCAAGTTGATTCAATCTCCAAAACTAATAAGAACTAGGGTTTATGTTCTAATCTAATGGAGTGTATCTCTAATCTAATCTATGTAATCCCCCTTATTCTATGCCTCCCATCATGTATTTATAGGTTACACGTCCAATTTTTAGCTTAGGAGCAAACCCACTCCACTTTAGAGTCAAAAAAGTGTCAAAATTCGCCCCAAAACGCATCCAAGCTTGACCAGGCTCTTTCCCAGCGCCCCGGCGCTGGGCACAGCGCTGGAACAGTGCCTCCTAGCGCCCCGTTGCTGGGATTAGGCTATCTTTGGGCGCCCCGACGCTGGGCCCTTTTTCAGAAATTTTTTGCTCCAACGCCCTTTGGGAAAGTGGCCATTACGTCTTCATCCGAACTCCGATTGAGATGATTCAAGATGTTCCGGAAAGAGGAGACATAGATCTACAAATTTCATTCTTTGAGATTTTCGAAATAAGGTCTAGAACAATACTAAAATTGGCTTTGAAGTGACTGCTATGTAAATGATAAGCTAAAAATGCGCATCTAGCCACCCCAAACGTCGATCCAAGTAACTTTTGTCCCAATTCCTACAAAACAACGTAAAACATGCATGAATAGACACAAAACTTTAAAACATCCAAAAGATTAAGCTCAAACACACTCAATTCATGGGTATAAAACTCACTCATCAATGTCTAATACTAACTAGTATTAGAGACTCTTTTTATTAAACTTAATATTCAATTAAATACAAAAAAAGAACTCTATGTTCAAAGTAGCTTCACGCTGATGGACACCACTTGCACCTCTGCAACCTTTCTCACCACTGAGACCTTTGCACCTCTGTAACCTTGAAAAACTCTCTTTGAACAGATCCTATCTATTGCTAGATAGACCAAGCTAAACAACACTTGAACTTTGAATATAATAGAAGAAATTACAATAGACTTTTTATTTTCCAGCCACAAAGAATTAAAGATAGTACAATGAATAGCTGGAAATAAACAATGAAAGCTCTCAATAGGATTCTTCTCTGTATAGCAACATGAATTAACTTCTTGTATCCTCCACTGCTTAGCCGTGAAAATAATACTATATATAAAGAGAGACCCAACGGCTATAAAATAATTGTTAGCAAGAAACCAAATGATTTAAATCCCATAGCAAGAAATCAGATTATTTAAATCCCATAATTAAAGCTACTAATATTGACCAACAAATATGAACATAAGATAAAATAGGAAACTCATATCACAATTGGTGTACCCCATGATATTAGCAATTAAAGAGACCAAAAAATATATGATCAGCTAACAAAGATTTGGTTCCAACGGATATGTTTTCAATTCAAACCAAAACACCTTAAATAAAGGAACAAGGAGATACTTGATAAAGTTTGTTACTAGCCACTGAATAACAATTACCTTATTTAGTTTTCTTTTCAAATTAGATTGCATATCATTACTAAATTATATTAAAGATCTTTTCAGCATCATGCAACATGCAAACTTAAATATAGGAGGAAGAAACTAATGGACCATAATTCCAATCATGGGCCAACAAGAAATCAACATATAATAAATTTAAATCAGCCCAAACAATTTAAATCAAATTCATAAACCCAATAATATTGTCATCATTAAAATCATAAAATATATAACCAACATTCTCCCCTTTTTGATGATGACAATATATAATGCCATTTAATTAATATGTTCCCCCCCTAAGTATATGGCTCCCCCTTAATTTATGCATATTAACGAAACAAATTCTAAATTACCATCATTTGCATATTCAAGCACAATATAGTATCTTAGTACCAACATAAATACTAATTCAAATATATATATATATATATATATATATATGTGTGTGTGTGTGTGTGTGTGTGTCCCTTTGTCATTATCAAAAAGAAACAACATGTTAATCATATTAATCATTAAGCACAAGTATCTCTCCCCCTTTGCCAACATTAAAAGAATAAGTGCAAAGATAAAGAATATCATTGGAGCAAGTTTTATAACAAAATCACATAAAGCAAGTAAACAACACGATCATACCTTTGTTATTTGTTACCTATATAGTAACATTTTGTAACCAGTAGAAAGCTTGATAGTTATGCTCCTTAATGTAGATTTGGTTTTTGTATTTTCAGAATCAAAAATATCTTCAATAGCACTTCTTTTGGTCATTCCAATGTTGAGGTCTTTAAAGCTTAGGTTAGGAGGATAATTTTTCACTGTTCTGGTTTTTCTTGGAAGACTGCCATTGGTCATTTGTTCATCTGATTCACTTTCTGGAATATCAGATTTTGCATCAGAATATTCATCTTATTTGCCTTCTAAAACAGACGGGTCGAGCTATCTGGATTTAAGTGTATGAATGTTTTCCTTGTGACACCCCCAAATCCTGGTACTTTATTTCCTTAAGATTTGGTGTTCACTTAATCAAAACATTCATTTCTAACTACCCAATTATAATAAAATTAAATAATAAAAACCTGCCCATACAGGATTAAACTTAAATAAAAATCTCCCAGGTTATCTAACCTTTAATCATCATTCAAATGCGGAAAACATTACATAACTTCTTTAAAATAAAGTCTAAGATCAACATAATAAAAGTCTAACATCTTAATCAAAGTAAAAATTACAAGTCTTCATCACTTGTACATTTTCCCCTTTCCTTTGCTAGTCGAAGGTTCACCTACCTTCTCTTCTTTAGCTGCAATGAGTTTATAAATATGCAAGAGTGAGCAAAACAATTGCTCACTGGATATAATATGGAATCAACAGGAGAATAACAATAATAACTGTCAAAATAGACTCATCAAAAGTGAATAGTACTCTATCAATATTCATCAAAAACTGAAATCCCAAAATATGGAAAATATACATCACTGAGGGTCGTAAGACCATGAACTACGTCCATAGTTGCAAGTAATCTTTCAACTCCAATTTAACAGTCATAAGACTATAAGGACCTTGTACTTAGGGGGATCAGCCCTTCGTACAATGTATTGTGCACACACATTTTAACGCTATGCGTAAGTTAACCCCTAATCATAACAATAGGGTTGTTCATCTCAGTATTTAGAGTACAAGTCCGCACCAAAGGAAGTTTGGTTTAGATAAGCTTTCAAGGTAATTTGGAATTCAACGAACATCAACTAAGGAGTAGTTGAATAAAACCAATAACACTATACTATAGAATAATCGTGATTGAATCAATCATAGTAAACTAAAGTCATGCTTTAAGAATAATCTAATAGCATACAATTTGAATAACTATAGCATACCTTACTTGAAAAATACTAAGCCAAGGTTAATTAGAACTGAATACTAAGCATGCATAACAATTTGAATGATAGAAATGTTCGACATTAGTATAGATAGTTGTGCATGCTAAACAACAAGTTAAATACAAGAATAACTTGCTCCAGAATAACTTACATCTTTATATTGTAATCGAATTGAAAATAGTAATTGAATTAACATGATAATAGATTAGAAAACTTGCCTTGCTCGTAGGCTAAACCAAATCAATTCGAATCACAATACCATATATATATATATACAACCAGGATCAGGTCCGGACTCCCGGACCTGATCAAAAACAGACCCAATTTTTTTTTTTTTGCTTTTTTTTAAAAATAACTAAAAAAAATATTTAATATTTTTTGGAACTGAAATTTTTCCATAATACAATGTTTTGGGGGTGATTTGAATGCCTATACCAAAAAATGGTGGTACAGTCTGCACAGACTGTACATACATGTTTTGTTATACGTACCCAAATCACACCCAAAATATTGTATTATGAAAAAATTTCAATTCCATAATTATTTATTTATTTTTTAGTTGTTTTAAAAAAAAAAGTAAAAAAAAAAAGGTCCGAATTTTAAACCTGTCCGGGAGTCCGGACAGGATCCGGCCTGTATATATATATATATATATATATATACGTCATCATGACATAGTTAGTCACTACCACTTTACAAACTTAACTAACTACATTTATCATGTATGTTTGATTATTTAATCACATAATCAAGTTATAACACAAGTTAATCTTTAATAACATAATTATTCATAGTATAGAAATACTAAAATCAATATTTTACAGTCATACTATCATTACATAATATTTCTTAAAATTTTGTGTACAAAAGAAGTACACTGTCAGACCTGTGACAATCCGAGAATTTAGAATATTTTTAAAATTTTTATTAATTGATTTAAGGTTCAAAATTAGAACCTAGACAGAAAATTAGTGTATGCGTTTAATATTTTTAAGATGGAATTTTGAGGATTTCAAAATTCTGTGAAGAATTTAGGTGAATTATTCAGGATTAAGGAATACGTGAATATGTTCTGTGTATATGTGTACAGTATGTGGTTAAGGGTCAAGGGTTGACCAGATAAACGATATATGTAACAAACCCTAATTATATATTAAGAACGCCAACGTTCGGTTAGAAAACCTTAGTGATTAACAAGAAACCCTAGAAACCGGTTCTGAAAATCCTAATTTTAATTTCGGGAATTCGAAACCCTAATTCGGTGCATGAAACCCTAAATCAGAAACTTAATGGCGTAAGTGTAAATATTTATAGGATTAATTAGGGTTAATCTTAAAAAATTGGTTACAAAACCCTAATTCTAAATTTGAAACCCTAATTATGGATTTGAAACCCTAATTTATAATTGGGGAAGACCTAAGTGTTAATTTAAAAGTTTTAATGTTAATTAGAAAATATTAATCCTAATTTTCAAATTATGAGTAATTAGAAAACCCTAATTAAGAAATCTAATTTTTATTTTAGAAAATTTATTTTCTATTTAAAAAGCCTAATTTTGGGTTATAAACAATAATCTGTGATTTTGACCTTAATTGCTAAATTAGCAATTTTAATTAGGAAATACTAATCCTAATTAGTAAGATTTAATTTGTGATTAAGAAATTTTAATATAATTAGAAAATCCTAATTATAAGTTAGAAATATTAATTTTCTATTTTTAAAACCTAACTTGGAAATTTTAGAAAATTAAATTTGTAAACCCTAAATTTTTCAAACCCCCCTTAAACCCTAAATTTTTCCAAACCCTAAACCTTAACTAAACTCTAAACCCTAAGGGTTTGGCTAATTGTCTAAAATATCATTAAAATTAAATGCAAAAAGACTAAAATGCCCTTTGTGCATTATTTGTTATGTTGCTTGTAGATCTAAACCTAAGATGGTTGTTCACTAACCCTAAACCCTAGCAATTGATTAATATCTCAGCAACCTATCATTATATCAAACATATACATTGAATCATATCACATTTATATGGATTTAGTGAGAGAAAGCTCACTTTATTTCTCTCATTTTTACCAAGCCTCTCTCTCTCTATATTTTCGGGTTTAAGAGTGAGAAGGAGTGTTATGCAAAGTTAGAATCAGTTCATAGCAAGTTTAGCAAGTTTAGAACAGAATCAGAAAGTCAGAATCAAGAGATCAAAGCTAAAAGGTATAAGAACCCTAATTTTCAAAATCATTAGATCTGATGTTAGATGTTGTTATTGGCTGTTATAAGTCATGTTAGAGAGTGTCATTTGATGATCTGGTTGCTAAAACTTGGATCCATATCATCTAGATGCTCCAAAATCGACTTTTTAAATTCTGGAAAAAGGTTGAAAAATGGCCTGACCGTTGAATGTCAGGCCCTCTAGATCTTTATGTGTTTGATGTTTTGAATCCGTTCTATGTTGTAAGGACAATGATCTAGAACTTTAATAAAGTCCAGATCAAGTCTAGATTAAAAGTTACAAGCGGTCAAACATCGTTGACCACTCACGAAAACTGAAATCTGGGCAGCCCAGATTTCCAGATTTCTTCTGACAAGATGTTCAATGCCTTGGATCTTGCTTCTGGTAATGTATTTGGTCCGGTTGTTGTTTTACAGTTGAAGTATGACATGAAGACTACATGCTTAAGCCTTTATTTCACTCAAGTCCCTAACAGAATCATTTTTAATATTGGTTAAACTAGCTTGACCGATCTGCCTTGATGAAGATTCTGGAAAACCCAGAATCTTCAAGAACAAGTCACTGACATGTAGTTTGACTGGATAAAATCTTCATTTCGTGTTGTTGTTAGTCTGATCTGATGACATGTTGTTGTACCCTGCCATGTGGTCTTCAAGATCAAACCTTTATATTACACTGAATAGGCATGTAATCCAACTTATGAAGCTTCAAAGAAGGCAGTACGAAATGTTCTTCATTTTTGGAAAACCCAAAAATGAAGAACAACTCTGACATGATTTTGTAAGGCTTTTATCTCATAGATCTGTTGTTGTTTGGGCATGGAATTGAATCTAGATTGTAGTGTTGCATGAATACTACAATTCTAACAAGATTACAAACTCAGAAGCTTGATAACCTAGAATCTAAAACCGGTCAAACTACCCACGTTGTGCACTGACATGGTTTTCTGGGTTTATGTTCAAGAACACCAAGAACACCTATAGCGACGGGTCTGTCGCTATAGGGCCCTTTAGCGACACTTAATTTCGGAAATTACTTATTATTTTCTGAAAATGATTATTTTAATTAAATAAATAGTTTTTAATTATTAAAAATACATAATAAATTACGAAAAATTATTTTAAATTCTGAAAAATAGTTTTTAATTATTTTAAGTATATTTCATAAATATTTAATATTTTGGGAATATAAATGGTATTTAATTTATTTAATTATAATATTTAATAAATGATTTAAAAATGATTTAAATACATGAAAAATCATGAAAAATAATATTATGATAAAAGAAAATATTTTAAGTTATTTTAAGTGACTTTTAATATTTTGGGCTAAGTTTCATTCATTAATTAATATTAATGATAATTAGTTTATTTAATAACAATATTAAATAAATTAAGGAAAAATGGAATTGATGCTTTATAAATTATATAAAAATGATTTAAGTGTTAGAAAAATATTTGAAGTTATAAAATATAACTTTTGATATTTTGTCATGAAAATATTAATATTTTAATATTAATATTAATTATCGGATAATGGATTTAAGTGTTTAAAAATCATATAAATATGATTTTAAAGTATTAAAAATACTAAATGATATTATAAATATATTATAATATTATGACATGTATTTCATTAATATTTAATAATAAATAAATATTAATAATAAAAAAATTATGTGGTATTTAATTCATTTAAATACGTTATTAATGATTAAAAATACGCGATAAATGGTAATAATTATCTAAAAATTATTTTGACTGGTTAGAAAATTGTCTAAGATATTTTTAAGTGTTAAGTCAGAGTTTAATTATACTTAGACTCGATAAAAGTTCGACTAGACCGTCGGGATGTTAGAATTTTGCTGAACTCGACTCAGACTGTAAATGTTTAACTTGAGGTCAAGGTTTATGTGTGTTATAGGCTGATAGGGTTATGTGTTTAGGTTATTCTGTATGTCTATATATATATAATAGTATTATATTGTGATGATATTATTCTAATATTGGAGATCTATATTACTAATATTAGGTCTTCGGATAAGGCGATATAAATTGCGTAGCGGTAATCAACGGTCTAGGCAAGTTTGTTTTAATTAACTCTATTAAGAGTGTTTTATTCGGATAAGCTTATGGTTAATCATTACTGGTTGCCATGAATCGTACTCTGTACATATTGTATGTATAGTCAGGTATGAAAGGCTGATCACCTTCATTACCAATTGGTTCAGATATATTTGTTCATGTATAATATTTGTTCAGTCATAAATTTGTTCCAGCTAGTTCACAATTATATTGTTGAATTATAGCTAGCCAATTATTCAAATCATTTCAATCATGATATATTGTTATATTGTTGAACTTAAACTTGCTGGGCAATTTTTATGCTCACCCTTGCTATATCATGATAAAACATTGCTGATTAAGACGAACGCGTCGGATACAAGGAAAGGTCCAAGACAGTTCCAGCTTTAGTATACGTGTGCAATAGATTTGTAATAGTATTGTATGATAATAATGTTATGTGTTAGTTAAGTTATGAATTGTGTATAAGTTAAGGTTATTCGACCTTGGGGAAAAGTATGTAAGTTTAATGTATACACAATTTATGTTTATATCTTCCGCAAAAATAGTAATAGTTGTATAAAATGATCGAACCAAATTCGAGGTGATTTAGGACCTGGATTCGGGGCCATCACAAGACCATTCTGCTAACTCACGCCGCGGCGCCACAGTTTACACTGTGGGTCTCACTGCGGCGTGAGGATGGCGTTGCGACACGGTGAATAAACTACGAAGCCGCGCTGCGGCGTGGCGATGGCGCTGCGGCACCACTAACGTACTGCTGGGCCGCGCTGCGGCGCGAAGCTACAGTTTTGACTGACAGCTTCGGTAACAGTACAAGAAAAAGCCATTTTGGCATACAAGCTCATTTCTAAGAGACTAATTCACATGCAATTCATACAAAAACTTCATGTAAACATAATTCAAGAACTCCTAACATGTTTCTACCCATACAACAACATAAACAACAAATTTAAAACATCCAATTTCACCTTTTTTGCTAAAAACTCAATTTTTGATATTTCAATGCAAATCAACACTATAAATTTTGTTTTTCAACCAAAACAATTAATTCAAAGCATCTTTATCAATAATTATACATACTCTATCAAATTAGATGATTAATTTATCAACTAAACAACTAATTAACCCTCAATTTCTACTTTAAATTAACCCATACTCATTCACAAAAACTCTCTGTAAAAAGGTTTTCTTCACAAACTACATAAACAATACATTGACTATAACTTATGAAAATAGTTTTAACATCATTAGTATGTCATATAAAGCCACATAGCAACAACAATTCATCCTAACACAATAATTCTATAGAGAATTTGGGAAGAGAAAAACTAAATTTGAAACTTTTTTTAAAAAAAAGGAGAAATACCTTGAAGAAGATGATGACGGCTATTCCTTTCTATTCTCAAGCTTCTTCTTCTCCAATCTCTAGCCTTTTTTCCTCTCTTCTTTTCTTCTTCTCTTCTTCTTCTTCCTTTGAGTCTTTCTTCCTAACTCTAATTACGTACTAACAATATAACTTATATAGTATATAATATATATTAAATATATAATATAATACTAACTTACCTGACATCAGTTACAATTTTTGAAATCAAAAACTATAAGGCTTGTTTGGTTAATTAACAAAAAAAAAAAACCCATTAATCCTTACACCTTGTTTGGTAAAACATAATTAGATTAAAGACTTAATAGACATTAGGCCTTGTTTGGCAAAATTGAATTAAACTCCCTTAATTTATTTTAGTAACTCCTTTATAGTAAGGTTATTTGTCACAATTCTATTTAATTAAATAATCAATTTAATCAATTCAAATACTAATCTAATGAATTACTTTAACACATAAATCATTATCACAAAACTATAATTTCTTTATAATTATAATTTTATTCAACCAACTAACACTTTATTTTAATCACAAATTCCAATTAAAATACTATAATTCATTTAATCATTATAAGCTCTCTAGCTTATTTATTAAATTAAATTAGTATATAATCTCATAGCAATTAATTTCCTTAGCTCCTTAATTATTTATTCAACAAATAATTAACTAAACCACATCAACTCAAATTGCCATTAAATACTTATATAATTCAATAAATATTTATTATTGCAAATAAATATTTAATTATTTATTCAACAAATAATTAACTAAACCACATCAACTCAAATTGAACAATTATTTATTCAACAATAAACATATCCATTAAATACTTATATAAATCAATAAATATTTAATATTACACTTTAAAATTCTGGTATGTTACATCATTCCTTCCTTACAAGGATTCTGTCCTCAGAATCACAACTCAAACAAATCATTCGTTACATTTTTCCCTACTTACAAAGATTTTGTCCCCATAATCGAAAACCCAGATTAAACAAATAACTCAGGGTACTCTTTTAATATTTTCTCTTCGAGTTCCCACGTAGCTTCTTCAGTGTTATGGTTCCTCCATATCACCTTCACAGAATGTATCACTTTATTCCTGAGCACTTGTTCTTTCATGTCGACTATCTGGATAGGAACCTCTTTATAAGATAAATCTTTCTCGAACTGCAACGGTTCGTATTCGATCACATGTTTATAGTCAGGTTTATATGGTCGTAACACCGAAATGTGAAAAACATTATGAATGTTTTCTAACTCTGGAGGTAGAGCTACCTCATAAGCCACTTCTCCCACTCTTCGCAACACTTCAAAAGGTCCAATAAACCTCGGGCTTAGCTTTCCCTTTTTACAGAAATGAATTTTCCCCTTCTAGGGAGAAACTTTTAGGAATACAAAAGTTCCTATGTTGAATGCACGATCTTGTCTGTGTTGATCAGCATACTTTTTCTGTCTGTCTTGAGCTGCTACTAATCTTGCCCTGATGAGTTTGACAACGTCAGCAGTTTATTGCACTAGCTCCGGTCCTAGCAGTTGACGTTCACCGACTTCATCCCAGCATAGTGGAGTTCTGCACTTTTTGCAGTATAATGCCTCGTAAGGTGGCATGCCGATGCTCGCGTGATAACTGTTGTTGTAAGCAAATTCCACCAACGGTAATTGTTCTTCTCAGCTTCCATTAAAGTTCATGACACATGCTCTTAGCATATCTTCTAATGTTTGAATTGTTCGTTCGCTTTGGCCATCTGTTTGTGGATGATAAGCTGTACTCATTCGCAACTGTGTCCCCATGCATTCTTGTAGTCTCTTCTAAAAATTAGACGTGAATCGCGGATCCCTATCGAACACAATTGATACTGCCACTCCATGCCTCGAAACGATCTCTTTATTGTACAATCTTGCCAATTGATCAAGATTGAATCTAATCTTTATTGGTAAAAAGTGCACTGATTTCGTTAGTCTGTCCACTATCACCCAAATTGCATCGCATCCCCTATGAGTAGTTGGAAGACCCACCACAAAAAACATCAAGATGTGTTCTCACTTCCATTCCGGTATTTCCAACGGTTGAAGTAATCCACTGAGTCTTTGATGTTTGGCTTCTACTCTTTGACATGTCAAGCGTTTCGCTATGCATTCTGTAACGTCTCTTTTCATATTCGGCCACCAAAAATGTCGGTTCAAATCTTGATACATTTTCATGCTTCTTGGATGAATTGAATATTTTGAGCTATGAGCTTCGGTCAAAATTTCTTCTTTCAGCTCTGGTGTTGCTGGAACCCAGATTCTTCCCTCAAACCGTAGTAGTCCTTCGGTATCGATCTTGTATTTTACATCACTACTTTCAATCAGATTTTCTTTGATTTTCCCACACTCTTCATCTTGTAGTTGAGCATTCTTCACTTTGTCCACTAAAGTTAGACCAGCTTCTATCTGGAATAGTTGTTCATCAGATTCTTTTAGAAATTTGATTTCCAACTCCAGTTTTGTCATTGCTGAAATGAGCTCCTCCTGAGTTGTTATCAACATCAACTTCTCCCGACCTTTCCTGCCTAAAGCATCTGCCACCACATTCGCTTTGCCCAGATAATAAAAGATTTCACAATCATAATTTTTTTATCAATTCCATCCACCTTCTTTGACGCGTGTTCAAATTCTTCTGAGTGAAAATATACTTTAGACTTTTGTGGTCTGTGTAGATCTCACATTTCTCTCCATAAAGATAGTGTCTCCATATCTTCAGAGCAAATACAATTACAGCCAATTCCAAATCTTGAGTCGGATACCCTTTCTCATAATCCTTCAGTTGTCTTGATGTATAGGAAATAACTTTCCTGTTCTGTATAAGAACACAACCCAACCCTTTGTGTGAGGCATCACTATACACCACAAAATTTCCTGTATTATCTGGTAATGTCAACACAGGTGCCACACTTAGCTTCTTCTTCAAATTTTGGAAACTCTCTTCACACTTCTCCGTCCAAGCGAATTTTACAGCTTTCCTTGTCAAATTTGTTAACGGAGTGGCTATTTTAGAAAAATCTTGAATAAATCTTCTATAATAACCAGCCAGTCCCAAGAAACTCCTCACCTCCGAAGGTGTCCTTGGTTGTTCCCAATTGATTACAGCTTCCACTTTTAATGGATCTACTGAAATCCCATCCTTGTCAATAACATGACCCAAAAATTTTATACGGTCGAGCCAAAATTTGTACTTAGAGAATTTTGCATATAACTTTTCCTTTCTTAGTGTTTCCAATGTCAAACGTAAATGTTCCACGTGTTCGTCTTGAGTTTTGGAATACACCAGAATGTCATCAATAAATACCACTATAAACTTTTGTAAAAATGGTTTAAACACCTTATTCATCAAATCCATGAATGCAACAGGTGCATTGGTTAAACCAAAAGACATCACCAGAAACTCGTAATGTCCATACCGAGTTCTGAATGCCGTTCGTGGTATATCTTCGTTCCTCACTTTCAACTGGTGATACCCACTTCTCAAATCTATTTTCGAAAAATATTTAGCACCCTTCAACTGGTCAAACAAGTCATCTATTCTTGGCAACGAGTATTTGTTTTTAATAGTGACTTTGTTTAACTCCCTGTAATCAATGCAAAGACGCATTGATCCATCCTTCTTCTTTACGAATAAAACTGGCGCACCCCACGGCGATACGCTTGGTTGAATATATTTCTTGTCCAGCAACTCTTGCAACTGTACCATCAGTTCCTTCATTTCTACCGGAGCCATTCTGTATGGGGCCTTCGATATCGGTGCTGTTCCCGGCGCTAAGTCGATCACGAACTCAATTTCTCTGTCAGGCGGAACTCCTGGCAAATCCTCTGGAAACACGTCTTCGAATTCCCTCACTACTGGTATTTCTTCTAGTTTCACACCCTTCTTCTGAGTATCGACTATGTAAGCTAAATAGCCCACACAACCTTGACTCAACAATTTCTTGGCCTGCATAGTCGTTTGACATTTCATTTGTCTAGGCGACTTACTACCATAAAATACTACCTTTGACGGAGTCATAAGGTTTTCACACTTCTTTTGGTAGTCAATTACCGCTCCGTATTTGAACAGCCAATCCATTCCTAAAATCACATCAAACTCCCCAAGTCTAATCGGAATCAAATCTACCAACTAGATATTCTCCTTAATGTTCACCCTACAGTTTTTGTATACGAATCTAACAGGGATTACTTCCTTATTCAAAATTTCTATGTTCAAAGGAAAATTCAGTTCTTCTCTATGTAATTCTAACCTCTTAGCAAATTCATCAGATATAAACGAGCAAGTAGCACCCGAATCAAATAATACATATGCATTAATATCATTGATTGGGATAATACCTGACACCACATCTTTTGATTGCACATCATCTTGCACAGTCATGTTGAAGGTTCTGGCTGTGGGTTTGTTTGATGCTGCAGGTCCTGCAATGGCCCATGTACCTCCATTGTTACCTCTATTGCTTCTGATTGTCACTCCATCCTTCTTCTTAGGGCACTCACGAGCAAAGTGATCCTTGGATCTGCACGTGAAGCATACATTCTTCTTCGGTTGAGTGCAATTTGGGGCGATGTGATCCTCCTGGCCATAATTAAAGCATACTCGCTTCCCCATCAAGCACGCACCCTTATAAAATTTCCCACACATCGCACATGCTTCAAACGTTTTGTTCTGCTGGTTACCCTAATGGTTTCCAGCACCCATGTTCCCATTCCACTTCCTCTTCAAGCTGTTGTTGTTGTTTCCACCGTTACCACCTCCATTCTTAATCTCATTCTCATTCTTCTTCTTCTTTTGTTCCTGATTGAACTTTGTCACTGCCTCTCCTCCACCTTCAGCAAGTAATTCCTTCTCTATCACTGCTGTAAACGTCTTCAACTGGAATAGGGATACCTTACTGTACATCCAGGGCTTCAGTCCCTGTTCAAATCTCTCCGCTTTACGCTCGTCTGTGCTGACTTGATACGGTGCAAATCTCGCCAATTCATTGAATTTCGCGGCATACTCAGATACCGTCATCGTGCCCTACTTTAATTCCAGAAACTGCACTTCTAACTGACTCTTCGAACTCTCCGAAAAATAGGTCTCGAAGAACAACTCCTTGAACCTATCCCAGGTCATCACTCCTGGCCCTTCACGAGATTTATTGGCCTGCCACAAATAACTAGCTTCTGCTTTCAACATAAATGGTGTGAAAGAAGTCTTCTGATCATCCCCTACCCTAGCGACATCGAACACCTTTTCTATCTCAATAATCCAGGTCTGTACTTTGACTGGATTCATAGACCCATGGAATTCAGGTGGTCCAACTACCTTGAAATCCTTAAACATTGTACCATGGTTTTGTGGTTGATTTTGCAATGCTCCTATCAGTAGCGTCACTAGTTGTTGAACGGGGTTACCATCAACATTGTCTTTATTGGTTTCTTCAGTGGTTCTCTGTCGTGTTGGTTGACGTCTGGGAGGCATTTTCTGTTAAAATACATTTATTAGATTATTATTCAATTCTTTTAAGTAATTTATACTTAAATTGCCTCCAAAAGAAATAACCACTTAACACATAACACTTCGAATAAAGTAACAACTTTTATTTATTCATAACCTTTTTGAAAACATAAAACAATAGCATCTCTGCTATCTACATTACTTTCCTGAACTACAGAAGTTTAAGGACAACATCATAGTCATATCCCATAGGTTGCATAACAATTGGGATTTACAATTTATTTAACCTTTCACTCATCGTACAACAGCTACGATGTTCTATTAAGATAATTCTTAGCCCTATCACGTTCTTCCTCCATGACTCGAAACATTGTTCTGCTATCTAACATGAATGATGGCAGCGTCTCAAGCTGAAACGGATATCCCATGACCCGATCTTGAGCTCGATTAATTGCGGTGTTAAATACTTTATCCATCTCTTCCATCTTTATCCTCTTTGCTTGCGTGTCTCTTGCTGCTAATCTGGTTCATTGAAAGGCTTCCTCGTAAGCATCTTCAACTCTTGCCCTCTTAGCAGCTTCTTCTCTCAGCTTGTTCTTCAGTTCAGTGACCACTTCGATCAGTTGTTCTTTCTCTCGTTTAGTCTGTACTAGTTTCTCCTCAGCATTTGTCAGTCGTTCTTCACGATCCTGGATCTCGTCGTCTTTTTGTGTCATTGCAGTCTGTTGTTCAGCTACTATCTCCTGCAACTCCTCAACAGTATCATAAAGTTCCACGTTACAGTCATGCACCTCATCGTATATACGGCCAGCTATCGAGTTAAGTGGAATCCTTTCCTCCTCGTCCTCTTCATCCGTCTGTGGTAGCTTCACGGGATCTTCCTCATTTGTTTCCACGTCATCATCCTCATCTTCAACTATTGTGACCAACGGGGCTGACTCCCGTGGCAGTAGTTGTTCTCAAACTACCTGAATGTCGCGAGACTCCTCCTCTATAGGCATTTGAGGTCCCTCCTCCCTAGCCTGACTGGATTCTCCGACATTAGTCATCCAGACAATATAGTTTTAAAGTTTTAATTATTAATCATTACTACTCGACACTCACGAGTACATAAATTATAATCACATAAGCACATAAGTGTTTTATTACTTCTTTCTTAAAACTCGATAAGAGTTATCTCCACTATCTTTTCAAAGGTTACTTTCTAAGGCTTTTCCCCCCACCTAAGGTTCATAACCTAAAGCTTTGATACCAACTTGTGACACCCCCAAATCCTGGTACTTTATTTCCTCAAGATTTGGTGTTCACTTAATCAAAACATTCATTTCTAACTACCCAATTATAATAAAATTGAATAATAAAAACCTGCCCATACAGGATTAAACTTAAATAAAAATCTCCCAGGTTATCTAACCTTTAATCATCATTCAAATGCGGAAAACATTACATACCTTCTTTAAAATAAAGTCTAAGATCAACATAATAAAAGTCTAACATCTTAATCAAAGTAAAAATTACAAGTCTTCATCACTTGTACATTTTTCCCTTTCCTTTGCTAGTCGAAGGTTCACCTACCTTCTCTTCTTTAGCTGCAATGAGTTTATAAATATGCAAGAATGAGCAAAACAATTGCTCGCTGGATATAATATGGAATCAACAGGAGTATAACAATAATAACTGTCGAAATAGACTCATCAAAAGTGAATAGTACTCTATCAATAATAATCAAAAACTGAAATCCCAAAATATGGAAAATATACATCACTGAGGGTCGTAAGACCATGAACTATGTCCACAGTTGCAAGTAATCTTTCAACTCCAACTTTAATAGTCATAAGACTATAAGGACCTCGTACTTAGAGGGATCAGCCCTTCGTACAATATATTGTGCGCAAACATTTTAACGTTGTGCGTAAGTTAACCCCTAATCATAACAATAGGGTTGTTCATCTCAGTATTTAGAGTACAAGTCCGCACCAAAGGAAGTTTGGTTTGGATAAGCTTTCAAGGTAATTTAGAATTCAACGAACATCAACTAAGGAGTAGTTGAATAAAACCAATAACACTATACTATAGAATAATCGTGATTGAATCAATCATAGTTAACTAAAGTCATGCTTTAGGAATAATCTAATAGCATACAATTTGAATAACTATAGCATACCTTGCTTGAACAATACTAAGCCAAGGTTAATTAGAACTGAATACTAAGCATGCATAGCAATTTGAACGATAGAAATGTTTGACATCACTATAGATAGTTGTGCATGCTAAACAACAAGTTAAATATAAGAATAACTTGCTCCAGAATAACTTACATCATTATATTGTAATCGAATTGAAAATAGTAATTGAATTAACAAAATAATAGATTAGAAAACTTGACTTGCTCGTAGGCTAAACCGAATCAATTCGAATCACAATACCCTATATATATATATATACGTTATCATGACATAGTTAGTCACTACCACTTTACAAACTTAACTAACTACGTTCATCATGTATATTTGATTATTTAATCACATAATCAAGTTATAACACAAGTTAATCTTTAATAACATAATTATTCATAGTATAGAAATACTAAAATTAATATTTTACAGTCCTACTATAATCACATAATGTTTCTTAAAAATTCGTGTACAAAAAGTACACTGTCAGACCATTCTGCTAACTCACGCCGCGGCGCCACAGTTTACACTGTGGGTCGCGCAGCGGCATGAGGATGGCTCTGCGGCGCAGTGAATAAACTACGAATCCGCGTTGCGCCACTAACGTACTGCTGGGCCGCGCTGCGAAGCTGCAATTTCGATTGACAGCTTCGGCAACAATACAAGAAATAGCCATTTTGGCCTACAAGCTCATTTCTAACAGACTAATTCAAATGCAATTCATACAAAAACTTCATGTAAACATAATTCAAGAACTCCTAACATGTTTCGACCCATACAACAACATAAACAACAAATTTAAAACATCCAATTTCACTATTTTTGCTAAAAACTCACTTTTTGATATTTCAATGAAAATCAACACTGTAAATTTTTTTTTTTCAACCAAAATAATTAATTCAAAGCATCTTTTTCAATAATTATACATACTCTATCAAATTAAATGATCAATTTATCAACTAAACAACTAATTTAACCCTCAATTTCTACTTTAAATTAACCCATACTCATTCACAAAAACTCTCTGTAAAAAGGTTTTCTTCACAAACTACATACATAACAACAATACATTGACTATAACTTATGAAAATAGTTTTAACATCATTAGTATGTCATATAAAGCCACATAGCAATAACAATTCATCCTAACACAAGAATTCTATAGAGAATTTGGGAAGAGAAAGACTAAACTTTAAAACTTTTTTTAAAAAATAGGAGAAATACCTTGAAGAAGTAGATGATGGCTATTCCTTTCTATTCTCAAGCTTCTTCTTCTCCAATCTCTAGCCTTTCTTCCTCTCTTCTTTTCTTCTTCTCTTCTTTTTCTTCCTCTGAGTCTTTCTTCCTAACTCTAACTACGTACTAACAATATAATGTATGTAGTATATAATATATATTAAATATATAATATAATACTAACTTCACTGACATTAGTTACAATTTTTGAAATCGAAAGCCATAAGGCTTGTTTGGTTAACTACCTAAAAAAAAATAACCCATTAATCCTTACACCTTGTTTGGTAAAACACAATTAGATTAAAGACTTAATAGACATTAGACCTTGTTTTGCAAAACTGAATTAAACTCCCTTAATTTATTTTAGTAACTCCTTTATAGCAAGGTTATTTGTCACACTTCTATTTAATTAAATAATCAATTTAATCAATTCAAATACTAATTTAATGAATTACTTTAACACATAAATCATTATCAAAAAACTATAATTTTTTTATAATTATAATTTTATTCAACCAACTAAAACTTTATTTTAATCACAAATTCTAATTAAAATACTATAATTCATTTAATCATTATAAGCTCTCTAGCTTACTTATTAAATTAAATTAGTATATAATCTCATAGCAATTAATTTTCTTAGCTCCTTAATTATTTATTCAACAAATAATTAACTAAACCACATCAACTCAAATTGCCATTAAATACTTATATAATTCAATAAATATTTAGTATTGCAAATAAATATTTAATATTTAATTATTTATTCAACAAATAATTAACTAAACCACATCAACTCAAATTGAAAAATTATTTATTCAACAATAAATATATCCATTAAATACTTATATAAATCAATAAATGTTTAATATTACACTTTAAAATTCTGGAATGTTACATTCCTGGTTCATCTATTTTTTTCTTCTGATGCAGACAACTTAGGTTTTCTGGATTGAGTTGTTTTCTTTCCAAATTCCATATCTGTTAGGAATAAGCATGTGAATAATACTCCTATTTATATAAGATTTGATTATGATCTTAATGAATGAATATGAAAATATGTCTGCATTGAAATAAGCTGTAAAGTCCTTGAATAAACAATAGGAAAATATGTACAATGACTTAAACTGAAATGAACAAATATGTTAGGTTGATCCTACATGAATAAAACATCTTTGTAAAGTCCTTCAAAAGAACATGATGTATACAGACTAAGTATAGAAAGATTAAGCTTGTTAGGTTGATCTTATTTGATGTAATAAATAGGCTTGCTTGACCGTAGAGTACTGCACAAGCCTTAGAAGTCTGCCAGGAGAAACAAAGTATTAAGAGACTATCAAGGAAGAATCATAGAGCGAGGCTTGCTTGATTGTAGAGTATTGCAGAAGCCTTAGAAGTCTCCCATGAGAAACAAAGTATTCAGAGACTATCAAGGTAGAATCGTAGAGCGTCGAGCCAGCCTAGGGATTGCAGAAGCCAATGACGAATCGTAGAGTATCGATAAAATGGCTATAGATCGTAGTCTGCCTTGCAGAGCCTCACTTAGAATCGTAGAGTTGATTCAAGAACTTGCCAAAACAAGTAAACAATCATAGACTACACTTGAAGTCATGGAGTCTACTTATCACATCAGAGGCAGAAATCGTTGTCGAGCTAGATCCGACAAAGACAACAACTGTTAAGACAAAAGTCATGGTTTGATGTATAATCTGTTCTCAGAATCGTAGTGTCTGCATAACCAAAGCTAGATCGTAGTCTGCAGAACAACGTCTTCAACAAAGCTTATCAATGCTCACAACGCCAAGGTAGAATTGTAGTGTTAACACGATTCTCAACACTTGAGCACTACCAAAGCATCCAAAGAATGAAGCCTCTGGACATAATTATAGAGATGCAATCTACCTGATGGAAGCCAGAGATCATTCACCTAAATGGCTAGTAAGCAAACAGAAGATCGAAGCACAAACTCAATCAACATCCTGATTGAGTAGTGAAGCCATATAAGGTAAGTTTTCCACAAGCAATGCAGTAGCCGTCAAGATAAACATAGGATAACGATATTGGGTAATAACCATGATCGTAGTGCTAACCAAGTTAGAGGCACAAACTGATGAGGTCTATAATAGAGACACTGGCCATCCTATACAGAATAGACATAGAAGATTAAACGTGGGTCAAACCATTGATGATTTTTGAATGAGAGATCATAATGAGGAATAGACTAAGCATGGCAAACCTGATAAGTCTTGAAGTTAAGGAAGGGCCAGAATATTCAGACAAGTTGTCAGTAACTAATGTAAGTCAACATAAATAGAAGTAATGAAGCACTGCACGAGTGGAGTAAGAGAGGTTTTACATTACAAATCTAAAGAACACTCTCAGAATCGTAGTGTTGTCTCAATCACTCAATGAGCAATATTCAACAGACTAACTATGATCAAGTTCAAGGTCATCTGCATCAGAATCATAGAGTTTAGTCATCTAAGTATTGAAGCCTTGGCGATGTCTCAATAAAAAGACTGACATTTAAACGTTGGATATTGAAAGCATCGATGCAAAAGGACAACTCCTGATGTTCTGATTGAGGAGTCAGAAAATAAATAAATAAAGGTGACTACCTGCCTGACACACTAAAGTGACATTTTTGATGGGGTAAGTGAAATAGTAGACTGCAGTGTCAGAAAAGTGAAAAAGGGGCTGTCATGTCACATCTACAGTCTGCACCAAATAACTCGAGATCTGCGAATCAATTCAAATAAATCCCAACGGCTATAATCCAATGGGAAGCTTATGAAAGGTTATTTAATAGCAGAAGCTCAAAAGAAGAAGGTATTGGTTGTTGACAAGTTGTTGACTCTACAAATTCTACAGAGCAAAAATAGAATATGTCTTAGTGACAGTGAGACTACGAAAGTAGTAGTGAAGCAAGTTAAGATAAAAACTTTAATAAAAAGAGGCTTCACTCAACAACAATGAGAATGCCATTAAGAATGTCAGCCAAGCTGAGAGCCGAGAAGGCCAAGATAAAAGCATTCAAGAGATTGGCAGATCAGAAAGAAGATTTAAAGAGCCAGTCTACGAATCACCATGAACCACCAAGAGCTAAAAAAAATAGATATAGAACCAAATCTGTACAAAAGCTAACCAAGGTTTAGGGGATGCTAAAAGCCAGACGAAGCCTACCAAAGATGCAAAGACTTAGCAAACCTCATGTGGTGAAGGAGTGCAAGCTGAGATCAGAAAAGGACCAACCTCAAGATCAGCTGCACTAAGGAAGAAGTGACAAACTGCTAAGTACTCAAAGAAATCGAGCTTCATGAACAACTTAGCAGTATGTCCAATGGTGATCCAGTCACGATGTAGAATACAAAGAGGATCACAAAAAGCTTCCAAGAATTAAGGATGAACAAATTTAAAGTCATATTGGAAGCTCAACATCACCACCAACAAGAACAACAAAAGCCAGGGCCAGAAGGGTCCTTGTCCAAGGGACTAAACTGAGTTCCAAGGCTGCAGGCCTTGAAGAGTTCTTAGTGAACTAGAGTTCCAAGTCTGTTGGACTTGAAGAGTTCTTAGGGAACTAAAGTTCCAAGGCTGCTAGCCTTGAAGGAATCTTAGTGATTTAGTTATGTAAAGACTTCCTTAGTGGAATCCCTGCTCGTTGAAGCAGAAGAGTGGATTAGGAGCTTGAGTCTCTGAATCCCATAAAATCCCTTGTGTCTTTTACATTATGTTATTTATATTATAACTGCTATAACTGCTATCAACATGATAACTAATTACAACTAAACTAACTCTAGACAAATGGATAACATAACATCTATGAAGGGGAACATTAACTTATTCCGCTGTGTTTAAAATAATTCCTAAGTTTGTCATCTGCTATTTACTCAGTAATGTAAACTAAAATGGAAAGGATTTTTGAAATTAAAAAGGATATATTTAACCCCCCCCTTCTAGATCTATTGTATGCCCTCTAGGAACTAACAATATCCTTTAACTGTTTTCCTGCAAAGTCACCATCCTCTTCTTTTGACAGGTCAGGATCAAAATTATCAAATAAAATATGAACATATTCCTTAACCTTTTACTAAGATTATCATGTGTATTAAATATGGAGCATTTAACATAATAAAAACTTTATAATAAACGATGTTATCAACACTCGTAATACGAAATCTATAGAGTTTTAATAATAATATATCTAATTAAAACTCTATTTTAAAAAATAAAAGGTACTTATAGATTTCGCCAAGTAAGTACTATCCATCTCCTTTTTGACCTTGAGACATCTACAAAACAAACAAATAGTTTCTACCTTTTTGGTACCCAAATCTTCTTGGGTCCTTTTGGGTTAGTAACATATTAATCACTTTTCTTTACCCAAATTTGTTTTATTCTAATTTTATTACAATTAGAATCAAAATGGCCTTTAAAACCACATTTTTTACAAGTAACAAATGGGGAACAATAAAGGTAGTTTATACCTTGATTTACTATTAATCATTCTAATATTATTATTAATCCTATTTTCACATTTTAATAGGATTATACTCAATTCCTTGTTTATCAAGACTATACCTTTGTGCCTCTAACATAACATTTAGGTTCTCTTCTCCTTGCACAAATTTAGCAAGATCATTTTTTAAGATGCTATTTCTGCATTTGTTACATTATCATCATGTTGCATATTCATCATTTTTCCATCATTAAAATCATCTATGCATACATCTCTCATTTTCAAATTTTCTTTTAAAATTTGATTTTCATTTGTAAGATATTCATTTTTTTTCTTTCTTCAATAAGTGACTCAACTTCATTCATTAGCTCATTTACGTAGTTCTTAAAATAAACAGTTTTCTTTTTAATGTTTTGATTTTCATTTAGTAAAGCAAGATAATAAGATGTAGATATTTCAAAATTTTCATGAAAATTCGTTACCTCAAGTTGATCATCGTCTTCTAGTCCCATGAAACATAATTAGCCAATTTCTTCATCTTGTTCTATTTTGGACTTGCTCATTGGAGTTGAGCTACCTTTTTGATTCTTTTTTTTTTCTTTCTTTGAAGTAGTCTCTCGAGTTTTCTTGAGAGCATTTCAATTTCTTCATCAAAATCTTCATCATTGCCTTTATGTAGCTTTCAGCTTGTAGAGCCAAGGTCTTCTTCCTAGGTGCCTCATCTTCTTCATCGTACAATTTTAGTTGGTTTTCAAACTCTTCAAGCTCTCCAAATAAAGTAAGAGTTTCCATCGTGCTGATTGTGATTGAGTCTTGACGTGTAGTAACCTTTGGTGCGAATCGCTTTGGCATGACTCTGAGAAGCTTTCGGTTGATTTCCTTTTGATCAATCTTTCGTCCAAGCATGCTTAGAGAATTCAATAGAGTGATGAATCATTCCTGGGCATCTCTAATTGTTTCATTTTTCTCTAATTTGAATAGTTCATATTCGTGCATTAGTATGCTCAGCTTGACCTCCTTCACTTTAGTAGTACCTTCTTTGCTCAAGATGACAGTCTCCCAAATTTCCTTAGCCATAGTACAAGAGGACACCTTATCTATCTCCGACTGAACCATGCCACTTAGAAGTGTATTCATGGCCTTGGAATCATAAGATACCATATACAATTCATTTGAGTCCATTTCCACGAGATTCTTTGGCTTGCCATCATCATGTCGCGGAATGACTGGTCCATTTTCAATTCCCACCATTCCCATGGGTCTCGTTTGAGATAGATCATCATTCTAAACTTCCAAAAGTTAAAGTTTTCACTTCCAAGCAACAAAGGTGGCCGACTTGTTGAATGACCTTCTTGAAAGTTTAGGTGTGCTATAGGATCTTCCCCTACGACCTGCAATGATCAATATAATTAGAGCCAAGCTTTGATAGCAAATGTAATTCTGTGTATGTGCACACCTAGAGGGGGATGAATAGGTGTTTAAGCTAAAAGTGATAAACACTGAAATCTTTTTGAAGTTTTCTGTAAGATGCTTAAATTAGACAGCTCGCCTATCTGCATTAGTGTCTGCTTTAGCTTGTGCTCTTTGTTTATTATTATCAGACAGCTAGACCTGTCTGCTTTAGTGTTTGGATAGTATAACTTCAAGTAGCGTAATGAACAAAACTGTTCAGAACGTGAATGGCAATTAAAGAGATAAACAGAAGTAAAAAATCACACCAAGTTTTTTTACGTGGTTCATCCCCTATTCTCTAATTTTGTGGCCTAATCCATGTCCAATACCAACTAGTATTGGAGACACTTTTTTATTAAACTTACTATTAAATTAAATACAATAAAAGAACTTCCTGTTCAAAGTAGCTTTACATTGATGGACACCACTGCCCCCTTGCAACTCTATAACCTTTCTCACCACTGAGACCTTTGTACCTTTACAACCTTGAAAAATTCTCTTTGAACAGATCCTATCTACTGCTAGATAGACCAAGCCAAACAAGACTTGAACTTTGAATATAATAGAAGAAATTACAATAAGCTTCTTATTTTCCAGCCACAAAGAATTAAAGACAGTACAATGAATAGCTGGAAATAAACAATGAAAGCTCTTAATATGATTCTTCTATGTATAATAGCCTGAATTAGCTTCTTGTATCCTCCACCGCTTAGCCGTGAAAATAAGACTATATAAAGAGAGACCCAACGACTATAAAATAATTGTTAGCAAGAAATAAGATGATTTAAATTCCATAACAAGAAATCAGATGATTTAAATCCCATAATTAAAGCTACTAATATTGACCAACGGATATGAATAAAAGATAGAATAGGAAACTCATATCTCAGTTAGTATACCCCATGTTATTAGCAATTAAAGAGACCAATAGATATATGATCAACTAACAAAGATTTGGTTCAAACGGATATGTTTTCAAGTCAAACCAAAACACCTTAAATAAAGGAACAAGGAGATACTTGATAAAGTTTGTTACTAGCCAATCACTAAATAACAGTTACCTTATTTAGTTTCGTTTTCAAATTGGATTATATATCATTACTAAATTATATTAAAGATCTTTTCAGCAATATGCAACATGCAAACTTAAATATAGAAGGAAGATACTAATGGACCATAATTCCAATCTTGGGCCAACAAGAAATCAACATATAAAAATTTAAATCAGCCCAAACAATTTAAATCAAATTCATAAACCCAATACTATTGTCATCATTAAAATCATAAAATATATAACCAACATATTATTTTTAAGTGCTCATTTCACTTACTAAAGAAGGAAGAGAAAAATAGTTATTTGGTTATTTGGTTAACTGAATAATAATATTTCAATACCCGTATCCATTTCCGAATACCGGAATATTAAAACAATTATAATCGAATTAATGAAAATAACCTAATAACAAAAATAATTCAGTTAAAAAAATTCGATTTTGATCGGTTATTCGGTTTTATCCATTTTTTACTTAGCCCTAATGTATATACGAGGCGGTATTAGAATCTTAACAAGTCATTAAAATAAAAATAATTTTGTTCAAATATAAATACTTGATTAAGGGTGTGTAATAATCTTAATAATGTTCATGTATAAAGTGACAATGTATCAACCACTGGTGTAGGTTTACTTCCTACTGCCCCCCAAACAATTCCCCATAATATTCTCTAATCTATAAAAAGAGTTTCATTCATAAATTTTACAAATGATTTACTATTATGACAATGTATAAACCATTGGTGTAGGTTTACTTCCTATTACCCCCAAACAATTCCCCATTACATTTTCTCTAATCTATAAAGAGTTTCATTTATAAATTTTACAAATGATTTATTATTGTTTCATGTTTAGTCCTAAAAATAACAAGTTTGTTTAGTAATAGTGGCTGTATAATTTATACTACTATCTATAAAAAGATGACTACTTTTATGGTAAAAAGACTATAAAAAGGACTTTTTTGTGTGAAAGAAAAAGAGGGTGTAGATAGAATTGAAACCGACAAGCAGAACTTTTATACTGCTTAGATAGTTTTATAATTGGCCTAAATATAGATTAATACCCTGAATTCTTAATTATTTCCACTTTGGGGATTGTCTTTTTAATTAGAGGAATAAACTTTTAATTTTTTCTGATTACGTCTAATTGATAGTGTCATGTTAGAAATTGATGACATGACAGTGACACGTGGCAAAAAAATGCTTGTGTAATATTGAGTTTCATTTTAACATTTATTCCATTATTTTTTATAACAAAAAAGGTAAAATTATCATACAACATTAAATCATTAAGTCTAAAAATAAATCAAAAAAATAAAAAAAAGACCTTCAAAGATAAGACCATCAGTTGTACCCAAAATTGCATGATACCTAATTTTTTTTCATCTTGATTGCTTCATCACCCTTGTAATATCCAAGAATTTTGAAAATAATATAAGTGATGATTACGAGTATGTTTAAAATTTTTATGTGTGTATATATATATATATATGTATGTGTGTGTGTCATGAACCTTAATAATTCAATTTAAATTGAATTAAGTATGCGGTAATTAAGAAATGTGGTAAAGATGATGATAAGCTTGATTTATAAATTTATTAAGCTTAAGTAATATGCCTTGTGTGGCATAGTGGTTAAGATGGACCAAATAATTGGATTAACTAAGAGATGGGTAAATGATATAATGGACTTGGGAGTATACTTAAGCCCAATGTGAATAAAATGTGATATGTTTAATGTGTTAGGAGTATATCCCAAAGAATTAACGTGTTAGAGTTGTAATTGAGCCCAATGTGTACAAGTCTTTGCGCATGACCCCAATCTAAATTAAATTAGTGTCCCATTGGACCCTATGTTGGACAAGCCCAATGAGTAACAGAATTGAATAAGATGTAGGAGTATATATATATATATATATATATATATATATATATATATGGTCAGGATCAAGAGCATTCTCCTTAAATAGCATTCTGCCTTAAATAGCATTTTTTATCAAAACGACGTAGTTTTGGAGGGATGCGTAGACATTTTTGTAAATACGCGGTGGCATTGTATTTACAAAAATGCCACCGTGTCCCTCCAAAACTACATCGTTTTGATAAAAGAATGCTATTTAAGGCGGAATGCTATTTAAGGAGAATGTTCTTGATCCTTATCACACACACACACAAACACACACTCTCCATGATCGACCCCCCCCAAATTGTCTAATTTTTGTTGCCTAAAAGCTTACAAGTAATCCCATTTGATGAAATGATGAGTTGGGGCATAACAAGTTTAGGGTTTGGTAATACTTTTTACCTAATCACCTTTTATCATTGGTTAATACTTAGTTGGGTGTACAAATACAAGTATTAGTACATGTATTTGGTACATGGATTTCGCCTATAAATAGGATCTCCTAAGTTATTTGCTAGAGTTTGTGAGAGCCCCAGATCTGGGTCCCAAATCACCATGGATATGGTACAATCATTCTATAACTATTGCGGAAGATATAAATATAAATTATTTATACATTAAACATTACACACTGTGACGCCCCCAAAATAGGTATACATCACCCATTTTGAGTCGCCAAATATATGATACAAAAACAACTACAACTTTATGAATACAACATAAAAACTGTGAGTTTAAATACAAATATTGTCATCTAGACAATATCCACACTCAAATAAGTCCTTATTATAATTATTGATACACTATTTTACAAAATAGTGAGGACTACTAAAACAGCTATCTTGAACCATCACTCCACACCCCGACTAGTTCTCGCTATATTCTCGCCTCCTGAGAAGAAAAATGGAACAAAAAGGAAAAGAGTGAGCTCAACTAGCCCAGTAAAGAACATTATGACTAAGATAATATAGAACAAATTATCGTTAGTCCTCAACAGGGAAAAATCTAATAGAATACAATAGACAACCAGTTTTAAATCAATCTTTGCAGTGGAAATAATAATTCATTAGAAGAGTTAAGTAGAGAATGCAAACTACTATCTTCTATATATGAATTAAAAAGTTCATCGTCGATATTTTATCCCTGTAACATCAATCAATATATATCTAGAATCAAATATTCATCTTTGCACTATAGGCCAAAGATATTCATCAGTTGGTCATGTTCATCTAAATACATGTTCATCTTTACACTACGGGCCAAAGATATTAATCAGTCGGTCATGTTCATCTCAACACCTGTTCATCTTTGCACTACGGGCCAAAGATATTCATTAAGAAATCATTCATCTTTTCACTACAGGCCAACGATATTCAGTTATATCATCATTTAGGACTGATGATGATGAAAAATATTTTAAAGAAAACGAATCCAGTGAAGCAAAAGAACAAATATTAAGGATTCATACTTTAAACATTTTCCATTCAAAAATACTTCATAAATAACCAGAGTGGGATAAAATTCAAGAATGATCAAAACATGGATACAATCAAAGCTAGTGTCCAGAATAGATATTTTGGACGAAAGGAAAAAAAAATTATTTTTCGGTGAATAATGCCGTATTCGTGAATAGTGCCGTATATGTGAATAGTGCCGTTTACGTGAATAGTAACTCCGAAACCAAAAGATAGAAATTTCACAAAAAACATCATCATGCTTCGTGAATAGTACTCGTGAATAGTAACTCATGAATAGTAACTCGTGAATAGTAACTCATGAATAGTAACTCATAAATAGTAACCCTGTTATGAAAAAGTTCCAAATTTGATAAAAAGTTCCAACAAATATTTCAGCACAATTGTAGCAGCCCCGAATCCTGGCCCCGAATCGCCGCGGACTCGGTACAATATTTCTATAACTATTTGCGGAAGATATAAACATAAATTGTTTATACAATACATTACACACTTATCCCCAAGGTCGAGTAACCTTAACTTAGACATAATTCATAAAATATCTATTACACAATAATGTTTATCAAAATAAACTATTACAAGATAGCCGCCCGTTTTATCCCAAGCTGAACTTGGCCTTAACCTTTTCTTGTATACGAACACGTTCTCCTTATCTGCAATGTTTTATCATGATATAGCAAGGGTGAGCATGAAAGTTGCCCAGCAAGTTTAAATACAACACTATTACGATATATCATGATTGAAGAATATGAATAATGAGTTTGCTATAATTCATCAATATAATTGAGAACTAGCACGAACAAACTTTAGACTGAACAAGATTTATACATGAACAAACATTTCTGAACCAACTGGTAATGAAGGTGATCAGCCTTTCATACCTGACTTATACATGCAAGATGTACAGATTACAATTTTCGTGATAATCAACAATGATTAACCATAAGCTTGAATAAACACTCTTATTAGAGTTAAGTACAAAGAAAACTTGCCTGAACCGTTGATTACCGCACACAATTTATAACGCTTTATCCGAAGACCTAATATTAATAATATAGATCTCCAATATTAGAATAATATCATCACAGTATATTACTATTATATTTATATCCACAGAATAACCTAAACACATTACCACATAACCCTATCAGTCTTTACAACACATAAGACTAGGTATCAAGTCAAACTATTTAAGTTTGAGTTGAAACTGACACAATTCTAACATCCCAACGGTCTAGTCGGACTTTTATCGAGTTTAAGTTCAATTAAACTCTGACTTAATACTTAAAAATATCACAGATAACTTTCTTATCAGTCAAAATATTTTTCCTAGGCTCGTAATAATTTTCAGATAATTATTACCATTTATCAACATTTTTCAATCACTAAAACCGTATTTAAATAAATTAAATACCCCGTAATTCCTTAATCATTAAAATTCATTTAATATAAAATATTAATGAAAATTATTACATAATATTATAATAAAATTATAATATCAAAAAGTATTTTTAATACCTTAAAATCATAATTATATGGTTTTCCAACACTTTAATTTATTATCCGATAATTGCTATTAATATTAAAATATTAATATTTTCATGACTAAATATCAAAAGTTATATTTTATAACTTAAAATATTTTTATAACACTTAAATCATTTTTATATGATTTTTAAATCATTAATTCTATTTTTCCATTATTTATTTAATATACCTATTAAATAAACTAATTATAATTAATATTAATTAATGAAATTCATCCCAAAATATTAAAAGTCATCAAAAATAACTTAAAATATTTTCTTATACCATAATATTGTTTTTCATGATTTTTCACGAATTAACACTATTTTAAAATAATTTATTTAATATTATAATTAAATAAATAAATACCATTTATATTCCAAAAATATTAAATATTTTCAAAATATACCCAAAATAGTTAAAAAATATTTTTCAGACTTTAAAATAATTTTTCATAATTTATTTTGTATTTTTAATAATTAAAAACCATTTTTTTCTAATTTTAAGTTAATTTCCGGAATAATAATAATCTGTCGCTAAAGGCCTATAGCGACACTTTCTGTCGCTATAGGTGTTCTTGAGTGTTCTTGACAGTGTTTGAGGGTCCTTGTTTGACCGCAATTTAATCCGTGTTCCTTATGATTTCTGGGCTTGTGATTGATTTCATGTTGTAGTATTTATGTAATACTACAAGTACATATCAAGTTTCATGACAATCCAACAACTTAACATCAAGATCTGGGCAGCCAAAATATCTGACAAACGTGTTCTTCATTTTCTGGGTTACCCAAAAAATGAAAAACAGTCAAGGTACCTCCTTTTGATCCCTATAGCTTCGATTCTAAGACTGTTTTGTGTGATATAAAGGTTCCCAATTGTAGTATTGATGTCAGAGTAAAACTTTATAACATCATAACATCCTAAAAACATTACATACACAAGATCTAGGTTGGTCAAAGTAGAGGCCAGAAAACGGTTCTTGAATTTTCCGGGTTTTCCAGAAACGCTAAAACAGTGCTTAGCCACCAACTTTGACCATCGATTACTTATAATCTATTGCTTGTTTACATTATCTTAAGCCACAAACTTAAATTACAGATGATAGGCTAGAAATATGTTACAAAAACATCATCAAAACACGTTACCACTGACAGATCTGGGCTAACCAAAAATCTGTCAGACGCCGGTTTAGGATTTCTGGGTTACCCAGAAATCATCCGGTCAATCTCGGTCAACGGAGTTTGACCGTTAATAACTCACGATCTAGACATGCTATGAACCTGATTCAAGTTGCAGAATGAAGAACACATAGTATACTGCAGATCTATAACATAAAACACACAAAACAACTTAACATATACAGATCTAAAGGCCCTGACATTTGCTTGTCAGTCAACATTTTCCAACATTTCCAGATTTCATAAATTGCTAGATTCGAGCATCTAGATGTTATGGATCCATGATCCAACAACCCAGATCTCTAATTGACACCTTATAACACATATTTAATTAACAACTAACATCAAACAACATCAAATCATAGATTTCAAAATTTTTAGGGTTTTATACCTTTTGAGCATGATTTTGATTTTCTGATCCTTTGATCTGTTTTTGGATTGCTAAAACTTGATCATGGTTTTGTTTCTTACACTTTCTCACTCTAGCTCCCGAAAATATAGAGAGAGACAAGTCTTGGAGAAAACGAAAAATCAAGTGGCTTTTTCTGTAGTAGCCCCGAATCCGGGCCCCAAATCACCTCGGATCCGGTATACTATTTCTATCACTATTTACGGAAGACATAAACATAAATTGTTTATACATTACATTACACGCTATTCCCCAAGGTCGAGTAACCTTAACTTATTACACAATTCATAAGTTATCTAACTCATAACATTATTAATATCATAAAATACAAATTTAACTGCACACATCTACTAAAGCTGGAACTGTCTTGGACATTTCCTTGTTTCCGATGCATTCACCTTAATCTGCAATATTTTATCATGATATAGCAAGGGAGAGCATAAAAATTGCCCAGCAAATTTATATACAATAACATAACGATATATCATGATTGAATAGTATGAATAATTGGCTAGCTATAATTCAACAATATAATTGTGAACTAGCAGAAACAAAATTTTGACTGAACAAGTATTATACATGAACAAACATTTCTGAACCAACTGGTAATGAAGGTGATCAGCCTTTCATACCTGACTTATACATGTAAGATGTACAGAATACAAATTTCATGGCAATCAGCAATGATTAACCATAAGATTGATGAAACTACTCTTATTAGAGTTAAGTAAAAAGAAACTTGCCTGAACCGTTGATTACCGCAAGACAATTTAATCTAATCTCTCACGAAAGACCTATCAGTTATAAGATTGATCTTTTAATCAGTATAACATACTTTATTCCATAATACTATCTAATACTTAATCCAATATTAGATAACAACTTAACACATCAATATTATTATCATCCTTTAATAATTATTCAATCACTATATCATATCCCTTATGATTTATCACTTGCTCTTTATTTCATAAGTTATTCATTAACATGTAATAAGGCAAACACTAATCCAGCACCTTGGATTCTATATCTAACAACTAAATTTATAATTCAGCAACTTGAATTCCAAATCCATCAACTTAAACCTCAATCCAGCAAACCGGATTCAACACATTATCAATTCAGCAAACTGTATTCTATATCCGTATCACGAAAATATCAAATCAGTGAATTATTCTCCTATCCTTTGGTCAAACATATATACACATATTTCATGCATAAAAATTATTTTTTCATAATTTTCCAACATCCCTTGGTATTTATTAAAAATTAATTTTTAGTGCGTAGCTGAAGGAATTAGCTACCTCGTGCTTAACTCCAGTAATGCCCATCTTTTGGCATAACCTTATATATGTTAACGTGATACTCCATTTTAAATTTCGTGGCAATCGGAGTTGTAGAACTCCATTTATAGCGATTTCCGTCGGAAAATCACAAAAATTGTAATGGCCATAACTTGGTCATTTTAACTCAGAATCAGTTTATTTTTTGGACACGAGCTACATATTACCATATATTTTCATTTCCCAAAAGCCTGGAATTTTTCTCATTAACTAAATGTCCGAAACAGCCCTCGGAAATTTTGGGCAGAAACTTTTTGTCGTTTGGCAGTTTTGGAGTCCTTTGCTAAAACTTATATAAAACGAGTTCTGTAACTCCGATTAATGATCCGTCAATTTTGTTGGGTTTGTATCTTTCCGAACTACAATTTTCATATATCACAATCAATATTTGGACATGTTTAGCTCCCGGAACTTAGCCCGGAAGTGACTGTTCAAAAACTGTCATTTTAACAGTTTTCTTAGTTTTGTGTAGTTTGGGAGAAATCCCATAACTCTCTCCTCCGATGCTGGATTTAGTCCGTTTCAGAGTCTATGGAACGCTTATTGAGTGTACTACAACATATCACAAGTCCAGAATTTTTAGAACAACCTAACAGATCCGGAATTTTCTGTTTTAGGACAGCAGTCCACTAACTCATTTAAAACAAACAAACTGTTTTGGTTAATCTTCTTTATTCAAGCTTATCAACCCAAAAATGGCAAGATCTAACCATAAAATATCATTTATCATGCAGATCTATAGTTCTCATGTTCAAGTTCATAAACTTCATGGTTCAAAATCATAATTTCAACACTTGATCTGAAACACCATATCAAAACACTTTAACTTTTCTAGAAAATTTCCATTCTTCAATTCCTTTAGATTTCAACCAAAATCAACACCTAATATGTTTAGATCTAAACATTATACACTCATCAGCATGTGTATACATGGCTTTTGAGTTTATAAACAAAGTTTCTTAGTTCCTCAAACAAGCATCCAACACAATCAAATCTTAAGAAAAAATTAGGTTTTCTTTCTTTTGAAAACCTATTCTTCAATTCATGCTATAGATCTAACTTTTGAAACTTAAAAAGGATAGATCCATACATAAAACACTCTAAATCATGTAGATCTAGAGTTTTGAAGATCAAGAACTCCAAGTTTTGATTTACAACCATCAAAAAAAATAAACTAAACAAAAAGGTTTATACCTTTGTTACCATGCTCTCCTTCTTCTTCTTCTCCATAGCTTCTTCCATGGATGGATCTTTGGTTTCATAAGGGTCCAAATCTCCTCTCCCTCTTCTTCTCTTCTTGCTTATCCGGCCATATGGCCTTGTTCTCTCTTTGGTTTCTCTTACAACTTGGAAGAATAAAAGAGGTGAAAGAGGAAGATATGAACCAAGTGTTGGAAAAATCTATTTTATATTTCCCCTCATTCCCTTGCTCCCTATTATGGCCGGCCACCATGCTTCTTTTGTTCCACAATTCTCTCTTTTTCTCTTTTTAATTGCCAAGCTTTTGTTGCAAGTAATGTTAATGTTTTGGCTAAATAAACAAGTGACACATGGGAAGGGTTGTTGGGAGTTGGTGACCAACTAAAGTGATCAATAATGCAACATTCATTCCCCTTATTACTGCTCCTCATTTGGCCGTCCATGTGCCTTAAAAATTGCTCCAAGTTTGCTTTCTATCTTATCTCTTATTTGATTTTACAACTGTCCAAAAATTCTTCTCCCACTTGACTAAAAATTGAGCCATTCTTTTAATGTATTGCTTGGTCCTCTAACCATGTTCATTCACCAATACTAGAGCTATAACATATACATAGTCTAATACCTTAAATTCTTATCCAACCCAAATCATTTACTTAGGGTTTTCACTTCTCCATTAAAACACCAATCCTTGCTCATGAACATTTATTTCCTTAACCCAATTAGACTTGCTATAAATATGTTATAAAATTAATCATTTGAGATATATAAAGTAAATCTCCTATAATTAATAAGTATTCTAAATACCAAAATTCTCTTTTCCATAACCCTTAAATTATTAAATCCTTCATTCCTAATATATAATTAGGGTTACACTAGTTTCTTTTGTTTGTTTATATAATAAACAAATATAAATCATCACATAATGTTCATACTCCTTACACACAACTTTTTAACCCTTAGGGTTTAATACTCCGCATTAGGATTCCCAAATTGGGGTTTAAAATTCTCGAAACTGAAACTAGGGTTTTCAGAATCGATTTCTAGGTTTTCTCATCAGACGTTAGGGTTTTCTAACTTAATCACCATATTCATATCATAAATTTAGGGTTTCGGATTCCCGAAACTAAAACTAAAGTTTCTGAGCGTACCGTTAGGGTTTCTAACAATTCGTTAGATTTTTCTAACTTAATAAACGTATGATTAACATAACTTTAGGGTTTGCTAAAGTTATAACTTATCTGATCAATCCTTGATCTTAAATTATTACGATTCACATATATAATCAAATATACCAACTAGTATTCACTTCAATACTTATCCCTGATAATTCTTCAAAAGAATTTTAAATCTACCATCATCTTATACCTCATTACTAGACTATCACTTACAGTCTATCACATAATTCAAGTTTTGTTCAAAACTTTTGAAATTCTTAAAATTTCATTACATAACTGCCAATTCCATACACTTATTTCCTGTCTAGGTCCTAATATTGAACCTTAAATCAATCAATTATGATTTTAATAAATTCTCCAAATTCTCGGGTTGTCACATTCACCCCTCCTTATAAGAATTTCGTCCCCGAAATTCACCTTACACCTTACACTATGCACCTTACACCATTCACACATATCACATGCTACCCAACATACCACTCACAAGGGTAAAAGGTTTAAAATTTTGCTGAGGGGTCATATAGACCATGAACACATATGTTTGACGGTATTTATACCGCAAAACAAAACATTACTTGGTCTGTTTACAATCACAAAGAAGGTAAACTACCATTACAAGAACTTTAGGTGATCAGCCTATCGTACGATTACGTTATAAATAACGTATTTATTTTTAGCGAATATTTACGCTATTAGATTGAATTTATTTATCCAAACAACATAGTTCACCTCAGTCTTATCATAGGATTCAGTACCAAAATAATTTGGTTCAGGAAATTTTTTTCAATAAACACTTGGAGTTTTATTTTTAAAACATTTTCGAGAATGACGTCATGATGCCGTACTGTATTTACAGTCCGTTGAGGATTTCGTCATTTGATGATTTTATCATGCTACATCATACCATAGTGGAATAGTGACTTTAAGTCAAATTCACACGAAGTAATACTGCATTGATGACTCCATCATTTTTATTATCTCTGCACCAGGTTACATGGTACATAAGTGATAAATAAAAATAATTTTTTTTTAAAAGGCACATAGTGCGTATTTAGTTTGAAGTCAAAAATTTTGAAATCTGGCATAGATAGGGGTTTAGGAAAACCTAAATATCCACTAATGATCATATGCTTAACATTCTATCTGATCCTATTATCCTCGATACTCCATTCACACACAACTATACCCAGTTCATAAAACCACACTTATGAGTCCATAAATTGCCACAATCATATGAGTTCATGAACTTTCCTAGACAGACCTTTGGCGTCCATTCGCTGAGGGGTTCATAAACATTTCATATAACTATGCGTCAAATATGTCACATAAGTATGAGTTCTAAGAACTCGTACTTAATCTTATATCCTCTACCTATGACTTATCTATTTGTTATACACATGAGAAAGAAATCACCCTCTTAACACACATATAGCAAATAGCGTGACACAAACATTTCAATGATTATCAGTGCCAGAAACTAAGTGGTTGTCAAACCAAACTCGGCCACTAATCAATATAGGAAGCTAAGTGAACAGTTCCCCTCCCATACGAAGAATTGATCAACCTAACCACTACATCGACCAGGAAGCTAAGGGATTCTAAAACCAAGTACAATTCCCCTCCCATACAAGGAATCATACAACTCAGCTGCCGACAAGAGTCCTCAATTGAATCCCCACCTAATACTAACTCCACACTTACTCCATACGAATTTTATTTAATCCGTATTTACAATTTATAACTCTTTCATGAGTTTTCATAGTACAACTGATACACAGCATCTTGCTGTAAACTTTTCAATCATCAGATTGATTCTTATCCCATATCATAACCTTATTAGATCACGGGGTGATCTTATCGTATATATTACGATTCAATTCCATACACTATGATCGTTTTCAATCATCAGATTGATCCTTTCTAGCTGTCATAACCTTTATCAGTTCACGGGGTGATCTTATCGTATATAATACGATTCAATTCTATGACTTGATCGTTTTATTTTACGATCTTCTATCCCTGGACTTTCAGTCTTCTAGACTCAATCTATTCACCATTACTGTTCAACTTTATTATCAGAGTTAGGGAACTCTGTGCTTTACACTCGCCGAGATTCGTCTTTGAATCTTACTGACCAACTAACTCTATTTGAGTTAGTACTTAATCCTAATCACTGCGGTTATTGGTCTCAGGTATTCCTACCTAAGCTTCATAACCAACAGCTCTGATACCAACTGTAGTAGCCCCGAATCCGGGCCCCAAATCACCTCGGATCCGGTATACTATTTCTATCACTATTTGCGGAAGATATAAACATAAATTGTTTATACATTACATTACACACTATTCCCCAAGGTCGAGTAACCTTAACTTATTACACAATTCATAAGTTATCTAACTCATAACATTATTAATATCATACAATACAAATTTAACTGCACACATCTACTAAAGCTGGAACTGTCTTGGACATTTCCTTGTTTCCGACGCATTCACCTTAATCTGCAATATTTTATCATGATATAGCAAGGGTGAGCATAAAAATTGCCCAGCAAGTTTATATACAATAACATAACGATATATCATGATTGAAGAGTATGAATAATTGGCTAGCTATAATTCAACAATATAATTGTGAACTAGCAGAAACAAAATTTTGACTGAACAAGTATTATACATGAACAAACATTTCTGAACCAACTGGTAATGAAGGTGATCAGCCTTTCATACCTGACTTATATATGCAAGATGTACAGAATACAAATTTCATGGCAATCAGCAATGATTAACCATAAGCTTGATGAAACTACTCTTATTAGAGTTAAGTAAAAAGAAACTTGCCTGAACCGTTGATTACCGCAACGCAATTTAATCTAATCTCTCACGAAAGACCTATCAGTTATAAGATTGATCTTTTAATCAGTATAACATACTTTATTCCATAATACTATCTAATACTTAATCCAATATTAGATAACAACTTAACACATCAATATTATTATCATCCTTTGATAATTATTCAATCACTATATCATATCCCTTATGATTTATCACTTGCTCTTTATTTCATAAGTTATTCATTAACATGTAATAAGGCAAACACTAATCCAGCACCCTGGATTCTATATCTAACAACCAAATTTATAATTCAGCAACTTGAATTCCAAATCCATCAACTTAAACCTCAATCCAGCAAACCGGATTCAACACATTATCAATTCAGCAAACTGTATTCTATATCCGTATCACGAAAATATAAAATCAGTGAATTATTCTCCTATCCTTTGTTCAAACATATATACACATATTTCATGCATAAAAATTATTTTTTCATAATTTTCCAACATCCCTTGGTATTTATTAAAAATTAATTTTTAGTGCGTAGCTTAAGAAATTAGCTACCTCGTGCTTAACTCCAGTAATTCCCATCTTTTGGCATAACCTTATATATGTTAACGTGATACTCCATTTTAAATTTCGTGGCAATCGGAGTTGTAGAACTCCGTTTATAGCGATTTCCGTCGGAAAATCACAAAAATTGTAATGGCCATAACTTGGTCATTTTAACTCGGAATCAGTTCATTTTTGGACACGAGCTACATATTACCATATATTTTCATTTCCCTAAAGCCTGGAATTTTTCTCATTAACTAAATAGTCCGAAACAGCCCTCGGAAAGTTTTGGGCAGAAACTTTTTGTCGTTTGACAGTTTTAGAGTCCTTTGCTAAAACTTATATAAAACGAGTTCTGTAACTCCGATTAATGATCCGTCAATTTTGTTGGGTTCGTATCTTTCCGAGCTACAATTTTCGTATATCACAATCAATATTTGGACATGTTTAGCTCCCAGAACTTAGCCCGGAAGTGACTGTTCAAAAACTGTCCTCTTAACAGTTTTCTTAGTTTTGTGTAGTTTGGGAGAAATCCCATAACTCTCTCCTCCGATGCTGGATTTAGTCCGTTTTGGAGTCTATGGAAAGCTTATTGAGTGTACTACAACATATCACAAGTCCAGAATTTTTAGAACAACCTAACAGATCCGGAATTTTCTGTTTTAGGACAGCAGTCCACTAACTCATTTAAAACAAACAAACTGTTTTGGTTAATCTTCTTTATTCAAGCTTATCAACCCAAAAATGGCAAGATCTAACCATAAAATATCATTTATCATGCAGATCTATAGTTCTCATGTTCAATTTCATAAACTTCATGGTTCAAAATCATAATTTCAACACTTGATCTAAAACACCATATCAAAACACTTTAACTTTTCTAGAAAATTTCCATTCTTCAATTCCTTTAGATTTCAACCAAAATCAACACCTAATATGTTTAGATCTAAACATTATACACTCATCAACATGTGTATACATGGCTTTTGAGTTTATAAACAAAGTTTCTTAGTTCCTCAAACAAGCATCCAACACAATCAAATCTTAAGAAAAAATTAGGTTTTCTTTCTTTTGAAAACCTATTCTCCAATTCATGCTATAGATCTAACTTTTGAAACTTAAAATGGATAGATCCATACATAAAACACTCTAAATCATGTAGATCTAGAGTTTTGAAGATCAAGAACTCCAAGTTTTGATTTACAACCATCAAAAGAAATAAACTAAAGAAAAAGGTTTATACCTTTGTTACCATGCTCTCCTTCTTCTTCTTCTCCATAGCTTCTTCTATGGATGGATCTTTGGTTTCACGAGGGTCCAAATCTCCTCTCCCTCTTCTTATCTTCTTGCTTATCCGGCCATATGGCCTTGTTCTCTCTTTGGTTTCTCTTACAACTTGGAAGAATAAAAGAGGTGAAAGAGGAAGATATGAACCAAGTGTTGGAAAAATCTATTTTATATTTCCCCTCATTCCCTTGCTCCCTATTATGGCCGGCCACCATGCTTCTTTTGTTCCACAATTCTCTCTTTTTCTCTTTTTAATTGCCAAGCTTTTGTTGCAAGTAATGTTAATGTTTTGGCTAAATAAACAAGTGACACATGGGAAGGGTTGTTGGGAGTTGGTGACCAACTAAAGTGATCAATAATGAAACATTCATTCCCCTTATTATTGCTCCTCATTTGGCCGGTCATGTGCCTTAAAAATTGCTCCAAGTTTGCTTTCTATCTTATATCTTATTTGATTTTACAAATGTCCAAAAATTCTTGTCCCACTTGACTAAAAATTGAGCCATTCTTTTAATGTATTACTTGGTCCTCTAACCAATTTCATTCACCAATACTAGAGCTATAACATATACATAGTCTAATACCTTAAATTCTTATCCAACCCAAATCATTTACTTAGGGTTTTCACTTCTCCATTAAAACACCAATCCTTGCTCATGAACATTTATTTCCTTAACCCAATTAGACTTGCTATAAATAGGTTATAAAATTAATCATTTGAGATATATATAAAGTAAATCTCCTATAATTAATAAGTATTCTAAATACCAAAATTCTCTTTTCCATAACCCTTAAATTATTAAATCCTTCATTCCTAATATATAATTAGGGTTACACTAGTTTCTTTTGTTTGTTTATATAATAAACAATATAAATCATCACATAATGTTCATACTCCTTACACACAACTTTTTAACCCTTAGGATTTAATACTCCGCATTAGGATTCCCAAATTGGGGTTTAAAATTCTCGAAACTGAAACTAGGGTTTTCAGAACCGATTTCTAGGTTTTCTCATCAGACGTTAGGGTTTTCTAACTTAATCACCATATTCATATCATAAATTTAGGGTTTCGGATTCCCGAAACTAAAACTAAAGTTTCTGAGCGTACCGTTAGGGTTTCTAACAATTCGTTAGATTTTTCTAACTTAATAAATGTATGATTAACATAACTTTAGGGTTTGCTAAAGTTATAACTTATCTGATCAATCCTTGATCTTAAATCATTACGATTCACATATATAATCAAATATACCAACTAGTATTCACTTCAATACTTATCCCTAATAATTCTTCAAACAAATTTTAAATCTACCATCATCTTATACCTCATTACTAGACTATCACTTACAGTCTATCACATAATTCAAGTTTTGTTCAAAACTTTTGAAATTCTTAAAATTTCATTACATAACTGCCAATTCCATACACTTATTTCCTGTCTAGGTCCTAATATTGAACCTTAAATCAATCAATTATGATTTTAATAAATTCTCCAAATTCTCGGGTTGTCTCATTTTCTCTCTCTAAATCTATATATATAAATTGATGATGCATGAATGGCTGTAAAAGGGCTGATTTGCTGTCATCTTCAGTCAAATGCTATGCTAGGTTTAGGCTTAGGGTTGTTGAACAACCCAAAATTGATTTAGATTTGCAAGCAATCACATAAATAATGCAATAAGGGCATTCTTGTCATTTTCATACCATTTTAATTCTAGAATTTCCATTTGCTACAAATTCTTAGGGTTTAGGGTTTGGACATTAGGGTTAGGGTTTAACCCTTTAGAGTTTAGCAACAAGACTTCTAAAATTCCCAATTTAGGTTTTCAAAATTGAAAATTTTATATTTCAAAATTATAATTAGAATTTTCTAATAAAAAAAATTTCTTAATCATACACAGGTCTTGATAATTAGGATTAATAATTCCTAATTAAAATTGCTAATTAAGCAATTAGGATCAAAACCACAGATTAGGGTTTATAACCCAAAATTAGGGTTTCTGACGGAACAATGAGAGTTCCAAAAATTAGAAATTAGGGTTTGTTAATTACTTAACCTTTACCCTAATTAATACATAATTAATAGCACTAAAGCAATAAAATTCTCCATTATATACCCAGATTAGGGTTTTATTTTATCAGAATTTGAAATTAGGGTTTTCAGATCTGGTATTAGGGTTTTTAAATAATCAATTAGAATTTCCAGTAATTCTCTAGGGTTTTCTCTAATTAATTTAATATTAATGACGTTTAACATTGCACATACATTGCATTCCCAATCTAGGGTTTTCAATATCCGATTTAGGATTTCGTACTCCCGGAACTGAAACTAGGGTTTCCAGAATCGATTTCTAGGGTTTCTTATTAGACGTTAGGGTTTTCTAACCGAACGCTTTCGTTCTTAATATAAACTTAGGGTTTGTTACAGATATAAATTTTCTGAACAAATCATTAACCATATACACAGAACATAATCACATAAATCCTTAATCCTGAATAATTCACCTATATCCTTCACCGAATTTTAAAATCATCAAAATTCAATCCCAATAACATTAAACGCATACACTTATTTTCTGTCTAGGTCTAATATTTGACCTTAAATCAATCATTTAAGATTTTATATAAATTGCCCAAATTCTCGGGTTGTCACATTCACCCCTCCTTATAAGAATTTCGTCCCCGAAATTCGCCTTACACCTTACACCATTCACACATGAACCTTACACCTTACACCGTGCACCTTACACCATTCACACATATACCATTCACACACATTATTTCATGCCACCCAATACACCTCTCACCAGAGTAAAAGTTTTGAAATTGTACTGAGGGGTCATCTAGACCATGAACACATTTAGTTTTAACGGTAGTGATCATACCGCAAAACAATACATTACTTGGTCTGTTTACAATCACAAAGAAGGTAAACTACCATTATTAGTACTTTAGGTGATCATCCCATTGTACAGTTACGTCATGCATAACGTATTAATCATTTCTAGCGAATATTTACGCTACTAGATTGGATTATTTATCCAAACATTATCGTTCACCTCAGTCTTATCATTGGATTCCGCACCAAAACAATTTGGTTCGGGAAATTCTTTCAATAAACACTTGGAGTTTTTATAACATTAGTCTAGCTGAATCAAATAGCATAAACTCATATCAATAATTCAATTCAATCGAATTATTTAGGTGTAGCCAAACCCCGTTGGCAAATTAAAATTTTTGAAAACATTTTCGAGAATGACGTCATGATGCCGTACTGTATTAACAGCCCGTTGAGGATTCCGTCATTGGTGATTTTATCATACTACATCATACCATAGTAGAATAGTGACTTCAGGTCAAATTCACACTAAGTAATAATGCATTGATGACTCCATCATTTTTATCATTTCTGCACCAGGTTACATGGTACATAAGTGATAAATAAAAATAATTTTTGATATTTCAAATCATTTGCGTCTAGCCGAAATAAGTAGCATAGACTGTACTTTAAACCGTTTCAAAAATGGTTACGAGTCTACATTTTTTTTAAAAGGCACAAAGTGCGTATTTAGCTTGATGTCAAAAAATTCGAAGTTTAGCACAGCTAGGAGTTTAGGAAAACCTAAGTCTCCACTAATGATCATTTTCTTAATAATATATCTGTTCCTATAATCCTTAACACTCCTTTCACACATAACTATACCCAATTCATAAAACCACACTTATGATTTCATAACCTGGCCACAATTATTTGAGTTTACGAACTTACCCTAGTCTGACCTTTGGCGTCCGTTCGCTGAGGGGCTCATAAAAATGTCATATAACTATGTTTCAAGAATGTCACATAAGTATGAGTTCTAAGAACTCGTACTTAATCCTATATTCTCTACCTATGACCTATTTATCTATATATAACAACTAGCGTGACACAACATTTCAACTATTACCAATGCCACCAACTAAGTAGTACAATTCCCCGCCCATACAAGGAATCATACAACTCAGTTGCTAACACAAGTCCTCATTGAAATCCCCACCTAATCTTAACCCCTTTTTCATACGAATTTCATTTAATCCGTATCCATAATCCATAACTCATTTATGAGTTTTCATTTTCATAGTACCATTTCATAGTACAACTTTCACACAGCATCTTACTGTAAACTTTTCAATCATTAGATTGATTCATTTCCCATATCATAACCTTTATCAAATCACGGGGTGATCTTATCGTATATATTACGATTCAATTCCATGCACTATGATCGTTTTGTTTTACGATCTCCTATACCTTCACTTTCAGTCTTTTAGACTCGATCTATTCACCATTACTGTTCAACTTTATTATCAGAGTTAGGGAACTCTGTGTCTTTACACTCGCCGAGATTCATCTTTGAATCTTACTGACCAACTAACTCGATTTGAGTTAGTACTTAATCCTAATCACTGCGGTTATTGGTCTCAGGTATTCCTACCTAAGCTTCATAACCAACTGCTCTGATACCAACTGTAGCAGCCCCGAATCCGGGCCCCGAATCGCCGCGGACTCGGTACACTATTTCTATAACTATTTGCGGAAGATATAAATATAAATTGTTTATACAATACATTACACACTTATCCCCAAGGTCGAGTAACCTTAACTTAGACACAATTTATAAAATATCTATTACACAATAATGTTTATCAAAATAAACTATTACAAGATAGCCACACGTTTTATCCCAAGCTGAACTTGGCCTTAACCTTTTCTTGTATACGAACACGTTCGCCTTATCTGCAATGTTTTATCATGATATAGCAAGGGTGAGCACGAAAGTTGCCCATCAAGTTTAAATATAACAATATTACGATATATCATGATTGAAGAATATGAATAATGAGCTTGCTATAATTCATCAATATAATTGAGAACTAGCACGAACAAACTTTAGACTGAACAAGATTTATACATGAACAAACATTTCTGAACCAACTGGTAATGAAGGTGATCAGCCTTTCATACCTGACTTATACATGCAAGATGTACATATTACAATTTTCGTGATAATCAGCAATGATTAACCATAAGCTTGAATAAACACTCTTATTAGAGTTAAGTACAAAGAAAACTTGCCTGAACCGTTGATTACCGCACACAATTTATAACGCTTTATCCGAAGACCTAATATTAATAATATAGATCTCCAATATTAGAATAATATCATCACAGTATATTACTGTTATATTTATATCCACAGAATAACCTAAACACATTACCACATAACCCTATCAGTCTTTACAACACATAAGACTAGGTATCAAGTCAAACTATTTAAGTCTGAGTTGAAACTGACACAATTCTAACATCCCGACGGTCTAGTCAAACTTTTATCGAGTTTAAGTTCAATTAAACTCTGACTTAATACTTAACAATATCACAGATAACTTTCTTATCAGTCAAAACATTTTTCCTAGGCTCGTAATAATTTTTGGATAATTATTACCATTTATCAACATTTTTCAATCACTAAAACCGTATTTAAATAAATTAAATACCACGTAATTCCTTAATCATTAATATTCATTTAATATAAAATATTAATGAAAATCCTTACATAATATTATAATATAATTATAATATCAAAAAGTATTTTTAATACCTTAAAATCATAATTATATGATTTTCCAACACTTTAATTCAATATCCGATAATTACTATTAATATTAAAATATTAATATTTTCATGACAAAATATGAAAAGTTATATTTTATAACTTAAAATATTTTTATAACACTTAAATCATTTTTATATGATTTTTAAATCATTAATTCTATTTTTCCATAATTTATTTAATATACCTATTAAATAAACTAATTATCATTAATATTAATTATTAATGAAATTCATCCCAAAATATTAAAAGTCATCAAAAATAACTTAAAATATTTTCTTATACCATAATATTGTTTTTCATGATTTTTTATGAATTAACACTATTTTTAAATAATTTATTTAATAATATAATTAAATAAATAAATACCATTTATATTCCAAAAATATTAAATATTTTCGAAATATACCCAAAATAGTTAAAAACTATTTTTCAGACTTTAAAATAATTTTTCATAATTTATTTTGTATTTTTAATAATTAAAAACTATTTTTTTCTAATTTTAAGTTAATTTTCGGAATAATAATAATCTGTCGCTAAAGGCCTATAGCGACACTTTCTATCGCTATAGGTGTTCTTGAGTGTTCTTGACAGTGTTCGAGGGTCCTTGTTTGACCGCAATTTAATCCGTGTTCCTTATGATTTCTGGGCCTGTGATTGATTTCATGTTGTAGTATTTATGTAATACTACAACTACATATCAAGTTTCATGACAATCCAACAACTTAACATCAAGATCTGGGCAGCCAAAATATCTGACAAACGTGTTCTTCATTTTCTGGGTTACCCAGAAAATGAATAACAGTCAAGGTACCTCATTTGGATCCCTATAGCTTCGATTCTAAGACTGTTTTGTGTGATATAAAGGTTCCCAATTGTAGTATTGATGTCAGAGTACAACTTTATAACATCATAACATCCTAAAAACATTACATACACAAGATCTGGGTTGGTTAAAGTAGAGGCCAGAAAACGGTTCTTGAATTTTCTGGGTTTTCCAGAAACGCTAAAACAGTGCTTAGTCACCTACTTTGACCATCGATTACTTATAATCTGTTGCTTGTTTATATTATCTTAAGCCACAAACTTAAATTACAGATGACAGACTAGAAATATGTTACAAAAACATCATCAAAACACGTTACCACTGACAGATCTGGGCTAACCAAAAACCTGTCAGACGCCGGTTTAGGATTTCTGGGTTACCCAGAAATCATCCGGTCAATCTCGGTCAACGGAGTTTGACCGTTAATAACTCACGATCTAGACATGCTATGAACCTGATTCAAGTTGCAGAATGAAGAACACATAGCATACTACAAATCTATAACATAAAACACACAAAACAACTTAACATATACAGATCTAAAGGCCCTGACATTTGCTTGTCTGTCAACATTTTCCAACATTTCCAGATTTCATAAATTGCTAGATTCGAGCATCTAGATGTTATGGATCCATGATCCAACAACCCAGATCTCTAATTGACACCTTATAACACATATTTAATTAACAACTAACATCAAACAACATCAAATCACAGATTTCAAAATTTTTAGGGTTTTTTACCTTTTGAGCTTGATTTTGATTTTCTGATCCTTTGATCTGTTTTTGGATTGCTAAAACTTGATCATGGTTTTGTTTCTTTCACTTTCTCACTCTAGCTCCCGAAAATATAGAGAGAGACAAGTCTTGGAGAAAATGAAAAATCAAGTGGCTTTTTCTCTCTCTAAATCTATATATATAAATTGATGATGCATGAATGGCTGTAAAAGGGCTGATTTTCTGTCATCTTCAGTCAAATGCTATGCTAGGTTTAGGCTTAGGGTTGTTGAACAACCCAAAATTGATTTAGATTTGTAAGCAATCACATAAATAATGCAATAAGGGCATTCTTGTCATTTTCATACCATTTTAATTCTAGAATTTCAATTTGCTACAAATTCTTAGGGTTTAGGGTTTGGACATTAGGGTTAGGGTTTAACCCTTTAGAGTTTAGCAACAAGACTTCTAAAATTCCCAATTTAGGTTTTCAAAATTGAAAATTTTATATTTCAAAATTATAATTAGAATTTTCTAATAAAAAAATTTCTTAATCATACATAGGTCTTGATAATTAGGATTAATAATTCCTAATTAAAATTGCTAATTAAGCAATTAGGATCAAAACCACAGATTAGGGTTTATAACCCAAAATTAGGATTTCTGACGGAATAATGAGGGTTCCAAAAATTAGAAATTAGGGTTTGTTAATTACTTAACCTTTACCCTAATTAATACATAATTAATAGCACTAAAGCAATAAAATTCTCCGTTATATATCCAGATTAGGGTTTTATTTTATCAGAATATGAAATTAGGGTTTTCAGATCTGGTATTAGGGTTTTTAAATAATCAATTAGAATTTCCAGTAATTCTCTAGGGTTTTCTCAAATTAATTTAATATTAATGACGTTTAACATTGCACATACATTGCATTCCCAATCTAGGGTTTTCAATATCCGATTTAGGATTTCGTACTCCCGGAACTGAAACTAGGGTTTCCAGAACCGATTTCTAGGGGTTTTTATTAGACGTTAGGGTTTTCTAACCGAACGCTGTCGTTCTTAATATAAACTTAGGGTTTGTTACAGATATAAATTATCTGATCAACCCATGACCCTTAACCACATTCTGAACACATCATTAACCATAAACATAGAACATAATCACATAAATCCTTAATCCTGAATAATTCACCTATATCCTTCACCGAATTTTGAAATCCTCAAAATTCAATCCCAATAACATTAAACGCATACATTTAATTTCTGTCTAGGTCTAATATTTGACCTTAAATCAATCATTTAAGATTTATATAAATTGCCCAAATTCTCGGGTTGTCACAACAATGATATTGAAGAAATAATATCATTTGAGAAGAAAATAATATCCCTTACCTCGCAAAAACAGTACTTCTGACTGGAATACTGGATATAATGCTGAAAGAACTTGCACCGTATAGCAATACTCAAAGTAGTAAAATACTCACAAAATACGCTCGATATTATAGAGAGAGAAAGAGAGAGAAATCTTTAGTTTCTGGTGTGATTTTCAATTCTAACCTAAGCACCCTATTTATAGGAAATTTCTTAGTAAACCAAAGTAGAAAATTTAATATAATAATAATATATATAATCAAATTTCCCACGCACACAAATCTGGTACAAACTTCAGCCACACATGTGCCAAAAATAATAAAAACATTTTTCTTAATAAAAATAATTAAAACTTCCAAAAATCAATTATTTCAAAACTTCAGAACTTCAATAATTCATAATAAATAGCCCTTTTATCAGAAAATTCGAATCTCGTGACTTTTTATAGGAAATTCAATTCTCTACAACTTTGCAGAAGAAAGTTTTTCCAAATTCCAAACAGAAATTGACCGAAATCCATAAACGGGTGATTTTATAGGCTATAATCAAATTTCAGTCAAGAAATGGGTCCACCAACATGTTTAACATGTTTTTAGTATTTATTGCAACAAAAATACTCCTCCTCCTCCTCATTTACTCATATATACCACATTCATTGTAAAAATATCATCATTATTATATTATAATAATATAATAAAATATTATTTTATCAGAAAAGATAAAATATCAATTTTCAACAATTGTCACTTTAAAAATTTTCTCCATCTATATCCACATAAAATGAATATTTTTCTCATCATATAAATCAATAATTAATTATTCACAAATAATATTACAGAATCACAATACTGACAACCAGGCAGTTCCCAAGAAAGAGGGGGCTTTCCAATAAGGATCTCTCCTTACTGGCGCGCAATTAGATGACCAAACCTCTCCTTAGAGATAGAAATTTCTAGACATTTTCAATAATGTTATCTAATAATATTATTCAGATAATATGAATTATTGCTTCGATAATGGAAAATATTATGTAGTGACAATTATTGAAACAACAGTAATGTTAAATATCAATGCATCAATTATTGAATCAATAAAATAAAATACTGAACAATAATTACTGTAACAATTATTGAGTAGTGACTTCTTACGTAAGAATCAATAATTGGTGCAATACCATGTGCTATTGTGCGACAACTCGTTTTACTGTGTTTTAATCACCGGGTATTCCAACAGTGTTAACGGTAACAACTACGCCGTTATTTATAAACAACTTATACTTGTCGTTTTTCTTCATCCAATCGCTTTCTGTTATGGGGCCCACACAAGGCTACGCCATCATACGAATATTCCCCGACAATAAGAATATTCCACAACCAAACGAATATTTTCGACAACAATGAATATTTTCTAACCACTTGCTTATTTAAAATATTTGCGCATTTTACCCATAACTAACCACATTAATCAAATCAACCATTACTATTTCAAAATGATAAATAGAGGAAATTAAATTTCATTTATTATTAATTTGGGGTGTTACAACCTCCCACCTTATGAAATTTCGTCCTCGAAATTGACGTAGGTACCTGGTGTTTCGAAAAGATGAGGATACCTCGCTTTCATTTTCGTTTTCAACTCCCAGGTCATTTCTTCAATAGCATGGTTCCTCCACAAAACTTTAAGTTGTGGAATGACCTTCATGCGTAGAACATGCTCCTTCCTATCCAAAATCTTAAGTCTTCGTCTATCTCGTCCGGTTCTAACTCAATAACATGGTTCGGGTCGTCCACATATTTACGTAACATCGATACATGAAAAACGTTATAAACACGCGTCATACTTAGTTGTAAAGCGAGTCTATAGGCCATAATTCCTATTCGATCCAGGATTTCAAATGGACTAATAATTACGCAACTAAGATCTATCTGTTATACCGAAACCTATCATTAATAAGATCATTCTATCGATTAGAATCACATATCATAACACATAGTACTGCTTATTGTAGTCAGCACATAACATAATCACATTGTCATACATGTTCAACAATCATGTTATCACAAACAAACATCCACTCATTCCTAATCACATTGTCACACAACTTTATCCACCATTGAATCACAAATAAAATAATTAACTAACTAAATTTCTAAGTCCAGATCAATTTCTGAACCATGTCGGTCTACCGACATCTTTATCGGGTAATTATCGAGTCTAAGACTCTAAACAGTTGTTCAATATCCATTTAGACTAATTAAATAACAGTCATATCATTTTTCATGACCTTATAATAATTATAAAATAATTATTACCATTTACCATAATTTTTGAAATATTAGAATCATTATTAAATGATTTAAATAGTACACAATTCTATTATCATCAATATTTAATTAATATAAAACTATTAATCAAACCATTGCCAAAATATTAAAGTTATTTATAATAACTCAAAATATTCTTAACGTATTTATATTACCCTTAAATGATTTTTAAAACATTTAAAATCATTATTAAATAATTACCATTATTATTTAAATATTAATGCACTATTTATCCAAATATTCAAAGTCATAAATTATAACTTAAAATATTTTTAATTCATTTTTATCCCTTTTAAATGATTTTTAAATAAATAAAGCCATTTTTAAACTATTTATTTAATATAATTATTAAATTAATTTAATATCATTAATCATTAAATAGATATCATTAATATTAAATTAATAATGAAATTATCCTTTAAATATTAAAAGTTATATTTTATAACTTAAAATATCTTTAAACACTTTATCTCCATTTAAAATGATTTTTAAAATAATAAAATCATTTTTAAACTAATTTATTTAATATAATTATTAAATAAACTAAATATCACTAATAATAAATTAATATCATTAATATTAAATTAATAATATTTTTCATGACAAAATATCAAAAGTCATATTTTATAACTTAAAATATTTATATAATACTTTAAATGATTTTTAAAATCATTAATTTTATTTTCCATAATTTATTTAATATATTTATTAAATAACTTAAACATCATTAATATTAATTAATTAATGAAATTTTATCACAAAATATTAAAATTCATCAAAAATGACTTAAAATATTTTCTAACACAATAATATAATTTTTCATGATTTTTCATGAATTAAAAACATTTTTAAATAATTTATTTAATATGATAAATAAATAAATAAATAAATACCATTTATATTTCAAAAATATTAAATATTTTCGAAATATACTCAAAATAGTTAAAAACTATTTTTCAAGCTTTAAAATAATTTTTCAGAATTTATTATGTATTTTTAATAATTAAAAACTATTTTTTTTCTATTTTTTTAATCATTTTCGGAATTTCCAGAAATTAAAAATAAACTAAAACCGTCGCTAAAGCCTTTAGCGACAAAAAACGTTGCTGTTGGTGTTCTTGAGCTCAAGAACACTGACAGCTTCGTGATCAACATGCCATGTTTGACCATGTATAACTTTCTGTATAAAATGTTTCTAGGAGATCTAACACATACATCTTGTAGAGCTCATGTAATACTACAATTAACAACAAACATCATGGCTTAACATCATCAGATCTAAGAGTTATTAGCCATCAAAAAGTCTGACAAAGTTGTTCTTCGCGAAGAACAGTTCGTGGTGCCTACTTTGGATCATTATAACTTGCAATCCGTGTAATGTTTGTGTGATCTATCAATTTCAGTGTGTACACCTCATGTAGGAATACAACTCTAACACTTAACATCATCAGAAAAACAAGAAATCAAGCAGATAAAGTATGGTCAAACGGTGCCAGAAAAATCAATACTTCGAAAATTCTGGGCTGCCCAGAATTTGTCTGGTCAATGCCGGTCAACTCACTTTGACCTTAAATAACGTTTGATCCACAATAGATATGGACCAGATTTGTTTTTGAGATTAAATACCACATAACAAGCTACACATAACAACTTTTAGAACACAAATATCATGATCGAGAAAAGAGTTATAAGCCCTGACATTTGATGAAAAATCACAGATTCGGTTTTTTCCAACTTGCTTAAAACATCAAATTCGTGCACTTTGATGTTATGGGTCTTTGATTTATCAACCCAGATCATCAATTGACAACTTATTACACATATTTAACAAATCAATTGCATCAATTAACAACAAATCAAAGGATTTCTAGGATTAGGGTTTTATACCTTTCTTTGATCCAATTTTTGATTTTGTAGTTTTGTTGTTACTGATTTGTTGTGGGTAAGCGTGGGGCTTGATAATGGGTCTGATATAGCAACGAATTTCGTTGGTTTGAGTGGAGAGAAGAGGCTTGAGTGTTTGGGCATAAAAAATGGCTAACAAAAGAAATCTTTTCTCCCTCAATCTATATGTAGACCACATGGTTCATGAATTTGGCTGATGAGAGTTGATGTGCTGGCCTTGTGAGTCACCAAGAGTTGGTAGGGTTGTTGAACCACTTTTGATTTGCCAAGATTTGCAAGCTATCACATTAAAGAAATAGAAAGGGCATTTTGGACTTTTCCTTTATTTCTAGAATTTGCCTTAGAATTTAGGTTTTGAGCAATCTAGGGTTTAGGGTTTGAGCCAAGCAAACAAAAATCTAGGATTTCCAAAATTTGGATTTAGCAACTAGGGTTTATAAAGAAAATAAAATTATTTTAGTTTATAAAATTTAAAAATTAAAATAATTAACTAGATTAGGTTAATAATTAAATTATACAATAACATTAGGGTTTCGAACCCCTACCCATATTAACCTTGCCAGTTAGGCAATTAGTGTTTATAATTTCGATAATTAGGGTTACCATAAGCAAATTAGGGTTTCTAACTTTTGAAATTAGGATTTATAATTTAGGAAAATAATAAGGATTTTAAATGATTACGATTCTCCCTAATTAGGGTTAATACATATAACACCGATCAAAAATCACATTATCGTGATTACTTAACGACTTAAGAAATTCTCAAAGTCGTGAATGACTTTCGCATTAGGGTTTCAAATCAATTAGGGTTTAACAGTTTGAAACTAGGGTTTTTATTTATTAAATAGGGTTTCTAAATATTAAATAGGGTTTAATAACCAAATTATATAATGAATAACATATATCATAAAACACAGTTAAACAACAATCTTGAACTCACAACTGAGTTTCAAATTAGGGTTTTAGCACTTAAAATTAGGGTTTTAATAATTTAGGGTTTTCTAAAAATTATTAAGGTTTCTAGAACTTTAATTAGGGTTTACATAATTAATATATTTAATACATGACATAAATTATATAACACACTTATAAAATAATCTTGAACTCTAATTTGGATATCAAATTAGGGTTTAACATTATTACTAAGGTTTGGTCATAATACGCTGTAATTGACCAACCATTATCAATACAGAAATACAGTACATATTCATAGCACTGAAAAATCAAAATATAATTAATATTATAATATTATCATCATTCCTTATCCCATAACCAAAATTAGGGTTATCATTAACACTAAAACTGTTCCACACATTAACATTACGCACGTAACACACATATCTATAACACTGGCAAATAATAATATAATATTATTTTTTTCATTCGTTGATCAAAACCCAGAATTAGGGTTTCGATTCCATATCTGATTTATCTGCCATAATTAACCTTATAATTAAGTAGAAATAATTTACTTAATATCTTGAACAAAATTCATATAATAGAATAAGTATTATAAAAATTCTATATTCATATCATATGTTATTCAATTAATATAATTATCATATTTTCATGGAAAATAAACATTAAAAACATTTTTACTATTAATCTAATTATTATTAGAATATAATTTATAATGAGCAATAATTCTAAAATAAAATCATTTATAATTATTCATGTAATAAATATATTTTATATCTATCACATAAATACATACATAATACCTTTCACGCATTCTTACCTTTAAGATAAACAATTATTCTAAAATCATTTCATATATTATTTAAATAATATAAAATTATATTTCCTTAAAAAAATTAATAAAACATTTCCAATAAGGAATTAATTAGTATAAAAATATAATTGATAATAATCAATAATTCTAAAATAAATTTATTTACAATACTTAATGTAGTAAATAAATTTTATTTATCACACATATAATTATAATTACACATTACCTTGACACATATCATTCATATTTATTTTAATAAATAAAAAAAAAATTATACGCAAAATTTATGATTTATTTATATAGAAAATATCGGGTTGTCACAGCTGCGTTAATGGAGTAGCGATTCGAGAAAATCTTTCCACAAAATCTTCGATAATAACCAGCTAAGCATATAAAGCTACGTATTTCGATTACTGACTTAGGTTGCTCTTAACTGTGACTCATATCCCAACCTTGGATAGCACGTCACAATGACACCTATCAGTTTACTATCGCACGAATATGGTGTCCCCTACGGAGATTCTGGCTTCGGTGTATTCCACAAAGGAAGTCACCAGATAGAGGCTCGGGTACAAACTTCTACAGTTAAATTTTTAACTCCTGAAGTTCCATAGGAGCCATTCGATATGAGATTTTAGAAGTGGGTTTTGTATCGGATTCAAAGATGATACAAAATTTAATATCACGCTCTGGAGGTAGGCCAAGAAATTCTTCAGGGATTTTACCAACAACAGAAATATCATTCAAATCTGATGTATTTTTGTTCATGTCCATGACATGGGCTAAGAAAGCTTGACATCCATTTTTCAATAAACGAATGGCTTTATGGCTTGATATTAAAGTGTTTGACTTCAATGGTTTGGTTGCTTGAATTCGAGTAAAAGGTTGCTTAGGAATATGAAAACTAACAACCTTACAAAAGCAATCAATTTTGGCATGATGAGTAGTTAATCAATCAATCCCCAAAATCACATCAAAAGCAAGTATCTTTAAAGAAATAAGGTCAACAGGTAATGCGATGGTGCTAACTTGGATCAAACAAGATTTATAAACAGTGGATGTGATGAAAGTTTCTCCTAACGGAGTTTCCACAGATAGGTCAAAGTCTAATTTTCTCCAGAGTCAAGTTTAAACGTTGAGTATAAGCAGGAGAGATAAATGAATGGGTAGAATCGGTATCTAATAAGGTATAAACTTCGTAAGAATTTATAATTAACTAACACGTGCTAACTTCGTCCGGGTTCCTCGCATTCTGACCAGTCACGACAAATGCTTTTCCAAGAACCGTTGACTTTGACTTTTCTGGGACAGCCTTTTGAGTCACCATCCCCACTGGGCTTGGTTTCGCTACCGTACAATCTCGAGCGATATGTCCTTCCTTTCCACAATTATAGTATACCTTAAACTATTGTGGACAGTTTGGGCTGATGTGTCCCTCTTTTCCATATTTATAGCATACGATCGGTGTACATTCTCCTCCCTTAAAAGTAGTTGTTGTTGGTGCTGACGTCTTCGCAGTGTCATTGTTGAATCTCCTCTTTTTAAAATCTCCCCCTGACTCGCTTCTTTTATTTTCATGGCCACGAGTACCACCAGAGTGGTTGTCGCTCTTGTCCATATTTTTCTTTCTCCGCTGATTATCGTTGTTCTGATGATTGCTGTCACCGGTATGATCCTGGTTGCGGTCTCTTGGTTGAACGTACTCGCTATCTCGCTCTAATAATTGAGCCCTGTTGACAACATCTGAATATAAAGAAAATTTATGAGAGATAAGATATTGTCAAATCTCGGGTTTTAAACCTCTCAGATACATCCTCGTCATTCGTTCCTCATTCTTTACCAAATGAGGTGCAAACCTGGATAACTCTGTGAACTTCGCCTCGTATTGGGACACCGTCATGTTGTTTTGTTCTAGTCTAATAAACTCTACCTCTTTCATATGGCGAAAAATTTCAGGAAAGTATTTTCCGTTGAAAAGTTTCTGAAACATTTCCTAAGACATAAGGAGTGCGGTAGGCTGGGTACGTTTCACAGACTCCCACCAGTAATCTGCCTCGCCACGGAACATAAAGGTGGCGAATGGAACCTTATGTTCCTCCGTGCATCCCAAGACATCGAATATCTTGGTAATTTTCTTGACCCATGTTTCCGCCATGATCGGATCCGGCTTTCCCTTAAATTCTGGTGGTCCCAACTCTTTGAATTGCTTGGCCATGACAAGCCGCGCGTTGCTAACATTTCCACCCGTATTCTGTACACGAGTCTCCCTCGTCTGGTTTTGCATGAACTGCAAAAAGCTCCTAAACATCCTGTCGTTCATCGTCTTCTCAGTGGTGTTGTTTACAGGAGGAATATTGCCTTCCTTTTGCACGTTCCCCTAGGTGGTGATTAAAGGTGTTTCCACGGTCTCATTAACTCCATCGTTAATATTCTCAGCTGACATTCTTAAATACTGCCATAAAACAAGGGTTAATTAAGGAAATCAATATATCACATAATATCCCTATATACTGACCAACTAACAAATATGCTTAGGTAGGACACACTAGCGAAGAATTTACTCGTCTCTCCCCTCCTAGTTCTATTCCCCGATCTCCGCCAGAGATCATATCCCTAAGTTCTGATACCAACTGTGACGCCCCCAAAATAGGTATACATCACCCAATCTGAGTCGCTAAATACATGATACAGAAACAACTACAACTTTATGAATACAACATAAAAACTGTGAGTTTAAATACAAATATTGTCATCTAGACAATATCCACACTCAAATAAGTCCTCATTATAATTATTGATACACTATTTTACAAAATAGTGAGGATTACTAAAACAACTATCTTGAACCATCACTCCACACCCCGACTAGTTCCCGCTATATTCTCGCCTCCTAAGAAGAAAAATGGAACAAAAAGGAAAAGGGTGAGCTCAACTAGCCCAGTAAAGAACATTATGACTAAGATAATATAGAACAAATTATCGTTAGTCCTCAACAGGGAAAAATCTAATAGAATACAATAGACAACCAGTTTTAAATCAATCTTTGCAGCGGAAATAATAATTCATTAGAAGAGTTAAGTAGAGAATGCAAACTACTATCTTCCATATATGAATTTAAAAGTTCATCATCGATATTTTATCCCTGTAACATCAATTAATATATATCTGGAATCAAATATTCATCTTTGCACTACAGGCCAAAGATATTCATCAGTTGATCACGTTCATCTAAACACTTGTTCATCTTTGCACTACGGGCCAAAGATATTAATCAGTCGGTCATGTTCATCTCAACACCTGTTCATCTTTACACTACGGGCCAAAAATATTCATCAAGAAATCATTCATCTTTGCACTACATGCCAAATATATTAAGTTATATCATCATTTAGGACTGAGGATGATGAAAAATATTTTAAAGAAAACGAATCCAGTGAAGCAAAAGAATAAATATTAAGGATTTGTACTTTAAACAATTCCCATTAAAAAATACTTCATAATAACCAGAGTGGGATAAAATTCAAGAATGATCAAAACATGGATACAATCAAAGCTAGTGTCCAGAATAGATATTTTGGACGAAAAGAAGAAATTTCATTTTTTGGTGAATAGTGCCGTATTCGTGAATAGTGCCGTATACATGAATAGTGCCGTATACGTGAATAGTAACTTCGACACCAAAAGATAGAAATTTCACAAAAAATATCATCATGCTTCGTGAATAGTACTAGGGAATAGTAACTCGTGAATAGTAACTCATGAATAGTAACTCATAAATAGTAACTCCGATATGAAAAAGTTCCAAATTTGATAAAAAGTTCCAACCAATATTTCAGCATAATGATATTGAAGAAATAATATCATTTGAGAAGAAAATAACATCTCTTACCTCGCAAAAATAGTACTTCTGACTGGAATACTGGATATAGTGCTGAAAGAACTTGCACCGTACAGCAATACTCAAAGTACTAAAATACTCACAAAATACGCTCGATATTATAGAGAGAGAAAGGGAGAAATCTTTAGTTTCTGGTGTGATTTTCAATTCTAACCTAAGCACCCTATTTATAGGAAATTGCTTAGAACACCAAAGTAGAAAATTTAATATAATAATAATATATATAATCAAATTTTCTACGCACACAAATCTGGTCCAAACTTCAGCCACACATGTGCCAAAAACAATAAAAAGATTTTTCTTAATAAAAATAATTAAAACTTCCAAAAATCAATTATTTTGGAACTTCGGAACTTCAATAATTCATAATAAATAGCCCTTTTATCAGAAAATTTGAATCTCGTGACTTTTTATAGAAAATTCAATTCTCTACAACTTTGCAGAAGAAAGTTTTTCTAAATTCCAAACAGAAATTAATCAAAATCCATAAACGGGTGATTTTACAGGCTATAATCAAATTTCAGTCAAGAAATGGGTCCACCAACATGTTTAACATGTTTTTAGTATTTATTGCAACAAAGATATTCTTCCTCCTCATTTACTCATATATACCACATTCATTGTAAAAATATCATCATTATTATATTATAATAATATAATAAAATATTATTTTACCAGAAAAGATAAAATATCAATTTTCAACAATTGTCACTTTAAAAATTTTCTCTATCGATCCACATAAAATGAATATTTTTCTCATCATATAAATCAATAATTAATTATTCACAAATAATATTACAGAATCACAATACTGACAACCAGGCAGTTCCAAGGAAAGAAGGGGCTTTCCAATAAGGATCTCTCCTTACTGGCTCGCAATTAGGTGACCAAACCTCTCCTTAGACAGAACTTTCTAGACATTGCCAATAATTTTATATAATAATATTATTCAGATAATATGAATTAATGCTTCGATAATAGAAAATACTGTGTAGTGACAATTATTGAAACAACAGTAATGTAAAATATCAACGCAGCAATTATTGAATCAATAAAATAAAATACTGAACAATAATTACTGTAACAATTATTGAGTAGTGCCTTCTTACGTAAGAATCAATAATTGGTGCAATACCGTGTGCTACTGTGCGACAATGCGTATTACTGTGTTTTAACCACCGGGTATTCCAACAGTGTTAACGGTAACAACTACGCCGTTATTTATAAACAACTTATGCTTGTCGTTTTCTTCATCCAATCACTTTCTGTTATGGGGCCCACACAAGGCTGCACCGTCGTACGAATATTGCCCGACAACAGGAATATTCCACGACCAAACGAATATTCTCCGACAACAGTGAGTATTTTATAACCACTTGCTTATTTAAAATATTTGCGCATTTTACCCATAACTAACCACATTAATCAAATCAACCCTTACTATTTCAAAATGATAAATAGAGGAAATTAAATTTCATTTATTAATAATTTGAGGTCTTACACACACTATCCCCAAAGTCGAGAACCTTCACATAATACCTTAATCAATATCCTATCTGACATACAATTGCATTATCATGCAATACTATTACAAATTTATCTGCACATATATTCCAAAGTTGGACTTGTTCTTGACTATTCTTGTATACGACGTATTCGTCATTATCTGAAATGTTAATCATGATATAGCTGTAGACACTCAAAATTTTTTGTACTACTGTCACTAACATTGTAGGAGGACAGATTCGCCTTTTAAGAGGGAACCCTGAAAGACAATTCATATCCATACGGGATACTATTGAAAGTTCAGCATCAACCCCAGAACACACACTGAGAGTAACAATTCTAACCTCGGATATAACCCCGAGGCGTATAGATCTAATACCGGAACACACACCGGAGAAGAGTGATTAATCTCGGAGATAACCTCGAGGTATCCAGTCTCAGTCCTAATCATGGGGATAGCCACCAACCTTGGAGATTACTCCAATGATTACAGTTTCGGCGATAACCCCAGAAATGCTTGTTTCAAATGCAACCAACTTCAATCTTGGCGCTCAAAACGACATACTCCGTACCAACCCAGAGATAACACCAGGAGGACAGGCACTCCTCAGAGATGACACTGAGGACCTTCAATAATTGCAGTAGTCCAATCTCAGCGAAGCCCTGAGCAACGTTTGCTTTATCAGCCCAAATCGGCGATAACACCGGTGAGGGGAAACATCGTCATCTCGCCAACGCGATGCCACGCCATGTCGTCTCAACATTTCATACACATCTCTACACAATGATGTCCCATAAGAATCAAGGATAACCAATCCCGAGTGACTATTGTGCGGGGTAACAGATGTAATTTGAAGCTTGAAGACCGGAGGGCATCGTCCTATCTTCAATGACTTCGTACAAACTCTAATCCTATGCCATTGTACAACTTTAGACAACGGCGGTCCAAAATAGGTCTTGTATACCTCAATCGGATGCCCGGATTGTACTTCTAAAAGTTCGAGTGGACATTACAGTGCCCGAGTGCACGTACTACGAGATAACCTGACCCGAGAAACCCGAGCCCACCCGGGTTACATCTGGTACACCTGTGGCTCCACCCTCTATAAATAGAGGGCTTGGGGTGGCCATTTTAAAAGTGAAAATGGTGAGGAAGCCCTACCCAATTTGCTTTGCACTCACCCCATACAATGTACTTTCTCATTTTAAACACATGTAAGCTCATATATAGCTACTTTTGTACCTACAAAAGCTATTGTTTATCCACTTTAAAGATATAGAAGTCTTCTTTGGCAGTCAACTGTAAGCCTTCTCACACACTTTAAAGCCTTTCTCTTCATCTTTGCACACACCCTTCTTCACGTTGAGAGTCGTGCTGGGTGCGTTTCCCGGACTTAGGTCCGTGGTTTTATTTTAGTTTGTATCTACATACATATATATATATATATATATATATATTTATATATATTGACTAACATTATCGAGTTATGCCTCGATTGAGCCTAGACTTCGGTCTGGAGTGTTTATTTGCTTATATATATATGAACTGTGTGTCGAACTTTGTTCGATGAGCCTAGACTTCGGTCTGGAGCGTTTACTGCTTTAATATAAATATATATATATATATATATATATATATATATATATATATATATATATATATATATTTCGTCCCACCTGGAGTTTACTTCGTGGCGGTTGATCGCTTTTACAGCTTTCTTTACGTTTCGTCTTGCCTGGAGTTTACTTCGTGGCAGTTGATTGCTTTGTACAGCTTTATTTATATTTTGTCCCGCCTGGAGTTTCCTCCGTGGTGGTTGATAGCTTTACATCTTTATTTACATTTTGTCCCGCCTGGAGTTTCCTCTATGGCGGTTGATAGCTTTTACATCTTTATTTACATTTCTAATCCCCCATGGAGGTGCTTCGTGGTTGGTGATCATGTCTGTATATATATATATTTACAGCTTTTATATATGTACCTGCTTACTTCTTTCATACAAATTGCGGTATCTTGTGCGCTTAGGAATCATGTGATCTTAGATTTAACCCATTGTATCTAGATTCGATTCTCGTGATGGACATTTTCAGCTGTAAGCAGCTTGTAAATTATTTTGCGATGTTTGAATTTCCTTAGATGGTTCTCATACCCACGAGGAAGTGAGCATTTTTTTGTATATTATTTTCATACGGATGCCTCGCATCTGTAAAATAAAATCAATCAAGCCGAACACTTAATAAAATGGGAGTGTAAAAGGTTTCAATTACTATTGAGCATCAGGGTTTGAAAAATCTCTTTTATAAAACATCAATGTCATATCTTGCTTAAAATTGAATTTTTACATAAATTCAAACCCTGTGTATATAGGTGCGAACGAGGCCTCGCACTACTTCCAAATAACAGCACATTGACCTACACACACACACATATTCAGATAATAGTTTCTTGAAAAGAGGCGGTCACCGTGGTAACACGGATGTCAGGGGGTGCCTAACACCTTCCCTCCGCATAACCAAGTCCCCAGACCCTAATGAATCTCGGTTTCACCGACCCGTTTAGCAGTGTCACACCACTGGGTCAATGTGCAAACCTTTTCTCGGTTGTGTTGGTACAACCATTTAAAAAACCAACTGGCGATTCTTAACAGTCCATCGTCGACATTATACATATCGAACCTTTTTCACTTATTTTTTCAAACAAATCTCACCTAAAATGAGAACACCAAAGAACAAGTAATGGAAAGGGACATCTAAAAATTCCGACGTCGACAAGTGGCGACTCTGCTGGGGAAACCAGTAAGAGGACTTAAGCCGCTATTACAATCTTTTTAAAACTGTTATCTGCTTGTGTGTGGATGTTGCATTTACATTTGATGAATGTGTACGAATGCATTTCCTGATTGCACTTAGTGCTTCGCACCATATCTGCTTGTGATATTAGTGCTTCGCACATGTCATAATTTTCATACGGTGAGATGCAATGTATGTGAATGTATGTTGTGTGGTCCCTCCACCAGGAGGCTATCCCATCGGTGTTTGATTACTGGACTCATGGAAAGACTAATTCCACGAGGCTCAAGAAAGGCACAACCTAAATTCGCTCCAGTTGAAAGACCGGATTAATTTCCCGTTGAGTAAATTGCAATGATTTGGGAACCTTCATGCCAAAAAGCCGCGAGAGTAACCTAAGATAGGTCAGCCTCTGATAAACCTAAAATGGAGGAAAACCTTTCATGCTCTCTCATTACTTGTAAACACAATTACATGTAATTACATTCAATATATATCTCCATGTAATGAGAAATATAAAGAAATGTGCACACATACATATTTTAATGCTACAAACAGCTGACATCCATTTTGCAGGATAAAATTCCTAAAATGGACACATCACATAACATGCTATTATACATATTCCCTAAAGACTAAACTATGAATGTCTTTCGCAGGGAACCAATCGGACCTACTACCCGGTCAAAATCCAAAAAGGCTACAGGCCTACAGTCAATTATGTCGTCATCTGACCAGACTGACCTTATTCTAGTTTCTCACAAAGAATTCGACGGATTAAGCAAATAAATTACAGATTTGGCTGTTCTACTCAAAGAACTACACTAGTCCAATCAGACCCAAAAATACCCATACATACTGAATCCTCCACACAAGGGGGAACCCAGGTCATTACAATACCTGAACTGCAGTTGGATACGACCAACAAAACTCATGATGCTGCCCATCCCACTGGAGATCCAGACACTGGTGACATCAAAAAGAAAGTCCTCCAAATGGAAGAGACCCTTCGTGCTATCAAAGGAATTGAACACACGTGAGTGTTTTATATGCTGATATTTGCATTTTCCCTGGTGTTCATTATCCATAAAAGTTTAAAACTCCTGACTTCGAAAAATATGACGGGTTAGGAGACCCTTACACACATTTAAAGGTGTTTATTGGAGAACTTGGATCTTATGTAGAGGACGAAAAAATTAGAATGCAATTGTTCTAAATGAGTCTAACTGGAGAAGCCCGTTCGTGGTACACAAGATTAGAGAACTCAAAGATCCATAGTTGGGAAGAGCTAGCACATGCATTCCTCACTCAATACAACTTTCAGTCTCAGATGGCTCCTGATCGGTATCAAATTACCAAGATCAAGAAATAGTCTAACGAGTCTTTCAGAGAGTATGGTCAAAGATGGAGATGCCTGGCTACCCAAGTTAGTCCTTCTATGACAGAATCAGAGATGGTCATGACTTTCATAGACATACAAGAAGCGCCTTTCTATGAAAGAGTTTTAGCTGCATCGGCAAACCATTTTCTGAAATGGTTAAACATGGGGAGATGGTTGAGATGGGATTGAAGTCCGAAAAAATTCAAGACCTAGCTGCCCTCAAAGCTGTTGCTGATCACATCCAATCCGGAAATTATGGAAACAACCCCCAGAGGGTCCATAAAAAGAAAGAGGAAGATGTTTTCCTGATACTACAAGGTCAAAAAGGAAATCAAAACATGCCTATTCAAAGGAGAAACTATACTCCCTTTCAAGCACAGTCTGCGAAACCTCAAATACTAAAAGGTGGAGAAGTCAAACGCCCTCGAATGTTCACACCCTTAGGGGACACCCTCGAGAAATTCTCAATCTTCTGACAACACAGAAGAAAATTACGCATCTTCTTCCACCAGCCAACCATAATGGACAGGGTTTCAATGCTGCTCAGAAATGTGCTTATCATATCGGGGCACCTGGACATGATACTCAGGATTGTTGGGCCTTAAAACACAAGATCCAGGACCTGATAGACAACGGTGAGATTGTGGTCACCAAACCAGATCAGCCTCATATTCAAGACAACCCTTTTCCTCAACATAAAGAAGAAGAGGTCAACATGATCAATTGGAGTAAAGGACAGAACTCCAATTTCAACTGTGAATCCTCCCAGATCCTCAAAGACGATGATGACAAATGGGATTATGCCAAGTTTCAGTTCATAATGGAACGAAAGATAAAAGCTTTAGGCAAAATAATTGAACAATTGGAAGAATTGGTGACTTATTAGCATCAAGTGACTCGTCAATTAATCAGCCAGGAACATGCCGGTCTCCTACCTCTTGTCATGAATGTTCCCTCGTCACTTTCAAAAAATGAAATGCTGGAAGACAAAGTGACAAAGAGAGCAAATGCCAAAGCCCGTCAGAATTTTGCCAATTAAAGAGAATTCACCTATTTGGGCCAACCTATGGAGGAAATCTTTCAGATGTTAATCATTGAAGGAAGGATTAGGTTCCTTCTACCTCCAATCAACCCCCGTTCAGGGCGGTACAACTTTGATGGAGTATGTCAATATCACTCCCAGTCTCGCGGTCACAATACAGAAGAATGTTGGGCACTCCGCCAACTCATCCAAAATCTAATTGACAGTGGTGTTCTACACCTAGCAGACGACGATATTGTGTTATGTGCAAGTGAGAATACATGTCCTACTAAGTGGAAGAGTGTGGTAGCATTCATATCCACTGATACTGATGGGGCTAACAAATTACTCACAATCCCAACAATTCAACTCAAGGGAAGCAACAATCCTTTGAAAGTGGCCGCTCCCGAGCCAATTAACTTGCCGTACAGAGCACAATACCCTATTGTTAGCTTGCGTAAGGTTCTGTGGAATTATAGAGAAGGTGAATGATCCACCTCACATACCACTGCTACAGTGTCGAAGGAAAATCTACTGTATCTTCCATAACGGGTGATGAAGTCTACCACCAAATCAAAGGGGAAAATACCCATGGAGAAGATTAAAAAATTCCTCTGCAATATGGGTCATAACGAAGCCAAGGTGGTTTTAAGCTTAAAAGAAGCTCTACAACAGATATCAATTTTGGACTTGGTCCTAACTTTCGAGGATCATCGAACGATCTTGCTGAAGGTTTTAGAAGAAACATATCTACAGACATCAGTTGATACGAAAAAATTTCAACATTTGGTTGATCACATTTTCAACAACAATGTGATATCCTTTACTGATGATGACATACCGCCCGAGGGGACCGATCATTGCAAGCCGTTGCACATTGTGGTCTTGTCCTCCGGATACATGCTAGCTGGAGTCTTGATAGATGGAGGTTCATCTCTAAATATCTGTCCATACGCTACCTTGGGGAAGATGAATATCAATCTCAACCGAATTCGGAGTAGCCATACTATCACCAAAGCTTTTGATGGAGCCCGCCGGAATTCGGTCGGAGTAATTGAGCTGCCAATTAAAATTGGTCCCTATACATTCTGCGTATCTTTCCATGTACTCAAGATAGATTCGGGATATAACCTGCTCTTGGGACAACCATGGATCCATATGGCTGGGGCAGTCCCCTCCACTCTTCACCAACAGTTGAAATACATTATCAATAATAGCCTGGTCACGGTCAACGTTGAACCAGAGTGTCCCCAACACGGGGACGTGCCATTCATCAATGCCAATGCAGATGTTGAATCGGTCATTTTCCATGCCTTGGAAGTAAGAAATTCCCAATACCATGCTATTGGAATGCCAATTCCCGAACCCAAGATTTCCGCCGAGGTAATGTCGGCTACTCAAGAAATGATGTCATTGGGTCATAAACCGGGACAAGGGCTGGGTAAAGATTGCCAGGGTATCAAGTACCCAATTCTATTAACCCAGCAAACTGGAACAACTAGGCTACGCTATTCTGCCAGTTCTAGTCACAGGAATCCTCATAAGCATCAGCAGATTCCTTCAGCTTCAACCATAAGGCGTTTATCTTTACCTTTAAACTCTGAGTCTGCACAACCTCCTGTAAAGGTGCCAACTAATGTAATGGCTATGTTATTTCCTAAGCTGGTACCGGTAAAAGAGAAAGAAGTCTTTGTTCCAAATCCCACAGTGGAAGAAGATGAATGAATAATCAAGTAAGATGTCATCCGAATGATGTCAGGTATACACATCATCGTTCATGATGAACATACCAACCGATACACCCCAGACGATGATTGCCTAGACATAATAGCCATCATTCAGGACAGGGAGGATGATGACAATCCCTCCACCACTGCGGTCCACCCGGACTTTATCCTTACCAATTGGAGCAACACTCCTTGCATTGGTCGACAAGGGTAAAACGGGCAGAAACTCTTTCTTCCCTATAGATATAATAACTGCTTACTTTTCTATACAGTATTAGCAATTTATCTTGCCAGTATATGCTAACACTGTTTATGATCAACACATTTCATATATACTAAGTGAAAACATATTTTATTTCAGGACTCTGAATTTAGATGTGCCTGTACTTGCTGATACGGTGCCTCTTTTCCACAAGGATTGTACCTTTGATGTAGAGATGAATTCAGCCTTGATGGATATACATGATGACATTGAGGTGCCTTCAGAAATTCAAGAATGGGTCAAAGACAGACCTAAACCCAACCTTGATCAAACCACTTCCTTCAATCTCAAAACCATAGAAAGCCCTAAGTTAATCTAGATTGGTTCAGACCGTACCTTAAACCAAAGGAATGACATGGTTACGCTACTAACTCAATTCCAGGATGTGTTTGTATGGTCTCATAAAGACATGGTAGGTTTGTCCACTGACATTGTTCTTCATCGCCTTCATATTAAAGAGGGATTTAAGCCAGTTAAGCAAAAGCTCAGGCGATTGAAACCTGAGTGGAGTTTAAAGGTGAAAGAAGAAATTGTGAAACAATTTCAAGCTGGCATCATCATGGTGTCTACATATCTTGAGTAGATATCCAAAATTGTGCCCGTACCTAAACCCGGAGGGAAGGTGTGAGTTTGCATAGATTATCGGGACTTGAACATATCTTGTTTAAAAGATAGTTTTTTCGTGCCATTTATCCACCTTCTCATTGACAATACTGCACAATACGACATGTACTCCTTTACTGATTGCTTTACGGGGTATCATCAGATCATGGTTACTGAGGAAGATCGTGAGAAAACTGCTTTCATCACGCCTTGGGAAACCTTTTGCTATAGACGGTTGTCATTCGGCCTCATCAATGCCGGAGCCACCTATCAACGAGCTATGATGGCTCTTTTCCATGACTTAATGCACAAAGAGATTGAGATCTACGTGGAAGACATCATTGTCAAGTCCTGAAAGGAGGAAGACCACTTAGACCATCTTAGAAAGCTATTCAACAGGTTACGTAAGTACAACTTGAAGTTGAATCCAGCTAAATGCGCCTTTGGCGTTAAATTAGGCAAGTTGCTAGGATTTCTAGTCAGTCAAAAAAGAATTGAGCGGGATCTTGCCAAAATCCAGGCCATCATGGAAATGCCCATTCCTCAGACAGAAAAGGAAATACGGGGATTTTTGGGAAGAATCTGTAGTAGCCCCGAATCCAGGCCCCAAATCGCCGCGGATCCGGTATACTATTTCTATAACTATTTGCGGAAGATATAAACATAAATTGTTATACAATACATTACACATTATTCCCCAAGGTCGAGTAACCTTAACTTATACACAATTCATAAAATATCTATTACACAACAATATTTATCAAAATAAACTATTACGAACTAGCCGCACATTTTATCCCAAACTGAACTTGGCATTAACCTTTTCTTGTAATCCGAACGCATTCGCTTTATCTGCAATGTTTATCATGATATAGCAAGGGTGAGCATGAAAGTTGCCCAGCAAGTTTAAATACAATAATATAACGATATATCATGATTGAAGAGTATGAATAATAAGCTGGCTATAATTCATCAATATAATTGAGAACTAGCACGAACAAACTTTTGACTAAACAAGTTTTAAACATGAACAAACATTTCTGAACCAACTAGTAATGAAGGTGATCAGCCTTTCATACCTGACTTATACATGCAAGATGTACATAATACAATTTTCGTGGCAATCAGCAATGATTAACCATAAGCTTGAATAAAACACTCTTATTAGAGTTAAGTACAAAGAAACTTGCCTGAACCGTTGATTACCGCAATGCAATTTATAACGCTTTACCTGAAGACCTAATGTTAGTAATATAGATCTCCAATATTAGAATAATATCATCACAGTATAATACTGTTATATATATATACATAAAATAACCTAAACACATAGCACATAACCCTATCAGTCTATAACATACATAAGACTAGGTATCAAGTCAAACTATTGCAGTCTGGTTGAACCCGACACAATTCTAACATCTCGACGGTCTAGTCGGTCAATACTCGAGTTTAAGTTCAATTAAACTCTTCCTGAACACTTAACAATTATCACAGATAATTTCTTATTAGTCAAAATAATTTTCAAAGACTTGAAATAATTTTCAGATAATTAATATCATTTATCAACAATTTTCAATCATTAATACCATATTTAAATAAATTAAATACCTTGTAATTCCTTAATCATTAATATTCATTTAATATAAAATATTAATAAAAATCATAACATAATATTATAATATATCAAAGTATTTTTAATACCTTAAAATCATAATTATATGATTTTTAAACACTTAAATCCATTATCCGATAATTAATATTAATATTAAAATATTAATATTTTCATGACTAAATATCAAAAGTTATAATTTATAACTTAAAATATTTTTAGATCTCTTAAATCATTTTTATATAATTTATAAAGCATTAATTCTATTTTTCCTTAATTTATTTAATATAGTTATTAAATAAACTAATTATCATTAATATTTATTAATTAATGAATTTCATCACAAAATATTAAAAGTCATCAAAAATAACTTAAAATATTTTCTTATACAATAATATTATTTTTCATGAATTAAAATCATTTTTAAATCATTTATTTAATATCATAATTAAATAAATCAATACCATTTATATTTCAAAAATATTAAATATTTTCGAAATATACTCCAAATAGTTAAAAACTATTTTTTAGACTTTAAAATAATTTTTCAAAATTTATTATTTATTTTTAAAAATTAAAAACTATTTTTTTCTATTTATTTAATTAATTTCCAGAAAATAGAAAATAAACTGTCACTAAAGGGCCCTATAGCGACAGAACCGTCGCTATAGGTGTTCTTGGTGTTCTTGGTGCCTGCCCAGAAACTCATCGGCAGTTTCAAGGTACCATGTTTGACCGTGCATAAATTTTTGGTCTTCATGATTCTAGGTTATATAAAGTGTTACACATGAAGTCGTTATGTCATAGTACACAAACAAACAGATTCCAGGGTCATACATCATCTGAATAGAGAGATATGATTAATGAAAAAGTCTGACAAGCCTGTTCTTCATTTCTGGGTTTTCCAGAAAATGAAGAACAGTAAAAGGTGTCTACTTTGATCCCTTTAATATATGCTTTCCCAGCTTACTATATATGATTTAAAGCTTCTATACTCCATTCCATATGACAGGTAACATTAATATTCTAACAGAGAAACAAATTAATGCCATAATCATAAGATTCAAGCCGGTCAAACTACCTGTCAGGAAAGTGTTCTTGAGAAATCTGGGTTTTCCAGATTTCGTCCTAGGCAGTAAGTCAACGCCAGTTTGACCGCGATTATCTTTTATTCCGGTTATGATCTAAGTGATATAGTGGTTTTAATATATAGTATACATGACCAGTTACAAAGATTAAACAACAAAAAGACCAAAACACATAACATCAGCAAGATCGTAGCCTTCAAAATTGTCTGTCAGGCTTTTCTGGGTTTCTGGGAATTTTTCTGGGCTGCCCAGAACGTAAATCCGTGATCGGTCAACGTGCTTTGACCGTTCATAACTGGAGATCTAGACTTTCTATGACCCTATTTCCTGGTTCGGATTACAGTCCTCATGTAATAGCACAGAAACAAAACATAAAACACACAAAAACGTTAACACATAAAGATCTAAGGCCTCTGACATTCGACTGTCAGGCCACTTTTTCAAACTTTTCCCAGATTTCTTAAAATGCTTGATTCTTGCATCGAAGTGTTATAGATCCTTGATCTATCAACCCATATCACTTATAGACACCATAATACACAACTTTAACCAATAAATTACAACAACTAACATCAGATTACATGATTTCTAGAATTAGGGTTTTATACCTTTTGAATGTCCAAATCTTGAATCTGATCATTGTTTTCCGACCTTGAAATGCTAACACATGATCTTAGCTTTGTATCTTAGTATCTCTCACTTCCTATTTCCGAATTTCTAGAGAGAGAATGTCTTGGTTCATATGAGAAATAAAGTGAGTCTTTTTCTCTCTCTTTAATCATATATAATGTAAAAATACATTGTATGTGGCTGTCAAAATGGCTGAGCTTGCTGGATATAATGCACATGGAGTGGTTAGATTTGGTGAACCACTCACCTAAGTTCAAAACCTACATGTTAGCCTCAATAATGTACAAAAGGGTATTATAGTCATTTCCTATGTAATTTTAATGGCATTTATGTAAATGGTCCTAACCCTTAGGGTTTAGGGTTTGAGAGGGTTTATGGTTTGGAAAATTTTTAGGATTTAGGGTTTGAACCCTCAAGTTTAACAATTTGATTTTTTTAAATTTCCAAATTTAGATTTTCAAAAATAGAAATTTAATATTTCTAAATTATAATTAGGATTCTATAATTATAATTAAGATTTTCTAATTATAAATTCAATCTTGCTAATTAGGATTAGCATTTCCTAATACAATTGCTAATTAAGCAATTAGGGTCAAAATGGTCATTAGGGTTTATTAACCACTAATTAGGCTTTCTAATAAATAATAAATTTTGTAAATTAGAAATTAAATATTAGTAATTAGATTAGAGTTTTCTAATTACTCAATCTTGAAAATTAAAATTAATATATCCTAATTAACATTAAAAGTATTAATTTAACACTTTCGTTTTACCTAATTATAAAATTAGGGTTTCAAATCCCGAAATTAGGGTTTTCTAAATTTGAAATTAGGATTTGCTAATTAATTAAGCTTTGCCCTAATTAGTATTATAATAAATAGCACATAAGCATTATAATTATCCTTTCTATTCCCAGATTAGGGCTTAAATTTATCAGGATCTGAAACTAGGGTTTTCAGATCTGGTTTTAGGGTTTTCTAATAATCAAATCGGGTTTCAAATTTGGAATTAGGGTTTTGTAATCAATTTGTTAAGATTAACCCTAATTAATTACACTTATGCCATTAAGTTCCCGATTTAGGGTTTCATGCACCGAATTAGGGTTTTACATTCCCAGAACTGACATTAGGGTTTCCAGAACCAGTTTCTTGGATTTCTTATTAATCGCTAGGATTTTCTAACCGAACGTTAAAGTTCTTAATATATAATTTGGGTTTGACACATATATAATTAATCTGGTCAACCCTTGACCCTTAACCACATTTAGCACACATACATAACCCTATTCACAGAATTTAATCACATAAATCCTTAATCCTGAATAATTAACCTATATCCTTCACAAAATTTTGAAATCATCAAAATTTCACCCTAAATAAATCATTTAAGATTTAAATAAATTGTCTAAATTCTCGGGTTGTCACATTCACCCTTCTTTATAAGAATTTCGTCCCCGAAATTCACCTTACACCTTACACCTTACACTGTGCACCTTACACCATTCACACATGTCACATGCTACCCAATACACCTCTCACAAAAGTAAAAGTTTTGAAATTGTGCTGAGGGGTCATATAGACCATGAACACATAGTTTTAACAGTATTTATACCGTAAAACAAAACATTACTTGATATGTTTACAATCACAAAGAAGGTAAACTACCGTTTCTAGTACTTTAGGTGATTAACCCATCGTACAGTTACGTCATGCATAACGTATTAATCATTTTTAGCGAATATTTACGCTACTAAATTGGATTATTTATCCAAACATTATTGTTCACCTCAGTCTTATAATAGGATTTCGCACCAAAGCAATTTGGTTCGGGAAATTCATTCAATAAACACTTGGAGTTTTTATAACATTAGTCTAGCTGAATCAAATAGCATAGACTCATATCAATAATTCAATTCAATCGAATTATTTAGGTGTAGCCAAACCCCGTTGGCAAATTTAAATTTTTTTTTAAAACATTTTCGAGAATGACGTCATGATGCTGCACTGTATTTACAGTCCGTTGAGGATTCCTTCATTTGGTGATTTTGTCATGCTACATCCTACCATAGTGGAATATTGACTTTAGGTTTAATTCACACTAAGTAATACTGCATTGACGACTCCATCATTTTTATCATCTTTGCACTAGGTTACATGGTACATAAGTGATAAATAAAACAATTTTTGATATTTCAAATCATTTGCGTCTAGCCGAAATAAGTAGCATAGATTGTACTTTAAACCGTTTCAAAAATGATTACGAGTCTACATTTTTTTAAAGGCACATAGTGCGTATTTAGCTTGATATCAATCATTTCGAAGTTTAGCATAGCTAGGAGTTTAGGAAAACCTAAATCTCCACTAATGATCATTTGCTTAATAATCTATTTGTTCCTATAATCCTTAACACTCCCTTCAAACAACTATACCCAATTCATAAAACCACACTTATGAGTTCATAACCTGGCCACAATTATATAAGTTTACGAACTTACCCTAGTCTGACCTTTGGCGTCCATACGCTGAGGGGCTCATAAACATTTCATATAACTATAAGTCAAGAATGTCACATAAGTATGAGTTCTAAAAACTCGTACTTAATCCTATATTCTCTACCTATGACCTATTTATCTATATATAACAACTAGCGTGACACAACATTTCAATGGTTACCAATGCCACCAACTAAGTAGTTTTTACACCAAGTACAATTCCCCGCCCATACAAGAAATCATACAACTAAGTTGCTAACACGATTCCTCATTGAAATCCCCACCTAATCTTAACCCCCGTTTTCCATACGAATTTAATTTAATACGTATCCATAATCCATAACTCTTTCATGAGTTTTCATAGTACCATTTCATAGTACAACTGATACAAAGCATCTTGTTGTAAACTTTTCAATCATCAGATTGATTCTTTCTGGTTGTCATAACCTTATCAGATCACGGGGTGATCTTATCGTATATATTACGATTCGATTCCATGCACTATGATCGTTTTGTTTTACGATCTCCTATCCCTGCACTTTCAGTCTTTTAGACTCGATCTCTTTACCATTATTGTTCAAATTTATTATCAGAGTTAGGGAACTCTGTGTCTTAACAACTTATCGAGATTCGTCTTTGAATCTTACCGACCAACTAACTCTATTTGAGTTAGTCTTATCCTAATCACTGTGGTTATTGGTCTCAGATATTCCTACCTAAGCTTCATAACCAACAGCTTTAATACCAACTGTAGTAGCCCCGAATCCAGGCCCCAAATCGCCGCGGATCCGATATACTATTTTTATAACTATTTGCGGAAGATATAAACATAAATTGTTTATACAATACATTACACACTATTCCCCAAGGTTGAGTAACCTTAACTTATACACAATTCACAAAATATCTATTACACAATAATATTTATCAAAATAAACTATTACGAACTAGCCGCACATTTTATCCCAAGCTGAATTTGGCATTAACCTTTTCTTGTAATCCGAACGCATTCTCTTTATCTGCAATGTTTATCATGATATAACAAGGGTGAGCATGAAAGTTGCCCAACAAGTTTAAATACAATAATATAACGATATATCATGATTGAAGAGTATGAATAATTAGCTGGCTATAATTCATCAATATAATTGAGAACTAGCACGAACAAACTTTTGACTAAACAAGTTTTAAACATGAACAAACATTTCTGAACCAACTGGTAATGAAGGTGATCAGCCTTTCATACCTGACTTATACATGCAAGATGTACATAATACAATTTTCGTGGCAATCAGCAATGATTAACCATAAGCTTGAATAAAACACTCTTATTAGAGTTAAGTACAAAGAAACTTGCCTGAACCGTTGACTACCGCAACGCAATTTATAACGCTTTACCCGAAGAACTAATATTAGTAATATAGATCTCCAATATTAGAATAATATCATCTCAGTATAATACTGTTATATATATATACATAAAATAACCTAAACACATAGCACATAACCCTATCAGTCTATAACATACATAAGACTAGGTATCAAGTCAACCTATTGCAGTCTGAGTTGAACCCGACACAATTCTAACATCCTGACGGTCTAGTCGGTCATTACTCGAGTTTAAGTTCAATTAAACTCTTCCTGAACACTTGACAATTATCACAGATAATTTATTATTAGTCAAAATAATTTTCAAAGACTTGAAATAATTTTCAGATAATTAATATCATTTATCAACAATTTTCAATCATTAATACCATATTTAAGTAAATTAAATACCTTGTAATTCCTTAATCATTAATATTCATTTAATATAAAATATTAATGAAAATCATAACATAATATTATAATATATCAAAGTATTTTTAATACCTTAAAATCATAATTATATGATTTTTAAACACTTAAATCCATTATCCGATAATTAATATTAATATTAAAATATTAATATTTTCATGACTAAATATCAAAAGTTATAATTTATAACTTAAAATATTTTTAGATCACTTAAATCATTTTTATATAATTTATAAAGAATTAATTCCATTTTTCCTTAATTTATTTAATATAGTTATTAAATAAACTAATTATCATTAATATCGATTAATTAATGAATTTCATCACAAAATATTAAAAGTCATCAAAAATAACTTAAAATATTTTCTTATACCATAATATTATTTTTCATGATTTTTCATGAATTAAAATATTTTTTAAATCATTTATTTAATATCATAATTAAATAAATAAATACCATTTATATTCCAAAAATATTAAATATTTTTGAAATATACTCAAAATAGTTAAAAACTATTTTTCAGACTTTAAAATAATTTTTCAAAATTTATTATGTATTTTTAATAATTAAAAAACATTTTTTTCTATTTATTTAATTAATTTTCAAAAAATAGAAAATAAACTGTCACTAAAGGGCCCTATAGCGACAGAACAGTCGCTATAGGTGTTCTTGGTGTTCTTGGTGCCTACCCAGAAACTCATCGGCAGTTTCAAGGTACCATGTTTGACCGTGCATAAATTTTTGGTCTTCATGATTCTAGGTTATATAAAGTGTTACACATGAAGTCGTTATGTCATAGTACACAAACAAACAGATTCCATGGTCATACAACATCTGAATAGAGAGATATAATTAATCAAAAAGTCTGACAAGCATGTTCTTCATTTCTGGGTTTTCCAGAAAATGAAGAACAGTAAAAGGTGTCTACTTTGATCCCTTTAATATATGCTTTCCCAGCTTACTATATATGATTTAAAGCTTCTATACTCCATTCTATATGACAGGTAACATTAATATTCTAACAGAGAAACAAAATAATACCATAATCATAAGATTCAAGCCGGTCAAACTACCTGTCAGGAAAGTGTTCTTGAGAAATCTGGGTTTTCCAGATTTCGTCCAAGGCAGTAAGTCAACACCAGTTTGACCGCGATTATCTTTTATTCCGGTTATGATCTAAGTGATATAGTGATTTTAATATATAGTATACATGACGAGTTACAAAGATCAAACAACAAAAAGACCAAAACACCTAACATCAGCAAGATCATAGCCTTCAAAATTGTCTGTCAGGCTTTTCTGGGTTTCTGGGATTTTTCTGGGCTGCCCAGAACGTAAATCCGTGATCGGTCAACGTGCTTTGACCGTTCATAACTGGAGATCTAGACTTTCTATGACCCTATTTCCAGGTTCGGATTACAGTCCTCATGTAATAGCACAGAAACAAAACATAAAACACACAAAAACGTTAACACATAAAGATCTAAGGCCTCTGACATTCGACTGTCAGGCCACTTTTTCAAACTTTTCCCAGATTTCTTAAAATGCTTGATTATTGCATCTAAGTGTTATAGATCCTTGATCTATCAACCCAGATCACTTATAGACACTATAATACACAACTTTAACCAATAAATTACAACAACTAACATCAGATTACATGATTTCTAGAATTAGGGTTTTATACCTTTTGAATGTCCAAATCTTGAATCTGATCATTGTTTTCCGACCTTGAAATGCTAACACATGATCTTAGCTTTGTATCTTAGTATCTCTCACTTCCTATTTCCGAATTTCTAGAGAGAGAATGTCTTGGTTCATATGAGAAATAAAGTGAGTATTTTTCTCTCTCTTTAATCATATATAATGTAATAATACATTGTATGTGGTTGTCAAAATGGCTGAGCTTGCTGGATATAATGCACATGGAGTGGTTAGATTTGGTGAACCACTCACCTAAGGTCAAAACCTACATGTTAGCCTCAATAATGTACAAAAGGGTATTATAGTCATTTCCTATTTAATTATAATGGCATTTATGTAAATGGTCCAAACCCTTAGGGTTTAGAGTTTGAGTGGGTTTAGGGTTTGGAAAATTTTTAGGATTTAGGGTTTGAACCCTTAAGTTTAACAATTTGATTTTCTAAAATTTCCAAATTTAGATTTTCAAAAATAGAAATTTAATATTTCTAAATTATAATTAGGATTCTATAATTATAATTAAGATTTTCTAATCATAAATTCAATCTTGCTAATTAGGATTAGCATTTCCTAATACAATTGCTAATTAAGCAATTAGGGTCAAAATGGTCATTAGGATTTATAAACCACTAATTAGGGTTTCTAATAGAAAATAAATTTTTTAAATTAGAAATTAAATATTAGTAATTAGATTAGAGTTTTCTAATTACTCAATCTTGAAAATTAGAATTAATATATCCTAATTAACATTAAAAGTATTAATTTAACACTTTCGTTTTACCTAATTATAAAATTAGGGTTTCAAATCCCGAAATTAAGGTTTTCTAAATTTGAAATTAGGATTTGCTAATTAATTAAGTTTTACCTTAATTAGTATTATAATAAATACCACATGTGCATTATAATTATCCTTTCTATTCCCAGATTAGGGCTTCAATTTATTAGGATCTAAAACTAGGGTTTTCAGATCTGGTTTTAGGGTTTTCTAATAATCAAATCGGGTTTCAAATTCGGAATTAGGGTTTTGTAATCAATTTGTTAAGATTAACCCTAATTAATTCTATAATTATTTATACTTATGCCATTAAGTTCCCGATTTAGGGTTTCATGCACCGAATTAGGGTTTTAGATTCCCGGAACTGACATTAGGGTTTTCAGATCCAGTTTCTTGGATTTCTTATTAATCGCTAGGGTTTTCTAACCGAATGTTAAAGTTCTTAATATATAATTAGGGTTTGACACATATATAATTAATCTGGTCAACTCTTGACCCTTAACCACATTTAGCACACATACATAACCCTATTCACAGAATTTAATCACATAAATCCTTAATCTTGAATAATTCACCTATATCCTTCACAAAATTTTGAAATCATCAAAATTTCACCCTAATAATATCAAACACATACACTTATTTTCTGTCTAGGTCTAATATTTGACCTTAAATTAATCATTTACGATTTTAATAAATTGTCCAAATTCTCGGGTTGTCACAGAGTCAACTTCATTAGTAGGTTTATCTCTCAACTCACAGCAACCCGTGAGCCAATCTTCAAGCTATTAAGGAAGAACTCCTCTATGAAATGGAATGATGAGTGCAAGAATACCTTCCTCACAATCAAGAAACAGCTAGTCAAAGCTCCTGTGTTGGTACCTCCCAGGGATGATGTTCCCCTGTTTATGTACTTATCCATAAGTGTCAATGCCATGGGCTACATGCTGGGATATAAAGACGATAGAGGCCAAGAACGAGCTATCTATTATCTCAGCAAAAGATTCAGCAGCAGTGAACACAAGTACACTCTGATCGAAAAGACGTGTTGTGCATTAGCATCGGCTTCCATGAGGTTACAACATTACCTCCATGGTCACACAACCTATCTCATATCTCGCGTGGATCCTCTCAAATACTTTTTCAACAAACCCATATTAAATTGTTAGTTGTCCAGATGACAGTTGATCCTACAACATTTTGACATCATATATGTGACTCAAAAGTCCATCAAAGGTCAAGGAATTGCGGATCAACTGGCCGCCGCACATTCAGGGGATTTCAAACCCTTGGAAACATATTTCCCCGATGAAGGAGTAATGACAGTTCAGCAACACTATCAGTATGATACGCGCCAATCATGGATGATGTATTTTGATGGAGCTGTTAATCTGGAAGGTTCTGGAGCTGGAGCAGTTCTAGTATTTGGTACGGGGGAGCAGTATCTCGTCGCCGTCAAATTACAGTTTGTCAGCACCAACAACATAGCTGAGTATGAAGGCTATCTCATAGGGCTAAAACTTGCCCGTTCAATGGGCTTCAGGTAGTTAACTGTCTTTGGAGATTCAGAGTTGGTAATCAGACAATCCACAGGAATATATCAAACCAAGGAATTACAATTGTTGCCCTACCATCAGCAAGTTTTACGGATGGTTTTGGAGTTCGAAGAAATCTGCTTTCTACACATTCCTCGTAATAGGAATGACTTTGCGGACGAGTTAGCAACTTTGGCCTCCTTGATTCGAATACCAGATAAAGAACACTTGCCAAGCTTCATAATTTCCCTACACTAGGCCCCAGCCTATGAAAATTACATTGGAGAAGTATCGGATGAGCTACCTCCCATCCAACATCCTTGGTATCATCATATCAAGGAATATCTACGAGATAGATCCACACCCGCGGAAGCGAGCCCGACTAAGAAAAGGCGGATCCATCGACTTGCTATAAAATTCTACCTGAGTGGAGATGCACTCTACAAAAGAGATGCAGGACTAGGTCTCTCAGATGTTTAGACAAAGATCAAGCCCAAAGGCTTATGTATGAAATCCATGGTGGAGTCTATGGCCCCCTCCTTGTCAAGAAGGTCCTCAGGACAGGATATTACTGGTTATCTCTCAAAGATGATTGCAATGACCACGTTAGGAGATGCTATCAGTGCCAGATTCAGGGGAATGCTATACACGCCCCTGCACAAGATCTCCATAATATGAGTTCACCTTGGCCCTTCTGAATGTGGGGAATGGATGTTATTGGGCCCATTGAACCTAAATCCAGTAATGGACATCGATTTATCTTCACCATGATCGACTACTTCACCAAGTGGGTAGAGGCAGCCTCCTTCCCCAGGGTTACTAAATAAGTCATCATTGCTTTCATCAGAAACAATGTCATTTGTCAATATGGACAACCAGAAGTGATTGTGTCAGACAATGCTAAGAACCTCAACAAAAAAATGATGGAGGAATTATGCAGTAAATTCCACATCAAGCATCTCAACTCTGTCATCTATTATTTGAAGATGAATGGTGCTGTTAAAGCGGCTAACAAAAACATCAAGAAGATTATGCAAAAGATGTCCGCCAACCACAAAGATTGGCCTGACCTATTGCCTCTTACTCTGTTAACCTACAGAACCTCAATGCGTACCTCCACTAGGGAAACCCCCTACGCATTAACCTGTGGGACGGAAGTAGTGCTCCCCATAAAAGTTGAAATAGAATCCCTCAGAGTGTTGATAGACGTTCAGCTGGATGAAGACCAATGGGTACAAGATAGGTATAACCAATTGTCTCTAATAGATGAAAGGCGAACCGTGTCTATCTTCCATGGTCAGTTATATCAACAAAGGATTGCCAGATCCAACAACAAAAAAGTCTGGCTTCGACAATTTAAACAACATGACTTGGTTTTGAAGAAGATCATTAACAACCAAGATCAATCTAAGGGAAAATTCGCTCCTAACTGGGAAGACCTGTTTGTTGTCAAGGAAATATTGACAGGAGGCGCTCTCAGATTGCAAGAATTGGACGGCGATGAATTTCCACAACTCATCAATTCAGACGCCGAGAAACAGTACTATGTATGAAGTTGCCATCAAGCAGGCATCATGGTGTTGGACCATTAGATCACCAGTTATTTCGGTTCTTTAACCCTTTACCACAAACAACTCTTCCACACTTTTCCCCTCAGGGAAACATACTCTTCAAGCCAGCAGCCTGGCTCCTCTGTATTCCTACGACTTAGGTCATCCCAGTACGGATTGAACCTCTCGCGTTTACAGTTTGGCTACCCATACATGGGATCAGACTTCTCCTACCTGCAGTTTATCCTCAACCTAGGATTAAACTTTCTCCTCCCCGCACTCTGACCTGCACATGGGATTACGCTTTTCCACTCGCCCTGAGGGGCGAACTACGTCGACCTGATCTCCTCTTCAATAGGAGTACGTAGGCAACCATTTCATATGGCCCGGTCGCAATAAAATAAAAACAACAAAAACATTTCTACCCTCTTCTCCTCGCAATAAAACAAAAATAATAAAAATATTTCTACCCCTTTCTCCTTACAAAAATAACAAAAACAAATTCATACACCATTTCTGCCATACACAGTACTGAACCTCTTACACCAGGTTCGAACTACGCAGACCTGATCTCCTTTTCAATAGGAGTACGTAGGCAGCCATTCATGGTGCGGTCTCACCCCCTACCAAAACACAAACCATTGTCAACTGGTACTGGGATCATCCTTCAATCCACTACATTTCATTCGGCTTCAGACCAAAGGGATGGAATTACTTGAACTCCTCCCAAATAGGAGATTCAGCGACCATCTAAGCTGTGGTCATACCTTGAAGAGCAACACCAATCCATAAGAGGTGGAATTAACTAGGCTTCTCCTAAATAGAAGTATTGGCGACCATCTGTGGTGCAGTCAATCTCAGAGCGAAAAGCCACACTCCTCTCCACATTTCCATACATAAACTAGTCCCAAGACACCAAAGATGGCAGGGATACATACAGATCGATGATCCATTCTGAACTATCCAGAGACAACTCAATGTCCATCCACCCAGGAGGAATTTAGAATACATCAAGATCACAAGCCCTGAAGCAGTAGGCAAAATATCAAGCAAGTGGTAAAGCATATCTAAAAGGGAAGTGATCTAAAAATATATTTCCCTGCTATATGTATAATGTTGTTTGATAAATACAATGTAAACTGTACATGACAAAATGGCTAAGCTAGTCTGTGCAGGAAAATCCAAGCCTATCTACAAATCAGCGTGTATGCGAGCTAACAAGCCAAACATAGCATCCCTCTCAGAAGAAGGAGGTAAAGCTATGGTCTCCTGTATGAGGATATCCACACGACCCAACATATCTGCAGCCATCTGCATGGTGACCATATGCTTATCAATGTAAGCGCTCATCTCTGCGATCATGCTAGTGGTAAAGGACCTCATTGCAGTACTATATGTGACGGCTACATCCCGGGCAGATATGGCACTATCACGCTCAACTATCACTGCATCTCTGGCTAATCTAGCCTCGTCCTGCTCAACAATAGTGGCATCTCTACGAGTTAATACCTCGTCTCTCTCTAATAGAGCTACGTCACTCCCATCAAGGGCAGTCAACATCATACATCGAGCCTGATATCTCTCGAAGGTCATCAGATGAAGACTCTGCTCAAAGTACTGTGCTGAATACTGAATCACAATAGTACTGGTACTGGGAGAATCTAAAAGAGATGCTGGCAACCTAGCACCTGGCTTCTCCTCGATGTGGAAATAAATGTCCTCCATGGGCTCTACATCATCTGACTCGCTATCCAGTACTGTGGATACTGCCTTAGCCGATGCAATCTCTGTCTCCATCCATGCAGAATACTCTGCTGAACAGCCTGGATGGCTCACAGAAAAATTAGCTATCTCACGCTGATCCCACCATGCATACACACGGGATAGGTCCTATTCTGAAAGATAGCGAGAAGCTGAACGATGACCTATCGCCCCTCAAAAGGATGAAAGTCCTGAAACTGGTCAAACTGCGACATCACGGCCAGCGGGTGATAAGTAGTTACGCTCATCAAACCAGCCAGAGGGAGGTAGTTCATGCCCGGAGCGTGAGTAATAAAGCTGTATGGTGAGCTAAGCCCCGAACACGAAAATATGACAAATGGATCTCTAATATCTGCCAAAAATGTGGACCAAGACAAAGTATCTATACACTCTGATGGCTGAAAGGAGTATGACATGACTATATCATGGGTGAACCAATACCCATGTCGTTTAAGAGTGCCAATCAGTCTCAAGTGGGACATAAACCACACATATAACATGACTGAGCTACCCGTGAACAATCCTGTAAGATAAGTCCAACAGTAAGATGTTGATCGCAGGGTCTCTGCTATGATCATCGGTATAATGGTACGACCCTCCTTGAGAGCTCTGACCGCCATGATGACACCAATGTCTATCTCATCCATATATCGTGGCATATAGACATACGAAAGTACGCACAATAGCAGTACACTAACCCTGGCGAGACGCCAATGATCCTCCGGTGTGGTGAAATTCCCGGAATGTCATGAATAGTTATCCTCAGAGCCAAATCTGTCATACAAAAAATGCTGGGATATCACATGGCCAGAGGTCATCTCATCCTGCACCACTTTACGCCGCAATCCAGTGAGAGTCATGAACCGTCTACTCATGTCTCCCAAAGCCATGTGCACGCAAGTTCTATCTAATGGCAGCATCGTCAACCGTGCATACTCCTCCAGAGTAGGAGTCTACTCATGGGTCCTAAATTGAAAAACCTGCCTATCCGATACCCAATGCTCTAGCATCCCATCCACAAACCCTGCGGGAAATTGAAACATCAATAAGGTCATTGTATGCTGCAGCAAATGATCTACGGTCACCCTGTCTGATGGTGACATGCTATCATACCACGATCGCATACCCGATGCCACCAATGATGGTGGAGTATGATTAATACGGGTAACTATCGAAGAAGACATCTGTACGGGTCGTGTCATAAGACTATCCAGGGGTAAATGTTGAATATCTCTGGACATACATACATATGCATAACATGATACAGGGAATGAAATACTGTGCATACATTCCTAAGTATATCAACATCTAATACATCATCTCTGTACAGCTACAAATACAGGGAAATGGGGCACATACGCCCTACTACTAACAGAGGCCTATCAAAAGATATAGAGAGAATGGGGCATAACCACCCAATAGCTAACAGTGGTCTATCAAAAGATATAGTGGGCCCCACCCCTTCGACTCGGTCCAGTTCGAGTTGTAAAGGAGTTCTTGCGGACTGGAAAAGTCAAATAGGGAATAAAAATGCTACGCGATTGAGCAAAATAGCATACAATCCTGGTCTTCTCAGATGAAACTTTGAGTCTGTACATCGCTCATTGGTAGTCACCCGAACATGAGGTATACCCTGCCAATGATCTCATTTATTACAAATCACATCCAGGAATACCTTATACAGGTCCAATTTTGCCAACTCCGGGTCATTACCATAAAGATCAATGTGGATCCCCGATGGGGGTTACAACGTGGATCCCCGACGGGGGTTACAATGTGAAGCCCCGATAGGGGATTAAAACACACATTCAAGCTATTGACACACATATCAATGTAGGTCAAGCAGCCTTAACGTTATCTCAGCCGATGGCGATTAAACCTATCAGAGCTCTAGAGCTATTCGAGGATTTCATGCTCGATTACTCATATTCCCCAGCGGATCCCCGGCGGGGGTCACAACGCAATGTGTCGTTGATTCACACGTCAGCGAAGGTCAAGCAACCTCGACAATCTACCCACAGAGTATCAGCCGTTGATTCACACGTCAGCGAAGGTCAAGCAACCTTGATAGTATATCCCATAGGATTTTTTTAGCCGTTGATTCATTTGTCGGTGAAATATATGTCAACGAAGGTCAGGCATCCCTGACAGCATTTGCTGTTGGTAGTAAATCCAATAGAATCTTGACATGTCCTAACGATACCAACCAGGAAAGGACAATGTTATCAAAGAGGATAGATAATGGAATATGTTATACACATCCTCAAACAAATCAAGCTTTATCCCCACAGATCTCTTACGCATAAGAGGTACATCTCCAGGATCAAATCGTTATCAAGGACATAGGAATTTGGTGATAACTGCAACATCAACATCCTAACAGATTTAGATTACAAATCAAATCTAGTCATCATTGCTAATCCCCAGTTGAAGCAACAGGGAGCTAACAATCATCCCCAGCATGTTGGGCTACAACCCCGTACACATGCAGCATACATTTGCATCATGTTGCTATATATAGTACCATGTTTGTCTTATTTCATTTCAATTGTCTAGGATTCTTTATCCTACCCATGCATCGCCATGCATGAGTATGATAAAGAGGGGCATCTGTAGACACTCGAAATTTTCTATACTACTGTCACTAACATTACAGGAGGACATATACGTCTTTTAAGAGGGAACCCTGAAAGACAATTCATATCCATACCGGATACTACCGGAAGTTCAGCATCAACCCCGGAACACACACTGGGAGTAATAATTCCAACCTCAGATATAAACCCGCGGCGTGCAGATCCAATACCTGAACACACACCGGAGAAGACCGATTAATCTCGGAGATAACCCCGAGGTATCCAGTCTCAGTCCCAATCATGGGAATAGCCACCAACCTTGGTGATTACCCCAAGGAATGCAGTTTCGGCGATAACCCCAAAAATGTTTGTTTCAAATGCAACTAGCTTCAATCTCGGCGATCACAACGAGATACCCCGTACCAACCTGGAGATAACACCAGGAGGACATGCATACCTCAGAGATGACACTGAGGACCTTCAACAATTACAGCAGTCCAATCTCAGCGAAGCCCTGAACAACGTCTGCTTTATCAGCCCAAACTGGCGATAACACCGGTGAGGGGCAACATCGTCATCTCGCCAATGCGATGCCACGCCACGTCGTCTCAACATTTCATACACATCTCTACACAGCGATGTCCCACAAGAATTAAGGATAACCAATCTCAAGTGACTATTGTACGAGGTAATGGATGTAATTTGAAGCCTAAAGACCGGAGGGCATTGTCCCATCTTCAATAACTTCGTACAAACTCTAATCATATGCTATTGTATAACTCTCGACTACGGCGGTCCGATATAGGTCCTGTATACCTCAATCGGATGCCCAGATTTCACTTCTAAAAGTTTGAGCAGACATTATAGTGCCTGAGTGCACGTACTACGAGACGACCTGACCCGAGAAACTCGGGTCCACCCGGGTTGCCTCTGGTACACCTGCGGCTCCACCCTCTATAAATAGAGGGCTTGGGGTGGCCATTTTGAAAGAGAAAATGGCGAGGAAGCCCTGCCCAATTTGCTCTGCACTCACCCCATACAGTGTAATTTCTCATTTTAAACACCTGTGAGCTCATATATAGCTAATTTTGTACATACAAAAGCCAGTGTTTATCCACTTTAAAGATATAGAAGTCTTCTTTGGCAGCCAACTGTAAGCCTTCTCACACACTTTAAAGCTTTTCTCTTCATCTTTGTACACACCTTTCTCCACGTTGAGAGTCGTGTTGCGTGCGTTTGCCCGGACTTCGGTCCGTGGTTTTATTTTAGTTTGTATATAAATATATTATATATATATATATATATATATATATATATATATATATATATATATATATATTTATATATATTGACCAACATTATCGAGTTATGCCTCGATTGAGCCTAGACTTCGGTCTAGAGTGTTTATTTTCTTATATATATATATATAATTATATATATTAACTGTGTGTCAAACTCTGTTCGATGAGCCTGGATTTTACATCCGATGCATTTATTCGCTTTTATATATATATATATATATATATATATATATATATATATATATATATATATATATATAGGGTCAGGATCAGGTGAGGGCTCCCTTACTTTGTTAAAATGCGTACTTTTTTTTTTGTTTTTTTTTGGTTTTTTTTAAACAACTAAAAAAAATATTTAATATTTTATGGAACTGAATTTTTTTTATAATACAGTGTTTTGGATGTGATTTGGGTACGTATAACAAAATACATTCTGGGCAGACTGTACCACCACGTTTTGGTATACGTATTCAAAACACGCCCAAAATATTATATTATGAAAAAATTTCAGTTCCATAAAATATTAAATATTTTTTTTAGTTGTTTAAAAAAAACTAAAAAAACCAAAAAAGAAAAGTCCGCATTTTAACAAAGTAAGGGAGCCCTCACCTGATCGGTTCTGTGTGTGTGTATATATATATATATATATACTTTTCTATTGACTGAACCAATTCACTATCTTTATTGGGTAAGCTTAGATTATATCTATTTTCTGGTAACTTAATTAGAGGTTGTTCAATTTTTGAATCGGGTTTTTTAATAATATTTTCTTCAAATTTTTCTTCAATTCTGTCTAACTGTTTTCCTACAGTAGCTAGATATTGATTACTAAAATTTAATTGTTCAATAATCTTTTTATCATCGTTAGTACCATTAGGTATTTTAAAGGGACTAGCTATGATAGAAGTATTTTTAACTGGAATTAAAACTGTTTCTAAGGGAGGATGAGTAGAGGATACTTTAGTTTTATCTTCTCTTGTCCATTGGGTTTTACTGATAACATTACATTTACCTTGATATTGTTCATACCAATCGTAAAAAGTAATATTAATTTCTTCATTTTTAATAAATCTTTTCCATCTATTAACTATCTTATCTCTTTCCTTTTCAGTAGGATGATTAGATCTGAATAGATGTCTTTTTGTTTTATTAGATTTCGAATTAAAATCTTCAACTAAATTTTTCCAATCTAACACAAAATCTTTTTTAATTACTCTTAATTGATTATTAATAGGGGCATTAAAATCTGATTGAGTTGGATATACTGAGGATGCCGGAGAAGAAGAAGCATCATCTTCCACGGTATCATTCTGAGTATAGCAAGGATGACTAACTTGTCCTTGATTAAGGATACCTTTAAGTTTGATATCTCTAACCAGAGGATTACTAAGAACTTCAGTATCTCTTCTAGTATGAATAACTGAAGGGGTAGTAGAACTAGAAATATCTTCAATGATAACTGGGGATCTAGTTCTTTCAAAACTAATTTTAACAGTTCCATCAGAAAATTGTTGAATATTTTCAATATTTAACAAATTATTGACTATTGGCTGTTGAGGTAATTCATTTGGCAAAGTCCATTGATTAGGTAAGTTAATATCTTTCCAAAGAATTGTTCTTGGGATCTGGATATTAGCATCACTAGTCGAACTTTGAATTAAAACTGTTTGATCTTTTGGACTTTTATTAAGAGCATGAACGTTCAGATTTGACTTCATTGTCTTATAATAAATCCTGTAAATCAAAGCAATGGGCTGAGATCCTTCAATCATTTGAGTAATCTCTCCATCAGTTTTAATATTTAATGATAAAGCTTTAAATAAGTTTTGATCACTGAGACTAAGAGTGAAATCAGGAAAACAATTAAAATGGATAGGACCATTATGTAAACTTGCTTCCATGGCACCAATTATACTTGGATAATAATTTAAAAATCTTGCATCTCTAAGACAGAGATAAATAGATGAATTAATTCCTTTTCTGTTTAGTGGTTTGACTGCAACTTGTACAAGACCTATGTGAATAAAATTGTATCCTTTTTTTCTATGTTTATTAATGACTTCTGGTGATAATAAACTACAATTTTCATACTCTTTGTTAATTGCATAAACTCTTTCAACTGTTTTGACATTATAATCTGTTTTGAATTTGTCTGAAAAGGTTGACTGATAAATATCTTTTGGAGAAACCCTAGGTATATTCCAATTGTTTAAGACTTGATTTATGTTTTCATAACTATGTTCTTCTTGGTTAACTATGTCCGGAACAGGGGGCAAAGTTGACCTGTTACTAACTGAAGAGCTGGATCTGAATAATCTACTCATCTTTAACTGTTTTCAAACTAAATTCTTACTCAAGGTTCATTCATGCATACCCCGTTTACCCTAAGTAGACTCATACCTATGTTCTATAACCCGACACTGCTCACACCCTGGAGACTTACAAAGGTTAGACACGAACTAGGTGGACTACAGGTAAGTAAGGTGACTTCAGAACGTTGATGAAGAAGATAATTTTGAAAAAGTAAAGAGAAGTTTGATTAAAAAGATCTTTACTCAACAATTACTAACAACAAAACTTGGCTCTGATACCAGAAGGACGCGGAAGGAGGAGCGCACTTTGCCCCCTGTTCCGGACATAGTTAACCAAGAAGAACATAGTTATGAAAACATAAATCAAGTCTTAAACAATTGGAATATACCTAGGGTTTCTCTAAAATGACTCTGGGTCTTTTTGAACCATTTAGGAAGAAGGGGATCAGGCAAATGGATCCTGACCATTGATTTACAGTATAATAAATTTACAGTATATATATATATATATATATATATATATATATATATATATATATATATATATATATATATATATGGGAGCCCTTCCATAGCAACCGGTTGCTGTGAGAACTGTGCAACAACCCCTTTTTGAACCGTTGATAAATTGATCGCATGACTGAGATGAGTCTTAATATTTGATAAGCCGGCACAGCTTGTACCGGCTTTTATTTTAATATAAACACCCTACATGGTCAACATCTTGTCAGTACATTTAAAAGAAACGAATATTTTATTATTAAAAAAACACCAGCCGGCACAGCTTGTACCGGCTGTGTCTTTTTTTTAACGCATAACAGTAACTCCTATATATATATATTACTGTGTCTTTATTATTAAAAAAACACCAGCCGGCACAGCTTGTACCGGCTGTGTCTTTTTTTTTTAACGCATAACAGTAACTCCTATATATATATTACTGTGTTTTACGGCTGTTAAAAAAAAAAAAAAAATCCAAACCGGCACAACCTCTTACGGCTTGTAAAAAAAAAAAAAAAAATACAAACCGGCACAGCTTGTACCGGCTTGTCTGCAAAATGAAAATTATGTGCAACTTGATTGTTTGGGCAAATATTTGTTTGGACAAATAAAGAATATAAAATATTTTATAACAAATAAAGAATATAAAATAAAGAATATAAAATATTTTATAACAAATAAAGAATATAAAATATTTTATAACAGAGGCGATCACCGTGGTAACACGGATGTCGGGGGGTGCCTAACACCTTCACTTCGCATAACCAAGTCCCCGGACCCTAATGAATCTCAGTTTCACCGACCCGTTTAGCAGTGTCACATCACTGGGTTAATGTGCAAACCTTTTCTCGGTTGTGTTGGTACAACCATTTAAAAAATCAACTTGAAACTCTTAACAGTCCATCGTCGACATTTTATATGTCAGACCTTTTTCACTTATTTTTTTCAAACAAATCTCACCTAAAATGAGAACACCAAAGAACAAGTAACGGAAAAGGACATCTAAAAATCCCCGACGTCGACAATAGCAAGGATGAACAACAAGTTTGCCCAACAAGTTTATGTTCAACAAATAAAGGATATATCATGATGTAAAGAATAGAACAATAAGCTGGCTAAATTTCTACAATATAATTGTGAACTAGCATGAATAAATTTTCATAGCTGAATAAACATTGAACATGAATAACTATATCTGGACCGAATGGTAATGATGGTGATCAACCTTTCATACCTGATGAACACATGCAATATGCATAAAGTGCGATTCAACAATTTATATACGTGATAATCGACAATGATTAATCATAAGCATATATGAAATAACAACTCGAGGCCGAGTTAGAAAAACTTGTCTGTACCGTTGATTACCGTTAAATAATTTATTAAGCTTTGAATGAAGAACTAATATTGACAATATAGATCCCCCAATATTAGAATAATATCATCACAATATAATACTATTATATATAATTATAAAATAACCTAAACACATTATCACATAATTCTATCAGTCCATAAGACACATAAGACCTAATATCAAGTCAAACTTTTACAGTTTGAGTTGAATCCGACACAGTTCTTACATCCCGACAGCCTAGTCAGAAAATTCACGAGTCTATTATCTATAAAACTCTACTAAAAACGGTTCACAATTATCTTAGACAATTTTATTATTAGTCAAAATAATTTTCACAGGTTTATAATAATTTTTAAATAATTAATATAATTTAATATTATTTTTCAATCAATAATATCATATTTATCTGATTTAAATACCACAATATTCTATTGTCATTATTATTTATTTATTATCAAATATTAATGAAAATCATAACATAATATTATAATATATTTATAATATCTCAAAGTATTTTTAATACTTTATTATTACCTTTATATGATTTTAAAATAATTAAAACCATTATTAAATAATTACCAATATATTAAAATATTAATGTTTTTCATAACAAAATATCAAAAGTTATATTTTATAACTTCAAATATTTTTATAACGCTCAAATAATTTTTATATAATTTTTAAATCATTAATTCTATTTTTTCATAATTTATTTAATACATTTATTAAATAAGTTAATTACCATTAATATTAATTAATTAATGAAATTCATTACATAATATTAAAATTTATTAAAAATAACTTAAAATATTTTCTTATACCATAATATAATTTTAAATATTTTTAAATAATTTTAAAATCATTTTTAAGTAATTTATTTAATATTATAAATAAATAAATTAAATACCATTAATATTCCAAAATATTAAATATTAATGAAATATATTCCAAATTATTAAAAACCCATTTTTAGGCTTTAAAATAATTTTTAATAATTTATTTTGAATTTTTATTAATCAAAAACTATTTTTTATCTATTTATTAAATAAAATAATTACTTTTTATAATTAAACTGTCGCTAAAGGGGCTTTAGGCGACAAAACCGTCAGAATAGGTGTTCTTGAGCGTTCTTGGCCAAACCCAAATCTTCATAGCTTGTTATCCGGATCCTAGGTTTGACTGGTTTCAATTCATGGATCCTTAAGTTTTTGGGTTTGTAATTGAGTTAGGATTGTAGTACTAATGTAATACTACAATCACTAACTGGTTTCATAGCAATTCTATCACATAAAAAAGAGATCTAAGCCTCCAAAAATCATGGCAGGCCTGTTCTTCATTTTCTGGGTTACCTAGAAAATGAAGAACAACCAAGGTACCAACTTTTGATGCTTTATATCTTGAGTTCCTGGATTGATTAATGTGATAAAAGGCTTCAATATTGTAATAGAGATGACAAAGAACATATATAACACACTAAACCAGTCTAACAACATCACAGGTAAGAGATCAAGGCCAGTTAAACCCTAATAAAAAATTTGTTCTTGAAGGTTTCAGGGTTTTCCAGAAATTCAACAAAACAGATGGTCAACTCAAGTTTGACCTCTTATAACTTTGATCCAGTGTAAGATCTAAGTGTTCTAGAGGCATGATCATGTAACCTACATGTCAGTCTTCAAATCTACTACAACATCATAACCAAAATATAACACAACAACAAGATCTAGGGCCATGAAAATGACTGTCAGACCATTCTGGGTTTCTGGGCTGCCGAGAAACCATTTGGTCATGGTCGGTCAACTCTGTTTGACTGCTAGTATCTTGAAATCTGAACATGATCAGACCCTGATTCCAGTTTCAGGTCATAATCCACATGGCATAGAATAGATCTAAAACATAAAACACCCCAAACCATTAACACACAGAGATATATGAGCCTTGACATTCGGTTGTCAGACCAAAATTTAGGGTTCATACTCGGTTGATACAAACTTGATTTCGTGTATCTAGATGTTAGGGATCTAAGATGTAACAACCTAGATCACTCAATAACATCCAAATACACAACTTAAAATAATAAACAACAATAAATAACATAGATCTCCAAGATCTAGATATTTTAGGCTTTATACCTCTTTCTTGCTAATTTGATCTTGAATCTGATCATCATGATCTAATCTTGAATTGATATGGATCATACTAAGGGCTAAATTACATCAGAATTTCATGGGTCTAGAGAGAGAAAGGCTTGGTTGAGTGTTTGTGGACAAATGAAGCTAAATAATAAACTTTTCTCTCTCTTGATATATATATATATATATATATATATATATATGTGTGTGTGTGTTGGATGAAATGAATTGGCAGATATAATTGGGCATATATGTATTGATTTTCAGCACATGAGCAAGCTTAGTTAGCTACCTACTACAAATATGGCAGGATTCTCAAGTTTCCTACAATAATGCACTAAGGGAAAATTGGTCATTTATCTTATAATTTTAATGGCATAAATGTAACTTGTCCAACCCTTAGGGTTTGACCTTTAGGGTTTAACCATAAGGTTTTACAAATTTAAATTTTAGCATTTTCTAATTAGGTTTGAATGCTTTAAAAAAATTATAATTAGGGTTTCCTAATTATATTAAGATTTTTTAATCATATTAGGGCTTGTAATTAGGATTAATGTTTCCTAATTAACATTAAAATTGTTAAATTAACAATTAAGCTTTTCTTAATTATAGATTAGGGTTTCTAATTGAACAATTAGGGTTTCTAATTTATCAATTAGGGATTTCTAACTAATTTGTTAGGTTTTACCCTAATTAGGTTTGTAATTAATACACTTAAACCTTTAAACCCCCAAATTAGGGTTTTCATATTCCGAATTAGGCTTTCAAATTCCCAGAACTGAAATTAGGGTTTCCAGATCCTGTATTAGGGTTTCTAAGTAATCGTTAGGATTTTCTAACTGAATGTTGACGTTCTTAATATAAGTTTAGGGTTTGTCAGTATTATAATTTATCTGGTCAACCCTTGACCCTTAACCACGTAATGTACACACATATGATCATATACACAGAACATATACACTTATAAACTTAATCCTGAATAATTCTCCACAAAAAATTTTAAATCCTTAAAAATCCTTCAAAAATGCCAAATCCATACACTTATTTTCTGTCTAGGTCTATTATTTAACCTTTATTCGATCGTTTAAGATTTTATTAAATTGTCCAAATTCTCGGGTTGTCACATTCACCCCTTCTTCTAAGAATTTCGTCCCTGAAATTTACCTTACACATTTCATACTCATCACCACATGCTATCCAATACCATCACTCACAAGATTTAAAATTTTGAAATCGTGCTGAGGAGTCGTATAGACCATGAGCTTTCATTTTCGAAAAGGTTTTATGGAAATTCATCCGCAAACCGTCATATCTTATAAGCACAGAGGGTGATTAGCCCGGTATGCCCTGTACTGATCAAGTACTGCTGGTTGGAACAATTATTCCCCGTTCCTCTTATCCGTCTTAGGCACACAAAATTTTCTTCCCTCAGTCCTTATCGGATTCCACACAAAAACAATTCGGTTCGGGAAAAATTTCAAAGAACGGTTAGGATTTTCATAAACGTTGCTCTAGCCGAATAAATATAGCATAAACTCATACCAATAATGCAATTTCAATCGAAATATTTATGTGTATAGCCAAATCCCGTTGGCAAATTAAAATTTTAAAATTAGTTTGAAAATGACGTCATGATGCCGTACTGTATTAACAACCCGTTTGAGGATGCCGTCACTGAGTGACTTTGTCATAACACATCATACAATAGTGGAACAACGATTTTTAGATCAAATTCAACATTAAGTATTCCTGTATTTACAAATCAATCAACTTTTTATCAACTCTACACCAGGTTACATGATACATAAGTGATAAAAAATATATTTTGATATTTCAAATCATTATCGTTTAGCCAAAACAAGTAGCATAGATGTAAGACCCCAACTTTCATAAATAAATATTAAAATTTTCTCGATATATATTTTGAATATTATGGTGTGGATTAATATAATATTATTGTTGTGGGTAATATTTATAAATTTTGAAAAGTATGCAAGTTGTCATAAAATATTCGATTGGTCGGGGAATATTCGTTTTAACAGGAAATATTCGTACGATGACACAATCATTGGTGGACCCCTACAACAGAATTATTATCGAAGTTAAAAAATGACAGAAATATCTTTTTATGAAAATAACGATGAAAATTTTACCGTTAACTGTTGAAATACCCGGTGGTAAAAGTACAGTAATACGCGTGGTTGCATAGTAGCACATAATATTGATTATTGATGCTTACGTGAGAAGTCACCCAGTTTTATTCAATTATTGTCACAGTAATTATTGCATAGTATCTCACGTTATTTGATTCAATTATTGTTAATATTTTATATATTATTAAATCAATAATTGAGACGACAAAGTTATTCATATTATTATTTGTAATATTGACGATGTTTAGAAAGTTCTGTCGAGGAGAGGTTTGGTCACCTAATTGCGCGCCAATAGGGAGAAATCCTTATCGGAAAGCCCCTTCTTTTCTGGGAACGATCTGGTTGTTAAATATTGCGAAATAAAATAATGATGATAAATGTTGTTAAAAATATTGAGGGATTTTTTATGAAGTATTTGTTATAATTTTTACTTATTATTTGGACCCCGATTTACCCATTTTTCAAAACTGTCGGTAGAAGTTATCTCAATTTTGTTATATATATACGTATTATATATATATATATATATAAATTTATGTTTGGTTTAGGGAAGTCAGGGATGGAAGATGGAATATGGAATGGTGGAAAAAATGATTGTGACGTGTGTGAGTGTGATATATATGTGGGGTGTGTGTGTTGACATGTGGTGGGGGGGTGGAATATGGAATTTGGTGTGTGTTTGTGTGGTTTCCTTTGCCGTAAGGCAAATGGTGTGTATATATATATATTATAATTTTTTTTATATAAAATAGAATATTTTATATTTTATTATGTATAGTGTCTGCATAGTAAAGTCAGAAAATTATTTATCCGGCAAATTCGCGCCCGTGACATTCGTCACTGTGCGTCCGTGATAAAATTTTCAAATAGTACCATTTCCATTTTCCTATAAATAAGATGCTTAGTTAGAATTGAAAATCATACGAGAATCAGAGAATTCTTCTTCTATAATATTGAGCGTATTTCTGTAGAGTTTTAAGAAACTTTGAGCGTAGAAAACAGTTAAAGTTTTATTCAAGAATATCCCCGCCCTACCAGTTGAAATACTCTTCTTTTTAAGGTAAGGGATATTAATTTTGTTCAATATTTGTAAGAAATAATATTTTCTTCCATACTCTGTAGTATGTAAGTAATATTATTTCGTTTCAGATTCTGAATTCTATACTCATTTTGTTAAAGTTTTGGCTTTTATATTCCATGAAATTAGTACAATATCCTTGATATTTGCGTTTCATCTAGTATCTTTTCATGGAAATATTATTCTAAGCATTCTTGATAAGTTTTAACCTTTTTATGCCGGAATACTATTCACAGGATACTATTCACTCGGTTACTATTTATCCGGGATACTATTCATGACAAAAATTGATTTTTTTATGGTCCAAATCATTTTTGATACAATATTATTCTTGAATTTTACTCCACAAAGCAGTATCATGTTGATAATTTGGACATTAATGAATTCTGGATAAATTAAATTACAAATCTTTAAAAATTTATTCTTTGCTTTCTTTTAATTGAATTTTTAAATCATTGTCATCATCATCATTCTTATATTGTGATGAAAGTCTTCTGTGGCTTACATGTGTAGATGGACTATTGATTGGTATAATTATGACCAGGGATTATTCGGTATAATTATGACCGTAATGTTACAAATGATGTGGTAAAAGTCCTCATTGGCCCGTAGTGCATTGATGAATAGCTGTTGGCATGATAATGACCATTGATGAAAACACGGATATCCTTGTGGTCGTGATACTAATGAATATCCTTGGCCCGTAGTCCAGGGATGATTTGATGATGTGGATTATTTATTAAGTTGAGTCTCAGCGATAAAATTGCTGATAAACTTTTTAAATTATAGAAGATAGTAGATATCACGCTCTACTTGACTATTCTAATGGATTGCTTTTTCCGCTGCAGTTAAACTTGATGTTTATTATATTTTATCAGTTTAACACTATTGAATGCTAACGATAAATTATTCTACATTATCTTAGTCGTAATATTTCTTACTGGGCTAGTTGAGCTCACCCTTTGCTTTCATTGTTCTCTTAAGGAAATGAGAATATAGCTGGGACTAGTCGGGGAACGAAGTGATGGTCCAGATGTTTGTATTAGTAGTCCTCACTATTCAGTGAAATAGTGTGATAATAAAAGTATTGAGGACTTCATTTGAGTTTGAATACTGTCTACACGACAATATTCATACTAAAACTCTCAGCTTATGTTTTGTCGTATTTTACACGGCAGTTGTATAATTAAGTTGTATTTGAATTTTGTACCATATATTTAGTGACTCAGAATGGGTGATGTATATCTATTTTGGGGGCATCACAGTTGGTATCAAAGCTTAAGGATATGATTTCTGGCTGAGATGTGAGACTAGAACTAGGGGGAGAGACGGAAAAATCCTTCGCTAGTATGATCTACCTAAGTTTATTTTTTATTTAATTGGTCGATTAGAATATAGGGATAATGTGTGGTATGTCAATTAACCCTTGTTTTGTGGCAGTGTTTGAAAATGACATCTGAGAATTTTGATAATAGCAATGGAGCACATGAGACCGTTGAGTCACCACATATCAATACCCTGGATAATATGCATTAGGAAGGCAATAATCCTCAGGTGAAAAACAACACCAACCAAATGGCGAACAACAGAATGTTTAAGAACTTTTCGTAATTTGTGCAACATCAAGCAAGAAATTCTACTGTTCAAAATGCAGGTGGAAACACTGGCAACTCTCGGACGGTCACCGCTAAGCAATTCAAGGAGCCGGGACCACCAGAGTTTTTAGGAGAGCCAAAACCACTTAAGGCGGAGACGTGGATAAAGTAGATCACCAAGATATTTGATGTCTTGGGATGCTCCGAGGAGAAAAAAGTTCCCTTTGCCACCTTCATGTTGCGAGGTGAGGCAAATTACTGGTAGAAATCTTTAAAGCGTACTCAGCCTGCCACACTGAATATGTCTTGGGATAGGTTCCAAGAACTGTTCAATGAAAAGTACTTTCCCGAAAGTATTTATCACATGAAGGAGGTAGAGTTCATCACGCTAGAACAAAAAAATATGACAGTGTAACAGTACAAAGCTAAGTTTGCCGAATTGTCCAAGTTTGCGTCCCACTTGGTTGATAATGAGGAGAGAATGATGCAGATATTTTTAAGAGGTTTGAAACCCGAGATAAGTCAATACCTAATTTCTTAAAAACTGTGTTTGTATTCAGATGTTGTAAATAGGGCTCAGTTATTGGAAAGTGATAATGAGTCAACCCAACCAAGAGATAACAGCCGACAAAGAGATACTACCAATGGAAGCAGTCATCGAAGCGATGACAATAAACGTGGAGGAAGTCAACATGCCAGAAATGGTAACCACTTAGGTGGTAATTGTAAGACCCCAAATTTTATGAAATGAAAGTATTAAATTTTCTTATAATTATTATTTTATTTAGTAAATGGTTAAATTGATAAAGGTTAAAGTTAAGGGTGATATTTGAAAATTTTACAAAGTAAGCAAGTTGATATAAGATATTCTTTGTGTCGGGAAATATTCGATTGGTCGGGGAATATTCATTTTAATAGGGAATATTCGTACGATGGCACAATCATTGGTGGACCCCACAACAGAGGTATTGTCGTAGTTAAAAAATGACTGAAATATTTTTAAAAATAGCGGCGAATGTTTTACCGTTAAACTGCTGAACTACCCGGTAGTAAAAGTACAGTAATACGCGTGGTTACATAGTAACACACGGTATTGATTAGTGATGCTTACGTGAGAAGTCACTCAGTTATACTCAATTATTGCTACAGTAATTGCTGTATAATATCTCTCATATCATTGATTCAGTTATTATCACAGTATCATCTGCATAATATTTTTTATTATTAAATCAATAATTGAGACGACAAATTTATTCATATTATTATTTTCAATATTGACGATGTCTAGAAAGCTCTGTCAAGGAGAGGTTTGGTCACCTAATTGCGCGCCAATAGGGAGAAATTCTTATCGGAAAGCCCCCTCTTTCCTGGGAATGATCTGGTTGTTAAATATTGTGAGTTATAATATTAATGATGAATAAGTTTGTGTTGATTAAAGATGAAATTAATATTTCTATTGTGTTGGCATTATTAGTGTTAGTGAAAATCGACATCTATTCTGATAATAATTGACGTCTGGAGGTTATATTGACCAATCGGGTAATTATCCGGATAAATGAGTAATTAATTGCTATTAATTCTAATGCTTATAACTATTTATTCACATGTATGTACTATTAGGTGAGGTGGTGCAAGATTGATAATACTTGCATGACTAAATTAAAAATGGAGGTATAGATGAATGTACTATATTGTAATTATTTTTTCACATGTATAGAGCTATTGAGTCACATGATATACTATTAGGGGAGGTGGTGTAAGTTTGATAATACTTACAGGACTAAATTAAAAATGAAGAAAAAGATGAAGGTATTATATTGTAATATTTTGAGCCCGAAAACGTGTAATTATCGAAACTATATTTTCCTATAAATAGAAGCTCCTTCTTCCTTCATTCTCACCAATTCACTAAGACTCACAAGAGCATTTATAGAGAGAGAAGCTATAGAGAGAAAGAAGAAGAGAAGTCTGCTACCTCACTATTCCAGTATCTAGTCTTATTCTGAGGTAAGGGATATTTTTTTTATTATTCATAAGGAATAATATTTTCTTCCATACTCCGTAGTCTGTGAGTAATATTATTTCGTCTCGTATTCCTGATTATACCCTCATTTGTTAAAGTATTGTTTCTATACTCCATGAAATTAGTAGAATATCCTTGAAATTTGCGCTTCATATAGTATCATTTCACAAGGATATTTTCTGCATATTCTTGTTAAATTTTAAACTTTTCATGCCAGAGTACTGTCCATGAGTAGTATTTTTATGGTACTATTCACAGGGTACTATTCACAAAGTACTATTCATGAGTACTATTCACAAAATACTATTCACGGGGTACTATTCACTTGGGTACTATTCACCCGGGGAATTATTCATGACAAAAATTGATTTCTTTGCTGTCAAACTCATTTTTGATACAATATTATTCTTGAAATTTACTTCCCAAAGCAATATCATGTTGACAATTTGGACATTATTGAATTATGAATAAATTAAATTATAAATCTTTAAAAATTTATCCTTTGCTTTCTTTTAATTGAATTCTTATATCATTGTCATCATCCTCATGCTTATATTGTGATAAAAGTCATCTATGGCTTACGTGCATAGATGTACTATTGATTGATATGATTATGACCAGCGATTATTCGGTATAATCATGACTAGGGATTATTCGGTATAATCATGACCGTAATATTACAATGATGTGGTAAAAGTCCTCATTGGCCCGTACTGCATTGATGGACAATTGTTGGTATGATTATGACTAGGGATTATTCGGTATAATCAAGACCATTGATGATTACATGAATATCCTTGGCCCGTAGTGCAAGGATGATTCGATGATGTTGTTTATTTATTAAGCTGAGTCTCAATGATAAAACTATTGATAAACTTTTTAAATCATAGAAGATAGTAGATATCATGCTCTACTTGATTCTTCTAATGGATTCCTTATTCCGCTGCAGTTGTTGATCTAAAACTTGTTGTCTATTGTATTCTATCAGTTGTTATACTGTTGAAGGCTAATGATAATTTATTCTGCATTATCTTAGTCATAATATTTTTTACTGGGCTAGTTGAGCTCACCCTTTTCTTTCATTGTTCTTTTCAGGAAATGAGAACGTAGCCGGGACTAGTCGGGGAACAGAGTGACGGTCCGAGATGGTGGCTATAGTAGTCCTCACTATTTTATGAAATAGTGTGATAATAAATGTAATGAGGACTTCATTTGAGTTTGAATATTGTCTATGAGACAATATTTGTGTAAAAACTCTAAGCTACACTATTGTCGTATTGTATAAAAGAAGTTTGTATTTGATTTATATACCATGTATTTGGCAACTCAGAATGAGTGATGTATACCTATTTTGGGGGCGTCACTGTAATAATGGCCAAGACAATAAAAGTGGAAATTTTAAGAAGAGGATATTCAATAATGATGGAAAGACGTCATCACCAGCACCTGTTGTTAAAGTAGGAGAACGATCAACGATTGTATGCTACAAATGCGGAGGGGAGGGACACATCAGTCTAAACTGTATGCAGCAGTCCAAAACATGTTATAATTGCGGAATAAAAGGTCACTTAACTTAATTTTGTCGTACAGTAATGTCGAGTCCAGCTGGGATGGAGGCACCAAAGGCCGTCCCAGAGAAGTCAAAGCCGGTAGTTCAAGGGAGAGCGTTTGTCGTGACCTCCCAAAAAGTAAGGAATCCAAATGAGGTTATCACGGGTAAGCTAATCGTAAACTCTTGCGAAGTCTATACCTTATTTGATACCGGTTCTACCCATTCTTTTATTTCTCCTACTTGCGCTTTACGTTTAAATTTAACTCCAGAGAAATTAGACTTTGACTTATCTGTTGAAACTCCCTTAGGAGAAACCTTCATTACATCCACTATTTATAAATATTGTTTAATTCAAATCGGCACTCGCATGTTACCTGTCGATCTTATTTCTTTGAAAATACTTGCATTTGGCGTGATTCTAGGGATTGATTGGTTAACTACTCATCATGCTAAAATTGATTATTTTCGTAAGGTTGTTAGCTTTCATATTCTTAACCAACCTATTATGAGAATTCAAGTGACCAAGACACTAAAGTCAATCACTGTCATATCAAGCCATAAAGCTATTCGTTTAATGAAAAATGGATGTCAAGCATTCTTAGCCCATGTCACGGATTTAAACAAAAATACGTCAGATTTGAATGATATTTCAATTGTTAATAAATTTCCTGACGTATTCCCTGAAGAACTTCCTGGCCTACCCCCGGAGCATGAAATCAAATTTTATGTCGACCTTGAACCCAGTACAAAACCCATTTCCAAAGCCCCATATCGAATGGCTCCTATTGAACTTCAGGAGTTAAAGACCCAACTGCAGGAATTGTTAGACATCGGTTTTATTCGTCTTAGTACATCTCCTTAGGGTGCTCCTGTTCTATTCGTGAAGAAGAAAGACGGAATTATGTGACTTTGTATTGATTATCGGGAGTTGAATCATGTCACCATCAAAAATAGGTACCCGTTGCCTCGCATTGATGACATGTTTAACCAGTTGCAAGGCGGCAAATTCTTTACAAAGATCGATCTTCGTTCGAATATCATTAGTTAAAGATTAAAATCGATGACATCCCAAAGACTGCTTTCAGAACTCGGTACGGGCATTTTGAATTCATAGTCATGTCTTTTGGTTTGACTAATGCTCCTGCGGCCTTCATGGATATGATGAACTGAGTATTCAAGGAATATTTGGATCATTTTGTGATTGTCTTTATTGATGACATCCTCATTTACTCCAAAAGCCGTGAAGAAGATCATGAGCAACACTTGAAGCTGATTCTCCAAAAGCTTCGTAAAATCAAGCTATATGCTAAGTTGAAGAAATGCAATTTTTGGCTTGAGGAAGTAGCATTCCTTGGGCACGTGATATCAAATCATGGAATATCTGTTTACCCGGCAAAGATTGAAGCACATCAAAGCTGGGAGCAACCTAAGTCAGTGACCGAAGTACGTAGCTTTCTCGGCTTAGCTGGTTATTATCGGAGATTCGTAGAAGGGTTTTCTCGAATCGCTACTCCATTAACTCAGCTGACTCGAAAAGATACAAAATTCGGTTGGAGCGAGGAATGTGAAAAGTGTTTTCAAGAACTCAAGAGGAGACTCATTTCAACACATGTTTTGAAAATACCATCTAGTTCGGAAGGATTTATCATCTACAACGATGCTTTAGGCAGAGGGTTAGGATGTGTTCTCATGTAACATGGAAAAGTCATAGTCTATGCCTCACGATAACTCAAAGAATATGAGAGGAATTATCCTACTCATGATCTAGAGTTGGCAACAATCATGTTTGCACTTCAGATTTGGAGGCATTACCTATATAGGGAGAAGGTGGAGATCTATACGGATCATAAAAGCCTCAAATATTTCTTCACCCAAAAGGAACTCAACATGCGGCAACGACGTTGGCTCGAGCTGTTGAAAGATTATGATCATACCATTCAATACCATCATGGAAAAGCGAATGTGGTAGCTAACGCATTGAGTAGAAGATCATATGCGGGTATGAGTGCGATATTGTCAATGCAAAGGCCCATTTTGTATGACTTGCAAAGGATGGAGGCAGATTTAAAGACTCCAGGGACTCACGTGATGATGGAAAATATACGATTAGAACCGATTTTAATCGATAAAGTTAAAACTGCTCAAGCAACAGACCTGGAGCTGATGCATTTGAAGAAGAAAGTGCAAGAAGGTGTTATTCCGGAAGCAAGAATCGATGAAGAATGAATACTTTGAGTAAAATCCAGACTTTTTGTTCCTAACAACTCGGATTTAAAGTATAAAATTATGATGGAGGCACACAACACACCGTTTTCAATCAATCCCGGAAGTACCAAGATGTATCGTGATCTTCGACATACATTTTGGTGGAGCAATATGAAAAGAGAGATCGCGGAGTTTATCTCAAGGTGTTTAACTTGTCAACGTGTCAAGGCAGAGCATCAAGTGCCAAAAGGTCCATTTCAACCACTTGAAATTCCAGAATAGAAGTGGGAGCACATTACCATGGATTTCGTTACTTGTCTTCCCAAGGTTTCTCAAGGCATAGATGGAATTTGAGTCATTATTGATATATTGACCGAATCTGCTCATTTCTTACCTATACGAGAAACTTATTCACTTGAACTTCTTATTCGTATGTACATAAATGAGATTATAAGACTACATGGTATGAAAGTATCCATAGTTTCTGATCGATACCCATGATTAACTTCACGATTTTGGGTTAGTTTGCAAAAAGCTATTGGCACGGATTTACGATTTAGTTCGCTATATCATCCGCAAACGGACGGATAGTCAGAGAGGACTATTCAAATTCTTGAGGATCTATTAAGACTCTGTGTCCTTGACTTCAAAGGAAGTTGGGACAAGTTCTTGCCATTAGTGGAATTCTCCTACAACAACAGTTATCAAACAAGTATTGGCATGGCTCCATTCGAGGCGTTGTATGGACGCAAGTGTCGTTCTCTAGTATACTGGGACGAGGTGAGTGAAGAAATGTTATTCAGACCAGAAATGGTACGTATGACTACGGAGAAGATTCAAATAATCCGACAACATATAAAAACCACACAAGATCGACAAAATAGTTATGCTGATCTTCATCGAAAGGATGTGGAATTCAATGTTGGTGATCATGTGTTGTTATGTGTGGCTCCATGGAAAAGAGTTACGAGATTTGGAAAGCGAGGAAAGCTCAATCCTCGATTAATTGGTCCATTTGAAATCATTGACCGAGTAGGAACTATATAGACTCGCTTTATCGCCAAGTATATCTCGTGTTCATAACGTTTTGCACGTATCCATGTTACGTAAATATGCGGAAGATCCGAACAACATCATTGAGTTAGAACCGGATGAAATAGTGGAAGGTTTAACATATGAAGAGGCACCTGTTAAAATTTTGGATAAGAAGGAACATAATCTACGCTCCAAGGTTATACCTCAAGTCAAAGTTTTGTGGAGAAACCACGATGTTGAGGAAATGACCTAGGAGTTAGAATCTGATATGAAATCAAAGTATCCTCACCTCTTCGACATACCAGGTATGTACCCTAATTTAGAGGACGAAATTTTATAAGAAAGGGAGGTTGTAAGACCCCAACTTTCATAAATAAAGATTAAATTTTTCTCGATATATATTTTGAATATTATGGTGTGGATTAGTATAATGTTATTGTTGTGGGTAATATTTATAAATTTTGCAAAGTATGCAAGTTGTCATAAAATATTCTATTGGTCGGGGAATATTCGTTTTAACAAGAAATATTCGTACGATGGCACAATCATTGCTGGACCCCACAACGGAATTATTGTCAGAGTTAGAAAACGACAGAAATATATTTTTATGAAAATAACAGTGAAAGTTTTACCATTAACTGTTGAAATACCCGGTGGTAAAAGTACAATAATACGCGTGGTTGCATAGTAGCACATGTTGTCTCATTTTTAGCTATAACAAAAGAGCTCTAACTCATGCAAGTATACATGCGTCAACAAGTAATACAGAGTAAGTCGAGTATTGATCCACAGGGAAAGTTGTCTAATTTAAATCACTATACATCAATTAAATCACTATATTTATATGCTTAAACTAATGATTATAATTGTGAATTACTCTAATTGCAAATAATGACTAAATCAAGAATAATAAGGTAATGAATCAAATCTAGAAATAATGAGATTCTAACTTCATTTAACACTTCATCTAATTATCACCATCATGCAAGATTGTTTACATATCACAGAAAAGTAGCCAAGAGCACTAATATAGACATATCCATTTTTCAATGTACTACGACCTACTTACACAGTATCCACATGCGATAGACTCCATGAAATCATCAATATAACCAAAATCACTATATGTCTATGCAAAATTGCAACCATATTGAATTTAAGCACAAGCCCTTATTTTAACTCATACGGTGAAAGAATATATGTCTATCTGGTTCACGAAATACAAAGCTATGCAAAACAGCCCCATATACGCATGTTATCATGATTACAATCCATACTCGCATGTTATATTTCAATTCCATACAAGTACTAAAAATGAATGGTGATCAAGAATTCATGCATGCAAACCAACCATGATAGAAATTCCTTATGATATATAAAACAGTCCAGCACTCAAGCAATCAATTAAACTACATATTAAAATCCGTTAGAATCCCATAATGGAGTTTAGTTCATGACTGAATCAAAAGCCATTATGGGATCAAAGCAATACATAGACAATAAACAACAATTGAAAGATAAGGAATAAAATCGATCAAACCCAATTGCTGATTATAATCTAATAGTAACGTTCAATTCCACATTAAAATCCAACAAAGAATAATAGTTTCCCACAGTGATTGAAATCCAACAGAAGATGTAGAAAAATATAGAGATTATGCTTCGTTCTCCAATGGAACTCTCTCCAAGTGTAAAACCTAGTTCCCAATATGAAAAACACGTAAAACTACTCAATGACACGTCAGACACCAGTCAGAATTGTTTTTAATTAATTACAACCCTTAAAATTAAAAATTAAAATAAAACAGCTTCGCAACATCAGTCATCGCGCGCGAGCACGCGTTCCTCCTTGTATTCTTCGCGCGGGCGCGTGTGTGTAAAGTTTGGCTAAACCAAGTGATCGCGCGGGCGTGCGTCCTCAAGCCTCTATAACCGCACAGCCGCGCGACTTCTGCAGTGTTGATTCTGGTTTTACTGCTGCTACTGTTTCTGTCCTGCTGCTCAGTCTTTTGTCCACCAACGCTTGGTTTCTCTGCTCCACTCGATCTCATGTTGTGCCTTCATTGACCATATGCCATCTACTATCGCCAAATTATGCCATATCCTGTACTTTTACACCAAAAGGGAGTTCTATGTACATGCAATGCAAAATAAACAAAATGCAACTAAAAACACACTAAAATGTACTTAAGATAGGCGTAGTTCACGTGAATTGATATCCGATAAGTAGGTATAAAACCCACTTTTCAAATACCCCCAAACTTGAACTGTTGCATGCCCTCAAGCAATGCATACACATAAAACACTGAAAATGCAACAACATGCTATGCCACTAAATTATGATGCAACTAGTCTCACATTGTTCCAGCTATTACAGAATTTCAGTCCAAAATGCCTCAACAAATTTTTCCAGATTCAAGAATACAAATTCAAACCAAACTATAGGCATAATATCATACACTCAGATAATTCATATATGCTATAGAGATGCTCTGTGTGTGTGTTGTGTTCACCAAAACTTGATTTAAGTAAAGAATACACTTGCTAAACCGCTCACAATAGAAAATTACAGTGTAAATCAAGACTCATGTATACTTATGCAACAAAGACTGTTCCAACATATTAAAACCAACTAAGGTTCAACAATGGGATTAACTGCTTTATTGCTACTCACGAGGGCGATTTTTGCTCTTTCCCGCGGTGTTTATTTCTTCTTTTTTTTCACATGCCTGTGCAATGCCTTATTCCATTAGGCAAACATTGCTACCCCTTAGCGAGCTTTCAACCAACGACTCCCGGACCATGAAAGACCTTAGTGCGCTAGGTGTTAAGATACCCCTACGGGCGTACTTACTCAAGTAGCCAGGGCCCCGAAATAAGACTAGCCACGTTATTGCTATTTGTACCAAAAAAAGTTTTTGTACATAGCATACCCATGTTTTCCCAAAGTTTGAAAATCAATGTTTTAAATAGTCTAAGTTCACTTTCCACATGTTTCGCTTTTTAAAACAACATTTTCTATCAAGCAATGCAACACATAATTCTTATACCTACAAGTGATTGTGAACACGACCGTGCAAACCGAAAGCATTTAAACAACATTATGAATTGCATTGTGTAAAACATTATATCTCAGCTCATGTTATCCAAAATACTCAAAAATCCTTCAAAATTCACTATCATTATCGACTAGACAAAATTTCCATAACGCTAAACTTTGTGAGACATGCAAACAAAACATACACACATAATAAACAAAAAAGTTGACAAGAAACTACTATATGCAACATAAGCATTCAAAAAGTAAACTAAACATGCAAATACTAAATGTAAGTACTAAACTAACATGCAGATACTGCGTGCAGCTATACTACTACCCCAATACCCCTAAACTTATAATATTCAATGTCCCAGTGAATGAAGGTAAAGGGTTAAAGAAAACTCCCCTAATGATCAGCCACACCACCCTCTTCGGGTGGTGAATCTGGTGGTGATTATGGCACATCTGTCCTGAACTGAGGCCACTCTAGCATTGTCCCATTCTGTGCAAAAGCCTCTGCCAATGACCTCATCAACCCCGTTGCGAACACTAAAAAGTTATCGTACATGGCGTTAACCTTGCGCTCCAACCTGCAGAGCTGTCGATCGCCAGGAACAATGGTAGCTTGGGTTGACGGGCCTGGTTCATCTGGTTGAGAGGGCTATTATGGTGGCTCTGGGAATATGGGCTGAATGATAAAACCTAATCCTCTCGAGTGCGGTTCACCACCTGTCCAATCCTTGAACTTGGAAATAGTTGCATGGGTGATGTCCTGGATCGGGTTCTATATCTACTCGTTATTCCATTGGACTCCTTGTTGTGCATAAGGCATGGCTGCCACAGACGCATGTGGAATACCCCCCGTAGTGCTCCCCCGTAAATAACGCAGCATGTTCTGATGAATTAGGTGGCCTACGTCAATGTACTTGGCTTTGATGATGCCCCACAAAATGATAGCCCGCTTAGTGGTTATTTCATGCTGGTGAGATGACGGAACTAACTTGGCATAGATAAACAGATTCCATGCTTTGGCATATCAATTCAAGGCAGACGCTGGAAAAGTTTTAGGCTCATTCGTTCCTGCTTTATAATTCCACTTTGTTCCTAGAATGCACAATTCAGCAACTACTATTTCCAAATCCATTTCTAGATGCGCACCTTCTACCCAATTAGCAGACCCAGTCGGTGGTACGTCATTTATTCTAAAAATAGCTCGAATCGCTGGAGGGCGAAGATCCACTTGCACTCCTCGAACCAGCGTTATTCCTCCCTTTACGTCCTTAGCATTCGCGTAGAACTCTCGAACAATCCCCATGGGAACAGGCATAGGAGTTGCAGCCAAACCTGTTAGGTTTGTAATATTCATGAACGCAATCAAATTGCACAAAATTAGCGGAAACGTGTAAAATCAGAGTTTAAAAAATTTTACAAACCATAAACCCGGATCACCCTTTATGCATAATTATTAATTAAACGAAAAAGAAAGAATAAGAATCATACCCTTGAAGATCTGAGCTTCCTCAGGTACAAGTTCACCTCCAATCCTTTTCGCGTTCAACTTGAATCCACCGGGTTTGGTTCCTTCCTTTGATCAACATTAGCCACCCAAGTGTTTGGCCTCTAGAGGTGATCCACCAAGGAAGAACAAAATTCAAGAAGATGGGTATTTGGCAAAGCCCTTATTTTTCTATCTCTCATAGAAAAGGAGCGTACTCTCCAACAATTGGAATAACGTATGTTTGATATCTGATATAAGACTCCTCTTATAAAGATATCAAGTAACCTTATTTAAAAAATAAGGTATTATTTATTTAATTAAAGTCTTTTAATTAAATGGGCTCCCTAATCTTATTAGGGATAATTAATTAAACTCCTTTAACTAATTTTCCCTCCTAATCCTATTAGGAATAAATGAGAGTACTTATATTAAATTAATTCCTAAACTCTTTTAGAAATTAAAATAATAATAATTGTAATAATATTAATAAGACTCCTCTTATTAATTTATATTTAATATTTCTAAAATATTAAATAATAAATATTAAGTTATTTAATTTATTCTATCACCATAGATTAAATTAAATATACTTGACATATTATTACGATTATGCCATTAACTTCTTAAATAATTATTCTTCCTTTTATGGTGTGACCCTTTAGGTTCTCCATATTAAACCGGTTGTGAATAAATCAATTAGAACAATTCTAATCTTATTTAAATAAATAAATTAAAATATTAATTTATTTAAATAAATAATATTTATTCTACAATAGGGATAAGCCTCCCCAGCGATCAACGACTTTCCAGATAATATAGATTTCAACATTAATCATAAAAGAACCTTTGAGTAAATAGTTACCGTACAATTCAATCCTTCCACCATACAATGTCCCAATTAAATATAAGACATGGAATTTCTGTCAAGTCTTATTTTATTTAATTATATGTATTTCGACTCTTAAATGCACAACTCCAAATAATGCAAATTAGAAACTCCTTTCCAATTTCATTCTGCCTTGGCCAAGGACTACTGGGTTGTCATTTATCGAATCACATAGGACATTTCTCTTCTTTTACTAGAAGTGGTAGATTCTTTATTGATCATACATTATCTCCATGTACAACTTATTATACCCAAGCATATCCTTTGATATACCCTAAGGGTCTTAAGGAATAAGTCAAAGTATAACTCATCATACACAAGATACTATGATGATCTCAAGTCCAAGGATCACTTGTACTACTATCACTACAGGAATTCCTATTGACATGCAAGTAAAACTCCATTAGGTATTCCTTAGCGAGTCACGTTCAGTGAACTTATTCTCTAATAAGCACCTACATACTTGCTTTAGTGTCTCCACACAAATGATCATGAGATCAATCATCCTCATCCAATGAGCAAGCAACGTATGTACCAATCTATCCGGATTCACTAATCCCCAATTTAGTAATCCAACGATTGGGAACTATTTTAGTTTTAAGCTTTCTAAGAATTTAGATCTCATTAGAATGATCATCATCATTATTCTAAAAGCATTGCTTAAAACTATGGGTTTATCACATATTATAAAACAGCATCATGTAGATAATTAAAAGCCTTTAATAAATTAATACTTTTTATTAATAAATGAATAAGATTGTTACAAAGTATATGCTTTATCATCAAACATGATTGGCTTGTGTGCATATTACTTTCAATCTCCCACTTGCACTAAAGCCAATCGTCATGGTATCTCATACTCTTCTTCTCTAAGTGACGATTATCCTGCTGTTGGATAAGCTTTAGTAAATGGATATGTAATGTTGTTCTTGAGAGTCCACTATCTCTATAGTAATTTCTCATCTTTCAATGATTCTTATAATCAAATGAAAGTGCCACAGCACATGTTTGGATCCAAGATGAGACTTAGGAACAATTCCTAGTTCTGTAATGAACTTTTCATTCAAACAATCAACTTGTAGCTTCATTTATAGCTATATACTTTGTCTTTATCACTAAACCAACAACTCTTTGTTGTTTGGAACCTTTCCAATTCACTGCACCACCGTTCAAGGTAACCCTTTACCTTAAAGTGGATTTTCTGTCGTCTTGGTCTGTCTGAAAAACTTGAGTCTGTTAAGCCCTCTAGTTTTAATTCAGACCCGCCATGAATTATATCACATCCTTAGTGCTGGTTAAGTACTTTAAGATGTTTTTCACTGACTCATAGTGAACTTCTCCAGAATATGACTGATCAACATCAGGTCTCGTATATTTCATTGCATACATGATTGTCACTCATGTGATCTCTCTTTTAGGAGTCTATGGGGACTATTAAGAGAGATTCACTCCATGGCTCATCAACATGAGACATCCCATGGAGTTTGCCATGCTAAACGACTTTAGCATCAAATGAATATATGTTCCTTGGGTTAAGTCGAGCATCCTTTTAAATCTATCTATATAGATTTGCATCCCCAATTAAGATACTCTTCCCAAATCATTCATGGAGGAATGTTTAGATAACTTTATCTTTACTGATTGTAGCATTGGTATGTTATTCCTCATCCGTAGTATATCAATATATAATACTAGAAATTTCACGATGCTCCCACTGACCCTTTTGTACACACTAGGTTCATTCTTGTTTTTGATAAAATCAAACTCTTTTGATTATCATATCAAAATGAATGTTCCATTTTTGAGAAGATAGCTTCAATCCATTTCTCTGAGTGTCTACAACTCTTACCTCATCGTATGTAACTGGATCATCATCTTCTATGATACGTACCTCATCATCATCATCCATGATGAATCCATACCTCCTAGGTATCTTCGGTACTATTCCAGATTTACGATTCAGTTGTGGTACAATAGGTCTATCTAAAGGTTCCTCTTATTTGACTTGTAGTGTTTTGTGGTTCTTGAACTTTTCAAGATGTATTATCCTCCCACTAGCCCCTTTAATGATAAACACCTTTATCTTAGAAGGTAGCGTGTTTCACAACAAACACCTTTTGCTAAGTAGGATTATAGAACATATAACCTAAACTTACTTTAGGATGTCCCACAAATCTATACTTGTCAAATCTTGTCCCAAGCTTATCCTTTGAAACCTTTTCACATAAGTTGGACAACCCCTTATCTTAACATATTTAAGATTAGGAATCCTCCCTGTCCATAACTTTTATGGAGTCTTGGGGCCAGATTATGAGGTTACCTTTTTCGTAGATATGCAGCCATTTCTAGGACATGATCCTAGAAGGATACTGGAATTACGGTAAAATCATTATGGACCGCACCATGTCCAACAAGGTATAATTTTTCCTTTCAGATACATCAATCAATTATTGTGTATCAGGAGGCGTCCATTGTGAGAAAACCATTTGAGATGATTTAAAACCTCATTGCACAAGTATTGCTTCCTTGATCCGATCAAAGAATCCCAATACTTTGCCATGTTGTTTCACTTCTGAATTCTTTGAACCTTTCAAATAATTCACACTTGTATTTCAACAAATACACACATTCAACTCTTTGAATGATCATCTCCTTTTCTTATACAAGTTTGTTCAATTTGCAAAATATATTTTTCACGTAAGTCAAGTATACAAAATCCATTAAGTAATATTCCAGTTCTATACAAGACATTATTATTATAAATAGAACAACAATTGTTCTTAAATATAATACCAAAAATTTCATTGTCCAACAATAAAATAGAAATAATGTTTCTAACAAGAACTGAAATACAATAACAACTTATTGACTTAATAGATTTTCTCGTAGGCATTGCTAAACTATAAGTTCCTATGGCTAATGCAGCAACCTTTGCTTCATTTCCCACTTATAGGTTTACTTATATTTGTTTAGTTTTCTACTTCTACTTGGTCCCTTCATAAATCTATATTTATGATAACCAAAGTCGGTATCCAATACCCAAGTAGAACCTTGACTTAAAGAAAAATTTATTTTAAATCATGAACAAAATTGTATTTATAACCGAAACTTCACTAAGCTTCTTTGGTTAGCCTCTGCAAGATGCTTCTTGCAGTTTCCTTCCAGTGTCCAGGCTTATTGCAGTGAAAGCAAACTCCTTTGCTATCCGTATCAGTTTTGTTCTTATTATCCTTTGTTTTTGCCCTTTCTATTTACCTTCTTAGAATCGTTCTTCTTTTCAGAAGATCCTTTGGCCCCTAACAGTAAGACTTGGTCTTTCTTGGTTGGAAAGTGACTCAATATTTTTCAACATGTTAAGAAAATCAGCGAGGCTGATATCTAGCTTGTTCATATGAAAAATTCACAACAATTGTGAAAGGAGTCCGGAAGTGAGTGCAAAATCAAATCTTGGCTCAACTCTCCATCCATGACAAAACCTGTTGTCCTAATTGATCAATCAAATTGATTATGTTAAGGACTTTTATCTGTACCGTAGTGTCATCGGTCATTCTAGATCGGAAGAGCTCCTTAGATATCTGATATCTATCAGTCCTACTTTCCTCACCATCAACCACTTGATGTGCAGGAATATAATAGGATCATCCATAGTTTCATGCTGACGCTGAAGCTCGTTACTCATGGATGCGAGCATGATGCATTGAGCCAACTATACATCATCTAGCCACTTTCTAAAAGTAGCAATATCTTCCTTAGAGTCATTGTCTGCAACCATTGCAGGGATAGGCATATTAAGGACATAAGATAGCTTTTCAGCCGTGAGAACTATTCTCAATTTCCATAACCAATCCATTTAATTTGGTCCGGTTAAATAAGCATCTAATATGCTACGCAGTGATAGTAATTTTAGACATTGTAAAATTCTATAAATGAATTTGTAATTAACAACATTTTAACATACATTCTTTTATTAATTACCAAAATAATTTAGGTCTTGTTTTAAATTGGTGTCTCCCACTATTTTCTTCAAACTATATTACCCTCACTATATAGTTCGGCAAAATCTAATTAAAGATTTGCTAGTGAGAATAAGGATCCCATTTCAAATGTATATAGCCTTGTGTGTGCACAACAAACTATATATAAATAAATAGGTAGACAACTCTTGTCAATTACATCAACTATGTAACTCCTTGTATTTTGCCTCTTAAATCATAATGGTCAAGTGTGTGCACATCCGAACTAAAAAGATTTAAGTTAAGTCAGACCCAGCATTTCCATATAAGTGAAGAGAAAACTACAGCCCTTGTGTGTGCACAACAAAGCAGTAATGTTCAATTCCTTATAAACATCATATGTAATAAAAACAACATCTTAAATATTTAATACTCGCCTTGTGTGTGCACAACAAACTCATATTAAATATTCAATACTCTATTGTTTCTATCATGCTAGAAGGCGACGTTCGATATTCCAAATATCTTTGAACGTTACAACTTAATATAAAATATTTGAGGGTTTTGTTATTAATTTGTCCCATCTTGTTTAGCGCGCATGCACATATATATATAAAATACGCGTCATATTAATGAACATGCGAAGCATGTTTGCATAATATATAATATATATAGTATAAGCATGCACATATAGAATACTATATTCTACCTGGATTGATTATGGACTTTTATTCTAGTTTGGTTCACTAGAGCCACCAAGTGAACCAAAAGGTCAAACCCTAGGGGTGCAAGATTTAATATTTAAATATAACTATTACATTTAAACCCGGGCTCCATTACAAACGGGTCTTCAAGCGCTCCTTGTTCCTTGATCTCCAATTCTTCAAAATTAATTCTAACTATTCCTATTACAAAACTATTTAAAATAAATAGAAACCTTGATCAGCAGTCAAGGGGAAGTACATAGGAGGGAGATAGAATTTACATTAAGAAAAATTAGAGAAGACGAGGTACGCAGACCCCATTTTAATAAAACTCATACATTCATGCATCCAACTAAAATAAAATCCAATCACATTGGTCAATAGTCCATAATCAATCCCATTTATTATCATACACATCACCATATGTATCAATAAATAACATTCATCTCATGAATAATAAACATTTAATATATATATTGATATCATTTAATGGGCAAATTTAGTTAGTATAAAATCTAATTTTGAATTAAAATAAACTCCTTTATTTTAATCCAAATTTAAATCAAAATAAAACTATTTTATTTTAATTTATTCAATTTTGAATAAAATAAACTATTTTATTTTAATCAAAATCCTTAATCAAAATAAACTCCTTTATTTTAATTAATTATGGAATCCAATTCCAAGTCAAAATAAACTCCTTTATTTTGGGTAATATGAAATCTTATTTCATATCTTAAATAAACTCTTTTATTTAGGAAAACACGGATTTTCTTTCCTATTCATAAATAAACTCCTTTATTTGGAATAATATGAAATCTTATTTCATATCTAAATAAACTCCTTTATTTAAGGAAAGACTGATTCTTTTTCCTATTCACAAATAAACTCTTTTATTTTGAATAATATGAAATCTTATTTCATATCTAAATAAACTCCTTTATTTAAGAAAACATAGAATCCAATTTCAACTCCAATTAGTTATCATGAAATCCAATTCCAACTCTAATTAGTTAGCATGAAATCTAATTTTAAAATTAAAATAAACCCTTTTATTTTAAGATTAAAATAAAATTGTATTTTAATAATAAAATAATTAAGAATATTATATATGTATATAATATCCGTTCGGATGAAGCAACATGAATCCGTAATTCCATATATACTGAATGAAGCAAGATGATGTAGATTATATTATATATTAACAGGCGTAATATATATATATTCTAATAATAATCCTGTTCCTGAATATCCCTTAAAGGAATCACATGGGAATCAAAAAAGTATCAGGAGACCTTTTAAAAAACGTAGCCTCATTCACGCTGCAGGATTTTTTTTTTTAAAGGAATCCTGTTAACTAAAAAAGGTGATCTTGATTTCTCCTTTTCAAGAACAAAATGATCCTGGCCACGTTAACATGCTTCAGGAGTATACCACATTAATCAGCAGCTTTAAAAAAAAATGGTGAGCACGTGGCTTGAATAACATCCTGCAGTGATTCACTTGAAAAAAAAAAAAATTGCAGCAGAGTAGCAGCAAAAATATGTAACATTTTTTTTTAATTAAATTTTATATAACAAAATTATGCCCAAATAAATTGTTCTAAACACATATCAATATACATATCAAATCTGAACAATTAATAATTTGCATAAAGGTTTGGCTCTGATGCCACTGTTAGGTTTGTAATATTCATGAACGCAATCAAATTGCACAAAATTAGCGGAAACGTGTAAAATCAGAGTTTAAAAAATTTTACAAACCATAAACCCGGATCACCCTTTATGCATAATTATTAATTAAACGAAAAAGAAAGAATAAGAATCATACCCTTGAAGATCTGAGCTTCCTCAGGTACAAGTTCACCTCCAATCCTTTTCGCGTTCAACTTGAATCCACCGGGTTTGGTTCCTTCCTTTGATCAACATTAGCCACCCAAGTGTTTGGCCTCTAGAGGTGATCCACCAAGGAAGAACAAAATTCAAGAAGATGGGTATTTGGCAAAGCCCTTATTTTTCTATCTCTCATAGAAAAGGAGCGTACTCTCCAACAATTGGAATAACGTATGTTTGATATCTGATATAAGACTCCTCTTATAAAGATATCAAGTAACCATATTTAAAAATAAGGTATTATTTATTTAATTAAAGTCTTTTAATTAAATGGGCTCCCTAATCTTATTAGGGATAATTAATTAAACTCCTTTAACTAATTTTCCCTCCTAATCCTATTAGGAATAAATGAGAGTACTTATATTAAATTAATTCCTAAACTCTTTTAGAAATTAAAATAATAATAATTGTAATAATATTAATAAGACTCCTCTTATTAATTTATATTTAATATTTCTAAAATATTAAATAATAAATATTAAGTTATTTAATTTATTCTATCACCATAGATTAAATTAAATATACTTGACATATTATTACGATTATGCCATTAACTTCTTAAATAATTATTCTTCCTTTTATGGTGTGACCCTTTAGGTTCTCCATATTAAACCGGTTGTGAATAAATCAATTAGAACAATTCTAATCTTATTTAAATAAATAAATTAAAATATTAATTTATTTAAATAAATAATATTTATTCTACAATAGGGATAAGCCTCCCCAGCGATCAACGACTTTCCAGATAATATAGATTTCAACATTAATCATAAAAGAACCTTTGAGTAAATAGTTACCGTACAATTCAATCCTTCCACCATACAATGTCCCAATTAAATATAAGACATGGAATTTCTGTCAAGTCTTATTTTATTTAATTATATGTATTTCGACTCTTAAATGCACAACTCCAAATAATGCAAATTAGAAACTCCTTTCCAATTTCATTCTGCCTTGGCCAAGGACTACTGGGTTGTCATTTATCGAATCACATAGGACATTTCTCTTCTTTTACTAGAAGTGGTAGATTCTTTATTGATCATACATTATCTCCATGTACAACTTATTATACCCAAGCATATCCTTTGATATACCCTAAGGGTCTTAAGGAATAAGTCAAAGTATAACTCATCATACACAAGATACTATGATGATCTCAAGTCCAAGGATCACTTGTACTACTATCACTACAGGAATTCCTATTGACATGCAAGTAAAACTCCATTAGGTATTCCTTAGCGAGTCACGTTCAGTGAACTTATTCTCTAATAAGCACCTACATACTTGCTTTAGTGTCTCCACACAAATGATCATGAGATCAATCATCCTCATCCAATGAGCAAGCAACGTATGTACCAATCTATCCGGATTCACTAATCCCCAATTTAGTAATCCAACGATTGGGAACTATTTTAGTTTTAAGCTTTCTAAGAATTTAGATCTCATTAGAATGATCATCATCATTATTCTAAAAGCATTGCTTAAAACTATGGGTTTATCACATATTATAAAACAGCATCATGTAGATAATTAAAAGCCTTTAATAAATTAATACTTTTTATTAATAAATGAATAAGATTGTTACAAAGTATATGCTTTATCATCAAACATGATTGGCTTGTGTGCATATTACTTTCAAAACCAACCCAACCTTTTTCTCGTATCATATTCCATAGTTGGACACTTGTCAGGCTTAAATCCCCGTTCCTTCACAAATGATTTGTCCATGATTCGATAATATTCTATTTGTGCCTCCCAACTGATAAATTTCGTGTGGTTCACGTCATCCTCTCCTTGGGTACTAGAGGATGAGGACTCGGAAGAAGACATGGAACGTGCGCGTTTGGGACCCATTTGCAGACGATAGAGAGAATGAAGATGATTTGAATGTTGAAGATGAAAATTTTCTTGAGGATGAGTGCTAGTCGAAGAACGAATAACCCCCAAACTTCCTTACACGCCCACTCTGAAACCCTAGGTTTTATACTCGAGCAATTAATCATGGGTTTGAGTTTTGAATATGGAAAATTTGTGGGTGGTGGCTGAGAGATGCACGGCTTCAATTTTGTAACTGATAGAGAGGAAGAGACGTGCGTGTGGAGGGGAGCAAGTGATTACGCTCTCTGTTATTTTCCAATTAGAGTCCAAATAAGCCACAACATCTGTTATTTAAACTTAAAAAATTTTCACTGCCCGGTGTCGTGTCACGCGCCGCCGTGCAATTTTGAATGGGCATGGGGCGCGGGCGCGCGAGTGGCAATTGTGGTTTGGCATGTGAGGTCCCCGAACCCGGATACTTGAAACCCGAACTCGGTACTTCACGATACCATTTCTATGAGCGGAATAATACTAACAATGATAACAATAATATAAAACTTAACTTAAATTTACATATACATCAGAGTCTTTCTCCCAAGTACGTAACCTTTAGTCATTCATTACATGATATTAGATATCTAAATATCATAGTCTTCATAATCTAAAACTATTACAAAACAGTACCACAAATCTTATTTGGTTAGCTTTCCCTTTCCCTTGTTTCGGCATGAGCCTTCTGGTTCTTCACATTTAGCTAAAAACATTTAAATTAAGCAAGGATGAGCATTTGAGTGCCCAACAAGTATTTATATATATATATAAGCTGAAAGAATTTAAATGTTTTCTTTATAATATTCTTCTACAACCGATCAATAGTTGTGAAGTAATCTGTACCAATAATAATAACATAACAACCCTCTTTCAAATTTTTTGAAACTACGTATTGACTATACATGGGTTTCTGTGATATACTATGAACATTATTTTCATTTTCGAAAAGGTTTGAACAGAAATCCATCTGTAAACCGTCATGACTTACGGGCACGGAGGGTGATCAGCCCCGTTGTACCCTGTATTGATCAATACTACATATACAAGAACGATGTTATCGTTCACTCTGTCCGCCTTGGGCGCATAAAAATTTTCCCATTATCGGGATGTTCATACCTGTCGGGTTTTCATAACAAAGGTCTTATTTTGTTCAACAATTATCTATAGTTCAACATATATGTATATCAAAGGTGTATCAACATGCGATTAAATACAATGATTCTCCAAGTGGGAACACTTGTATAATCATTTTTAGAAATTAACGAACAGAATATATATAACTGAATTATCATATACTAACATGTTGATAATCAATGGGCGTATATAATATAGGTTTAACAATCTGTACATCAATAATAATAATTCTGAACTTCTCACTTCTGTCCATTGCATAAAGAAAATGCAAAGTTAGGATACTTGCCTGATGCGCTGCTTATAATTCTCAACTTAGTTCTACCCTTTTCTATCACAACCTATCTTTAATCAGATCATTTTACTAATTAGTACAACATATCGTATACATAACACTGCCTATTATAGTCAGCACATTCCCTATTCACATTATTACACATGTTCAACAATCATTGACTCACAAGCAAACATCAACTCATTCCTAAATCTTATTGTCACTCAACTTTAACAACCATTGAATCACAAATAAACAGTTAACAAATCAACATATCTAAGTTCAGATTAATTTCTAAAACATGTTGGCGTATCGACAGCCATATCGAATAATTATCGAGTCTGAGACTCTATTCTGTATCTCAATATCCAATTTAGATAACTTAAACAACAATCGTATTATTTTTCATGACCTTATAATAATTATAAAATAATTATTACCACTTATCATAATTTTTGAAATATCAGAATCATTATTAAATGATTTAAATATCAAACAATTCTATTATCATTAATATTAAACTATTAATGAAACCATTTCCAAAATATTAAAGTTATGTATAATAACTCAAAATATTTTTAAAACATTTATATTACCTTTAATTGATTTTTAAACATCTAACATTATTATTAAATAATTACCATTAATATTTAAATATTAATGAACTATTCTCTAAATATTAAAAGTCATTAATTATAACTTAAAATATTTTTAAATCATTAATATCCTTTTTAAATAATTTTTAAATAAATAAAACCATTTTTAAACTATTTATTTAATATAATTATTAAATAAATTTAATATCATTAATCATTAAATATCATTAATATTAAATTATTAATAAAAATATCCCTTAAATATTAAAAGTTATATTTTATAACTTAAAATATCTTTAAACACTTTATTTTCATTTAAAATGATTTTTATAATATTAAAATCATTTTTAAACTAATTTATTTAATATAAATATTAAATAACTTTAATATCATTAATAATCATTAATTAATTAAATTTACCTTTAAATATTAAAATTTATATTTTATAACTTCAAATATTTTTAAATACCTTATCATTATTTAAAATGATTTTAATATAATAAAATCATTTTTAATTCATTTATTTAATTCATTTAATAAATAACTTAATTATCATTAATATTAATTTATTAATGAAAATTATCAAATAATATTAAAAGTTATTAAAAATAACTTAAAAATATTTTCTTATATCATAATATAATTTTAAATGATTTTTCAAATATTAAAATCATTTTTAAATAATTTATTTAATATTATAATTAAATAAATTAAATACTTTTAATATTCCAAAAATATTAAATATTTATGAAATATATTTAAAATAATTAAAAACTAATTTTTAGAATTTAAAATAATTTTTAATGATTTATTTTGTATTTTTAATAATTAAAAACTATTTTTTTCTATTTATTTATTAATTTTCGGAAATTAATAAATTATCTGTCGCTAAAGACCACCTATAGCGACAGAACCGTCGCTTTAGGTGTTCTTCATGTTCATACACAAACCCAGATCTTCATATGCAGTTGCCGAGTGGTCATGTTTGACCAACAATTTCTCTAAGCTCCTAAAGCATTCTGGTCAATCTAAAGTATTGGAAATGTAATATAAGTGCAACACTAAAATTTGAAATTAATAACATGGATAAAACACATCTCAGCTGATAGATCTAAGCTGATAAATTCATTGTCAGAGCTGTTCTTCATTTCTGGGTTTTCCAGAAATGAAGAACAGTCCATACTGCCTTCTTTCGATCATCAAAACTTGCTTAACATTTGAAGTATTTGTGATTTAAAGCTTGAAGGTTTCAGAACACATGTAATTCTAGAGATCTAATACATAAAATCATAACAAAAACAACAAAACCGCAAGATCTAGTCTGGTCAAACTAGGTCAGTCGTCATGTTCTTATGTTTTCTGGGTTTCCCAGAAAACAGAAAACATGATCGTCTTTACTAGTTTGACCGGCCACAAATTTTAACCTGCTTACTATATATGTGACATTAAGGCATGATTCTGTAGTCTAACAAACAAACTATAACTTAGACTCAATATTCATAACAGATCATCAAATTACTGTCAGATATAATACGTATAATATCTTGTCAGACGCTGAAAATTACTTTCTGGGTTACCTAGAATTCAGTCGGTCATGCCTGGTTAACGGGTTTTAACCGTTTATAAAATGAAATCCATACATTATTGAACCTTTATTCTTATACAAGAGGAAAGATCTTATACTAAACTACAAAATGAAACACTTAAACAACTAAAACACGTAACATACCAAGATCTATGATGACTGACATTTAACTGTCAGACTCAAAATTAAAAATTTCCAGTTTTGTGAAAACACCAATTTCGTGTATTTAAATGTTATGGATCTATCAAATAGTAACCCAGATCATCATTATATACTATAACAACCATGTATAACACAAAAAAACTAACATCTAACGTCAGATTTTTGGACAGATTATAGCTAGGGTTTTTATACCTTAATGATCAATTCTGATTTTTTTGAATTCTGATCTGGTATGGGATTTTGTAAAGTCCCCGAACCCGAATTCTTGAAACCCGAATTCGGTACTTCACGATACCATTTCTATGAGCTGAATAATTACTAATAATAATAACAATAATATAAATTTTCAACTGAACTTACATTTATCAGAGTCTAATCCCAAGTACGCAACCTTTACTACATTCATTACATGATATATAATACATATCATTAACTTAGTACAGTCTAACTATTACAAAAGACACAAATACACAAATCATATTTGCTTTCCTTTTCACTTGTTTTGGCATGAGCTTTCCAGTCCTTCACACTTAGCTGAAAACATTTAAATAAAGCAAGGGTGAGCATTTGAGTGCCCAACAAGTATTATATATATATATAAGCTGAAAGAATTTATAGGAATTTGGTGATAACTCCAACATCAACATCCTAACAAATTTAGATTACACATCAAATCTGGTCATCATTGTTAATCCCCAGTTGAAGCAACAGGGAGCCAGCAATCATCCCCAGCATGTTAGGCTACAACCCCATACACATGCAGCATACATTTGCATCATGTTGCTATATATAGTACCATGTTTGTCTTATTGCATTTCAATTGTCTAGGATTCTTTATCCTACCCATGCATCGCCATGCATGAGTATGATAAAGACGGACATCTGTAGACACTCGAAATTTTCTATACTACTGTCACTAACATTGCAGGAGGACATATACGTCTTTTAAGAGGGAACCCTGAAAGACAATTCATATCCATACCGGATACTACCGGAAGTTCAGCATCAACCCCGGAACACACACTGGGAGTAATAATTCCAACCTCGGATATAAACCCGAGGCGTGCACATCCAATACCAGAACACACACCGGAGAAGACCGATTAATCTCAGAGATAACCCCGAGGTATCCAGTCTCAGTCCCAATCATGGGAATAGCCACCAACCTTGGTGATTACCCCTAGGAATGCAGTTTTGGCGATAACCCCCAAAATGTTTGTTTCAAATGCAACTAGCTTCAATCTCCGCGCTCACAACGAGATACTCCGTACCAACCTGGAGATAACACCAGGAGGACATGTATACCTCAGAGATGACACTGAGGACCTTCAACAATTACAGCAGTCCAATCTCAGCGAAGCCCTGAACAACGTCTGCTTTATCAGCCCAAACCGGCGATAACACTGGTGAGGGGCAACATCGTCATCTCGTCAACGCGATGCCACGCCACATCGTCTCAACATTTCATACACATCTCTACACAATGATGTCCCACAAGAATCAAAGATAACCAATCTCGAGTGACTATTGTGCGGGGTAATGGATGTAATTTGAAGCATGAAGACCGGAGGGCATCGTCCCATCTTCAATGACTTTGTACAAACTCTAATCCTATGCCATTGTATAACTCTCGACTATGGCAGTCCGATATAGGTTCTGTATACCTCAATCGGATGCCTGAATTTCACTTCTGAAAGTTCAAACGGACATTACAATGCCCGAGTGTACGTACTACGAGACGACCTGACCCGAGAAACTTGGGTACACCCGGGTTGCCTCTGGTACACCTGCGGCTCCACCTTCTATAAATAGAGGGCTTGGGGTGGCCATTTTGAAAGAGAAAATGGCGAGGAAGCCCTGCCCAATTTGCTCTGCACTCACCCCCATACAGTGTACTTTCTCATTTTAAACACCTGTGAGCTCATATATAGCTACTTTTGTACATACAAAAGCCAGTGTTTATCCACTTTAAAGATATAGAAGTCTTCTTTGGCAGTCAACTGTAAGCCTTCTCACACACTTTAAAGCCTTTCTCTTCATCTTTGCACACACCTTTCTTCATGTTGAGAGTCGTGCTGCGTGCGTTTGCCCGGACTTCGGTCCGTGGTTTTATTTTAGTTTGTATATACATATATATATATATATATATATATATATATATATATATATATATATATTGACCAACATTATCGAGTTATGCCTCGATTGAGCCTAGACTTTGGTCTAGAGCATTTATTTTCTTATATATATATATAGGGTCTCCATCCAAAGTAACCGGTTATTGGAGAGTAACCCATTTTGACCAGCCGCTACAAGCTCTACCGGCCTTAGACAATTTTTTTTATAAGCCGGTAGAGCTTGTAGCGGCTGGCCAAAATGGGTTGCTCCCCAACAACCGATTGTTGTGGATGGAGACCCATATATATATATATATATATATATATATATATATATATATATATATATATATATATATATTAACGCAGTAAACGCTCCAGACCGAAGTCTAGGCTCATCGAACAAAGTTCGACACACAGTTTATATATATATATATATATATATATATATATATATATATATATATATATATATATATATATTTCGTCCCACCTAGAGTTTACTCTGTGGTGGTTGATCACTTTTACAACTTTCTTTACGTTTCGTCCTGCCTGGAGTTTACTTCGTGGCAGTTGATTGCTTTGTACAGCTTTATTTACATTTTGTCCCGCCTGGAGTTTTCCTCGTGGCGGTTTAAAGCTTTTACAGCTTTATTTACATTTATGATCCCCCATGGAGGTGCTTCGTGGTTGGTGATCATGTCTGTATATATATATATATATATATATATATATATATATATATATATATATATATACAACTTTTATATATATACCTGCTTATTGCTTTCATACAAATTGCGGTATCTTGTGCGCCTAGGAATAATGTGATCACAGATTCAGCCAATTGGATCTAGATTCGGTTCCCGTGATGGACATTTTCAGCTGTAAGCAGCTTGTAAATTATACTGTGATGTCTGAATTTCCTCAGATGGTTCTCATACCCACGAGGAAGTCGACATTATTTTGTATATTATTATCATACGGATGCCTCACATCTGTAAAATAAAATCAATCAAGCTGAACACTTAATAAAATGGGAGTGTAAAAGGTCTCAATTACAATTGAGCATCAGGGTTTGAAAAACCTCTTTAATAAAACATCACTGCCATATCTTGCTTAAAATTGATTTTTTACATAAATTCAAACCCTGTGTATATAGGTGCGAACGGGGACTCACACTACTTCCAAATAACAACACATTGACCCACACATACATATATTCAGATAATAGTTTCTTGAAAAGAGGCGATCACTGTGGTAACACGGATGTCGGGGGGTGCCTAACACCTTCCCTTCGCATAACCAAGTCCTCGGACCCTAATGAATCTCGGTTTCACCAACCCGTTTAGCAGTGTCACATCACTGGGTCAATGTGCAAACCTTTTCTCGGTTGTGTTGGTACAACCATTTAAAAAATTAACTAGCGACTCTTAACAGTCCATCGTCGACATTATACAAGTCAGACCTTTTTCACTTGTTTTTTCAAACAAATCTCACCTAAAATGAGAACACCAAAGAACAAGTAACGGAAAGGGACATCTAAAAATTCCCGACGTCGACAATAGCAAGGATGAACAACAAGTTTGCCCAACAAGTTTAAGTTCAACAAATTAAGTATATATCATGATGTAAAGAATTGAACAATAAGCTGGCTAAATTTCTACAATATAATTGTGAACTAGCATGAATAAATTTTCATAGCTGAATAAACATTGAACATGAACAACTATATCTGGACCGAATGGTAATGATGGTGATCAACCTTTCATACCTAATGAACACATGCAATATGCACAAAGTGCGATTCAAAAATTCATAGACGTGATAATCGACAATGATTAATCATAAGCATATATGAAATAACAACTCGAGGCCGAGTTAGAAAAACCTGTCTGTACCGTTGATTACCGTTAAACAATTTATTAAGCTTTGACTGAAGAACTAATATTGACAATATAGATCCCCCCCAATATTAGAATAATATCATCACAATATAGTACTATTATATATAATTATAAAATAACCTAAACACATTATCACATAATCCTATCAGTCCATAAGACACATAAGACCTAATATCAAGTCAAACTTTTGCATTTTGAGTTGAATCCGACACAGTTCTTACATCCCGACAGCCTAGTCAGAAAATTCACGAGTCTATTATCCATAAAACTCTACTTAAAACGGTTCACAATTATCTTAGACAATTTTATTATTAGTCAAAATAATTTTCACATGTTTATAATAATTTTTAAATAATTAATATAATTTAATATTATTTTTCAATCAATAATATCATATTTATCTGATTTAAATACCACAATAATCTATTGTCATTAATATTTATTTATTATCAAATATCAATGAAAATCATAACATAATATTATAATATATTTATAATATCTCAAAGTATTTTTAATACTTTATTATTACCTTTATATGATTTTAAAATAATTAAAACCATTATTCAATAATTACCAATATATTAAAATATTAATGTTTTTCATAACAAAATATCAAAAGTTATATTTTATAACTTAAAATATTTTTATAACCCTAAAATAATTTTTATATGATTTTTAAATCATTAACTCTATTTTTTCATAATTTATTTAATATATTTATTAAATAAATTAATTACCATTAATATTAATTAATTAATGAAATTCATCACATAATATTAAAAGTTATTAAAAATAACTTAAAATATTTTCTTATACCATAATATAATTTTAAATGATTTTTTCAAATATTAAAATCATTTTTAAGTAATTTATTTAATATTATAAATAAATAAATTAAATACCATTAATATTCCAAAATATTAAATATTAATGAAATATATTCCAAATTACTAAAATCCTATTTTTAGGCTTTAAAATAATTTTTAATAATTTATTTTGAATTTTTAATAATCAAAAACTATTTTTATTTATTTATTAAATAAAATAATTACTTTTTATAATTAAACTGTCGCTAATGGGGCTTTAGGCGACAAAACCGTCACAATAGGTGTTCTTGAGCGTTTTTGGCCAACCCCAAATCTTCATAGCTTGTTATCCGGATCCTAGGTTTGACTGGTGTCAATTCATGGGTCCTTAAGTTTTTGGGTTTGTAATTGAGTTAGGATTGTAGTACTAATGTAATACTACAATCACCAACTGGTTTCATAGCAATTCTATCACATAACAAAGAGATCTAAGCCTCCAAAAATCATGGCAGGCCTGTTCTTCATTTTCTGGGTTACCTAGAAAATGAAGAACAACCAAGGTACCTACTTTTGATGCTTTATATCTTGAGTTCCTGGATTGATTAATGTGATAAAAGGCTTCAATATTGTAATAGAGATGACAAAGAACATATATAACACACTAAACCAGTCTAACAACATCACAGGTAAGAGATCAAGGATAGTTAAACCCTGATAAAAAATTTGTTCTTGAAGGTTTCTGGGTTTTCCAGAAATTCAACAAAACAGATGGTCAACTCAAGTTTGACCTCTTATAAATTTGATCCAGTGTAAGATCTATGTGTTCTAGTGGCATGATCATGTAACCTACATGTCAGTCTTAAAATCTAATACAACAACATAACCAAAATATAACACAACAACAAGATCTAAGGCCATGAAAATGACTGTCAGACCATTCTGGTTTTCTGGGCCGCCGAGAAACCATTTGGTTATGGTCGGTCAACTCTATTTGACTATTGGTATCTTGAAATCTGAACATGATCAGACCCCGATTCCAGTTTCAGATCATAATCCACATGGCATAGAATAGATCTAAAACGTAAAACACACCAAACCATTAACACACAAAGATATATGAGCCCTGATATTCGGTTGTCAGACCAAAATTTTGGGTTCATACTCAGTTGATACAAACTTGATTTCGTGTATCTAGATGTTAGGGATCTAAGATGTAATAACCCAGATCACTCAATAACATCCAAATACACAACTTAAAATATTAAACAACAATAAATAACATGGATCTCCAAGATCTAGATATTTTAGGCTTTATACCTCTTTCTAGCTTTGATCTTGAATTTGATCATCATGATCTGATCTTGACTTGATATGGATCATACTAAGGACTGAATTACATCAGAATTTCGTGGGTCTAGAGAGAGAAAGGCTTGGTTGAGTGTTTGTGGACAAATGAAGCTAAATAATAAACTTTTCTCTCTATTGATATATATATATATATATATATATGTTGGATGAAATGAATTGGCTGATATAATTGGGCATATATGTATTGATTTTCAGCACATGAGCAAGCTTAGTTGGCTACCTACTACAAATATGGCAAGATTCTCAAGTTTCCTACAATAATGCACTAAGGGAAAATTGGTCATTTATCTTATAATTTTAATGGCATAAATGTAACTTGTCCAACCCTTAGGGTTTGACCTTTAGGGTTTAACCATAAGGTTTTACAAATTTAAATTTTTAGCATTTTCTAATTAGGTTTGAAGGCTTTAAAAAAATTATAATTAGGGTTTCCTAATTATATTAAGATTTTTTAATCATATTAGGGCTTGTAATTAGGATTAATGTTTCCTAATTAACATTAAAATTGTTAAATTAACAATTAGGCCTTTTTAAATTATAGATTAGGGTTTCTAATTGAACAATTAGAGTTTCTAATTTATCAATTAGGGATTTCTAACTAATTTGTTAGGTTTTACCCTAATTAGGTTTGTAATTAATACACTTAAACCTTTAAACCCCCAAATTAAGGTTTTCATATTCCGAATTAAGCTTTCAAATTCCCGGAACTGAAATTAGGGTTTCCAGATCCTGTATTAGGGTTTCTAAGTAATCGTTAGGATTTTCTAACTGAATGTTGACGTTCTTAATATAACTTTAGGGTTTGTCAGTATTATAATTTATCTGGTCAACCCTTGACCCTTAACCACGTAATGTACACATATGATTATATACACAGAACATATACACTTATATACTTAATCCTGAATAATTCTCCACAAAATTTTTAAATCCTTAAAAATCCTTCAAAAATGCCAAATCCATACACTTATTTTATGTCTAGGTCTATTATTTAACCTTTATTTGATCGTTTAAGATTTTATTAAATTATCCAAATTCTCGGGTTGTCACATTCACCCCTTTTTCTAAGAATTTCGTCCCTGCAATTTACCTTACACCTTTCATACTCATCACCCCATGCTCCCCAATACCATCACTCACAAGATTTAAAATTTTGAAATCGTGCTGAGGAGTCATATAGACCATGAGCTTTCATTTTCGAAAAGGTTTTATGGAAATTCATCCGCAAACAGTCATATCTTATAGGCACAGAGGGTGATTAGCCCTGTATGCCCTGTACTGATCAAGAACTGCTGGTTGGAAAAATTATTCCTCGTTCCTCTTATCCTTCTTAGGCGCACAAAATTTTCTTCCCTCAGTCTTTTTCGGATTCCGCACAAAAACAATTCGGTTCGGGAAAATTTTCAAAGAACGGTTAGGATTTTCATAAACGTTGGTCTAACCGAATCAAATAGCATGGACTCATACCAATAATGCAATTTCAATCGAAATATTTATGTGTATAGCCAAACCCTGTTGGCAAATTAAAATTTTAAAATTAGTTTGAAAATGACGACATGATGCCGTATTGTATTAACAGCCCGTTTGAGGATGCCGTCACTGAGTGACTTTGTCATAACACATCATACAATAGTGGAACAACGATTTTTAGATCAAATTCAACACTAAGTATTCCTGTATTTACAAATCCATCAACTTTTTATCAACTCTGCACCAGGTTACATGATACATAAGTGATAAAAAAAATATTTTTTGATATTTCAAATCATTCTCGTTTAGCCGAAACAAGTAGCATAGATGTAAGACCCCAACTTTCATAAATAAATATTAAAATTTTCTCGATATATATTTTGAATATTATGGTGTGGATTAATATAATGTTATTGTTGTGGGTAATATTTATAAATTTTGAAAAGTATGCAAGTTGTTATAAAATATTCGATTGGTCGGGGAATATTCGTTTTAACAGAAAATATTCGTACGATGGCACAATCATTGGTGGACCCCACAACAGAATTATTATCGGAGTTAAAAAATGACAGAAATATCTTTTTATGAAAATAATGATGAAAATTTTACCGCTAACTGTTGAAATACCCAGTGGTAAAAGTACTGTAATACGCGTGGTTGCATAGTAGCACACAATATTGATTATTGATGCTTACGTGAGAAGTCACCCAGTTTTATTCAATTATTGTCACAGTAATTATTGCATAGTATCTCACGTTATTTGAGTCAATTATTGTCAATATTTTATATATTATTAAATCAATAATTGAGACGACAAAGTTATTCATATTATTATTTGCAATATTGACGATGTTTAGAAAGTTCTGTCGAGGAGAGGTTTGGTCACCTAATTGCGCGCCAATAGGAAGAAATCCTTATCGGAAAGCCCCTTCTTTCCTGGGAACGATCTGGTTGTTAAATATTACAAAATAAAATAATGATGATAAATGTTGTTAAAAATATTGAGGGATTTTTTATGAAGTATTTGTTATAATTTTTACTTATTATTTGGACCCCGATTTACCCATTTTTCAAAACTGTCGGTAGAAGTTATCTCAATTTTGTTATATATATACGTATTATATATATATATATATATATATATATATATATATATATATATATATATATATATATATATTTGGGTTAGGGAAGTCACGGATGGAAGATGGAATATGGAATGGTGGAAAAAATGATTGTGACGTGTGTGAGTGTGATATATATATGTGGGGTGTGTGTGTTGACATGTGGGGGGGGTGGAATATGGAATTTGGTGTGTGTTTGTGTGGTTTCCTTTGTCGTAAGGCAAAGGGTGTGTATATATATATTGAAATTTTTTATATATAAAATAGAATATATTATATTTTATTATGCATAGTATTTGCATAGTGTCTGCATAGTAAAGTCAGAAAATTATTCAGCCGGCGAATTCGCGCCCATGACATTCGTCACTGTGCGTCCGTGATAAAGTTTTCAAATAGTATCATTTCCATTCTCCTATAAATAAAATGCTTAGTTAGAATTGAAAATCATACGAGAATCAGAGAATTCTTCTTCTATAATATTGAGCGTATTTCTGTAGAGTTTTAAGAAGATTTGAGCATAGAAAACAGTGAAAGTTTTATTCAAGAATATCCTCGCCCTACCAATTAAAATACTCTTCTTTTTAAGGTATGGGATATTATTTTTGTTCAATATTTGTAAGAAATAATATTTTCTTCCATACTCTGTAGTATGTAAGTAATATTATTTCGTTTCAGATTCTGAATTATATACTCATTTTGTTAAAGTTTTGGCTTTTTTATTCCATGAAATTAGTACAATATCCTTGATATTTGCGTTTCATCTAGTATCTTTTCATAGAAATATTATTCTGAACATTCTTGATAAGTTTTAACCTTTTTATGCCGAAATACTATTCACAGGATACTATTCACTCGGTTATTATTTATCCGGGATACTATTCATGACAAAAATTGATTTCTTTACGGTCCAAATCATTTTTGATGCAATATTATTCTTGAATTTTACTCCACAAAGAAGTATCATGTTGACAATTTGGACATTAATGAATTCTGGATAAATTAAATTACAAATCTTTAAAAATTTATCGTTTGCTTTCTTTTAATTGAATTTTTATATCATTGTCATCATCTTCGTGCTTATATTGTGATGAAAGTCATCTGTGGCTTACATGTGTAGATGGACTGCTGATTGGTATGATTATTACCAGGGATTATTCGGTATTATTATGACCGTAATGTTACAAATGATGTGGTAAAAGTCCTCATTGGCCCGTAGTGCATTGATAAACAGCTGTTGGCATGATCATGACCATTGATGAAAACACGGATATCCTTGGCCCGTAGTGCATGGATAATTTGTGGTCATGATACTAATGAATATCCTTGGCCCGTAGTCCAGGGATGATTTGATGATGTGGATTATTTATTAAGCTGAGTCTCAGCGATAATGTGACACCCCCAAAATAGGTCCATTCCACCCAACCCATTCTGAGTTGTCAAATATATGGTACAGAAACAACTACAACTTTTACAACCCATAAGCTGTGAGTTTGAATACAAATATTATCATCTAGACAATATCCACATGCAAATAAATCCCCATCATAATTATTGATACATAATTTTACAAAAAATGGTGAGGACTACTAAACAACTCTCTCTAGAACCTTCATTCCATACCCCGACTAGTACTCGCTACATTCTCGCCTCCTGAGAAAAATGGAACAACAAGGAAAAGGGTGAGCTCAACTAGCCCAGTAAAGAATATTATGACTAAGATAATATACAACAAATTATCGTTAGTCTTCAACAGGGAAAAATCTGATAGAATACAATAGACAACAAATTTTAGATCAACAACTGCAGCGGAAACAACAATTCATTAGAAGAGTTAAGTAGAGAATAAAATCTACTAACATCTATGAATTTAAAAGTCCATCATCAATATTTATCCCTGTAACATCAATCAATATATATCTCAAATCAAATCAAATATTCATCTTTGCACTACAGGCCAAAGATATTCATCAGTTGGTCATGTTCATCTAAACACCTGTTCATCTTTGCACTACGGGCCAAAGATATTCATCAATTGTTCATGTTCATCTCAACACCTGTACATCTTTGCATTACGAGCCAAAGATATTCATAATAAAATCAATCATCTTTGCACTACAGGCCAAAGATATTCATTAACACCATCATTTAGGACTGAGGATGATGAAAAATATTTTAAAGGAAACGAATCCAGTGAAACAAAATATCAAGTATTAAGGATTCGTACTCTAAACAATCCGAGTTCAAAAATACTTCATAAATAATCATACTGAAGTAAAATTCAAGAATGATCAAAACATGGATACAATCAAAACTAGTATCCAGAATAGATATTTTGGACAAAACGAAGAAATTTCATTTTTCGGTGAATAGTGCCGTATACGTGAATAGTGACGTATACATGAATAGTAACTCCGACACCAAAAGATAGAAATTTCACAAAAAAAACATCTTCACGCTTCGTGAATAGTACTCGTGAATAGTAACTCGTGAATAGTAACTCATGAATAGTAACTCGTGAATAGTAACTCATGAATAGTAACCCCGGCATGAAAAAGTTCCAAATTTGATAAAAAGTTTCAACCAATATTTCAGCATCATGATATTGAAGAAATAATATCATTTTAGAAGAAAATAACATCCCTTACCTCGAAAGACAGCACTTCTAGTTAAAACACCGGATATAGGCTATGACTTGAACTTGCACCGTATAGCAATACTCAAAGTATACTCAAAATACTCACAAGAATACGCTCGATAATATAGAGAGAGAAAACTTCAGTTTCTGGTGTGATTTTCAATTCTAACCTAAGCACCTATTTATAGGAAATTGCTTAGAACACCAAAGCAGAAAATTTAATATAATAATAATATATATTAAAAATTCTTACGCCCATTTTTTTCAGATCTGATTTCAGCTCAAAAACATGTGCTCCCTTCTAGAAAAAGTACAAAAAACGTTTTTATTAATAAAAATATTTTAAACTTCCAAAAATCAATTATTTCGGAGCTCCGGAACCTCAATAATTCATAATAAATAGCCCTTTTGCCAGAAAATTCGAATCTCGCGAGTTTTTATAGGAAATTCAATTCTGCACAACTTTGCAGAAGGAAGTTTTTCCAAATTCCAAACAGAAATTGACCGAAATCCACAAACGGACGATTTTACAGGCTATAATCAAATTTCAGTCAATAAATAGGGTCCACCGACACATAAAACATGCTTTAAATATTTTTGGTAACAAAAATACTCCTCCACATATACTCATATACCCCACATTCATTATAAAAATATCATCGTTAATATATTATTAAAATAGTATATTTAAATGAATTATTTTATCAGAAAAAGATAAAATATTAATTTTCAACAATTGTCACATTAAAAATTTTCTCCATCTATATCCACATAAAATCAATATTTTCCTCATCATATAAATCAATAATTAATTATTCACAAATAATATTACAGAATCACAGTACTAGCAACCAGGCCGTTCCCAGGAAAGAGGGGGCTTTCCAATAAGAATTTCTCCTTACTGGCGCGCAATTAGGTGACCAAACCTCTCCTTAGACAGAACTTTCTAGACATTGCCAATAATGTTATCAAATAATATTATTCAGATAATATGAATTATTGCTTCGATAATGAAAAATATTGTGTAGTGACAATTATTGAAACAACAGTAATATAAAATATCAATGCAGCAATTATTGAATCAATGACATAAAATACTGAACAGTAATTACTGTAACAATTATTGAGTAGTGCCTTCTTACGTAAGAATCAATAATTGGTGCAATACCGTGTGCTACTGTTCAACAACGCGTATTACTTTACTTAACCCACCGGGTATTCCAACAGTGTTAACGGTAACAACTACGCCGTTATTTATAAACAACTATACTTGTCGTTTTCTTCATCCAATCGCTTTCCGTTATGGGGCCCACAAAAGACTGCGCCGTCGTACGAATATTCCCCGACAGCAAGAATATTCCACGACCAAACGAATATTCCCCGACAATAATGAATATTTTATAACCACCTGTTTATTTAAAATATTTGCGCATTAAACCCATAACTAACCACATTAATCAAATTCATCCTTACTATTTCAAAATAATAAATAAAGGAAATTCCTTTTTATTATAAAAATTTCGGGGTCTTACAGATAAAATTGATGATAAACTTTTTAAATTATAGAAGATAGTAGATATCATACTCTGCTTGACTCTTCTAATGGATTGCTTGTTCTGCTGCAGTTAAACTTGATGTTTATTATATTTTATTAGTTTAACACTATTGAACGCTAACGATAAATTATTCTGCATTATCTTAGTCATAATATTTCTTACTGGGCTAGTTGAGCTCACCCTTTGCTTTCATTGTTCTCTTCAGGAAATGAGAATATAGCTGGGACTAGTCGGGGAACGGAGTGACGGTCCAGATGGTTGCATTAGTAGTCCTCACTATTCAGTGAAATAGTGTGATAATAAAAGTATTGAGGACTTCATTTGAGTTTGATTACTGTGTACACGACAATATTCGTACTAAAACTCTCAGCTTATGTTTTGTCGTATTTTACACGGCAATTGTATAATTAAGTCTTATTTGAATTTTGTACCATGTATTTAGTGACTCAGAATAGGTGATGTATACCTATTTTGGGGGCATCACAGTTGGTATCAAAGCTTAAGGATATGATTCCTGGCTGAGATGTGAGACTAGAACTAGGGGTGAGAGACGGGGAAATCCTTCGCTAGTATGACCTACCTAAGTTTATTTTTTATTTAATTGGTCGATCAGAATATAGGGATAATATGTGGTATTTCAATTAACCCTTGTTTTGTGGCAGTGTTTAAAAATGACATCCGAGAATGTTGAGAATAGCAATGGAGCACATGAGACCATTGAGTCACCACATATCAATACCCAGGATGATATGCATTAGGAAGGCAATAATCCTCAGGTGAACAACAACACCAACCAAATGCCGAACAACAGAATGTTTAAGAGCTTTTTGTAATTCGTGCAACATCAAGCAAGAAAGTCTAATGTTCAAAATGCAGGTGGAAACACTGGCAACTCTCGGACGGTCACCGCTAAGCAATTCAAGGAGCTGGGACCACTAGAGTTTTTAGGAGAGCCAAAACCACTTAAGGCGGAGACGTAGATAAAGCAGATCACCAAGATATTTGATGTCTTGGGATGCTCTGAGGAGAAAAAAGTTCCCTTTGCCACCTTCATGTTGCGAGGAGAGGCAAATTACTTGTGAAAATCTTTAAAGCGTACTCAGCCTGCCACACTGAAGATGTCTTGGGATAAGTTCCAAGAACTGTTCAATGACAAGTACTTTCCCGAAAGTATTCGTCACATGAAGGAGGTAGAGTTCATCAAGCTGGAACAAAAAAATATGACAGTGTCACAGTATGAAGCTAATTTTGCCGAATTGTCCAAGTTTGCGTCCCACTTGGTTGATAATGAGGAGAGAATGATGCGGATGTTTTTAAGAGGTTTGAAACCCGAAATAAGTCAATACCTAATTTCTCAAAAATTGTGTTTGTATTCAGATGTTCTAAATAGGGCTCAGTTATTGGAACGTGATAATGAGTCAACCCAACCAAGAGATAGCAGCCGACAAAGAGATACTACCAGTGGAAGCAGTCATCGAAGCGATGACAATAAACGTGGAGGAAGTCAACATGCCAAAAATGGTAACCACTTAGGTGGTAATTGTAAGACCCCAAATTTTATGAAATAAAAGTATTTAATTTTCTTATAATTATTATTTTATTTAGTAAATGGTTAAATTGATAAAGGTTAAAGTTAAGGGTGACATTTGAAAATTTTGCAAAGTAAGCAAGTTGATATAAGATATTCGTTGTGTCGGGGAATATTCGATTGGTTGGGGAATATTCGTTTTAATAGGGAATATTCGTACGACGGCACAATCATTGGTGGACCCCACAACTGAGGTATTGTCATAGTTAAAAAACGACTGAAATATTTTTAAAAATAGCGACGAAAGTGTTACCATTAAACTGTTGAACTACCCGGTAGTAAAAGTACAGTAATACGCGTGGTTACATAGTAACACACGGTATTGATTATTGATGCTTACTTGAGAACTCACTCAGTTATACTCAATTATTGCTACAGTAATTGCTGTAAAATATCTCTCATATCATTGATTCAATTATTATCACAGTATCATCTGCATAATATTTTATATTATTAAATCAATAATTTAGACGACAAATTTATTCATATTATTATTTTTAATATTGACGATGTCTAGAAAGTTCTGTCGAGGAGAGGTTTGGTCACCTAATTGCGCGCCAATAGGGAGAAATCCTTATCTGAAAGCCCCCTCTTTCCTGGGAATGATCTGGTTGTTAAATATTGTGAGTTATAATATTAATGATGAATAAGTTTGTGTTAATTAAATATGAAATTGATATTTCCATTGTGTTGGCATTATTAGTGTTAGTGGAAATCGACATCTATTCCGATAATAATTGACGTCTGGAGGTTATATTGACCAATCGGGTAATTATTCGGATAAATGAGTAATTAATTGCAATTAATTCACATGCTTATAACTATTTATTCACATGTGTGTACTATTGATTCACATGCATGTACTATTAGGGGAGGTGGTGCAAGATTGATAATACTTGCATGACTAAATTAAAAATGGAGGTATAGATGAATGTACTATATTGTAATTATTTTTTCACATGTATAGAACTATTGAGTCACATGATATACTATTAGGGGAGGTAGTGCAAGTTTGATAATACTTGCAGGACTAAATTAAAAATGAAGAAAAAGATGAAAGTATTATATTGTAATATTTTGAGCCCGAAAATGTGCAATTATCGAAACTATATTTTCCTATAAATAGAAGCTCCTTCTTCCTTCATTCTCACCAATTCACTAAGACTCACAAGATCATTTATAGAGAGAGAAGCTATAGAGAGAAAGAAGAAGAGAAGTCTGCTACCTCACTATTCCAGTATCTAGTCTTATTCTGAGGTAAGAAATATTATTTTTTTCATTATGCATAAGGAATAATATTTCCTTCCATACTCCGTAGTATGTGAGTAATATTATTTCGTCTCGTATTCCTGATTATACCCTCATTTGTTAAAGTATTGTTTCTATACTCCGTGAAATTAGTAGAATATCCTTGAAATTTGCGCTTCATATAGTATCATTTCAAAAGGATATTTTCTTCATATTCTTGTTAAATTTTAAGCTTTTCATGCCAGAGTACTGTCCATGAGTAGTATTCATTTTTATGGTACTATTCACAAAGTACTATTCATGGGTACTATTCACAAAGTACAATTCATGAGTACTATTCACTTGGGTATTATTCTCCCGAGGAATTATTTATGACAAAAATTGATTTCTTTGCTGTCAAACTCATTTATGATACAATATTATTCTTGAAATTTACTTCACAAAGCAGTATCATGTTGACAATTTGGACATTATTGAATTATGAATAAATTAAATTATAAATATTTAAAAATTTATCCTTTGCTTTCTTTTAATTGAATTCTTATATCATTGTCATCATCCTCATGCTTATATTGTGATAAAAGTCATCTATGGCTTACGTGCATAGATGTACTATTGATTGATATGATTATGACCATCGATTATTCGGTATAATCATGACCAAGGATTATTCGGTATAATCATGACCGTAATATTACAAATGATGTGGTAAAAGTCCTCATTGGCCCGTACTGCATTGATAGACAATTGTTGGTATGATTATGACTAGGGATTATTCGGTATAATCAAGACCATTGATGATTACATGAATATCCTTGGCCCGTAGTTCAGGGATGATTCGATGATGTTGTTTATTTATTAAGCTGAGTCTCAGTGATAAAACTGTTGATAAACTTTTTAAATCATAGAAGATAGTAGATATCATGCTCTACTTGATTCTTCTAATGGATTCCTTATTCCGCTGCAGTTGTTGATCTAAAACTTGTTGTCTATTGTATTCTATCAGTTGTTATACTGTTGAAGGCTAATGATAATTTATTCTTCATTATCTTAGTCATAATATTTTTTACTGGGCTAGTTGAGCTCACCCTTTTCTTTCATTGTTCTTTTTAGGAAATGAGAACGTAGTCGGGACTAGTCGGGGAACAGAGTGACGGTCTGAGATGGTGGCTATAGTAGTCCTCACTATTTTATGAAATAGTGTGATAATAAATGTAATGAGGACTTCATTTGAGTTTGAATATTGTCTATGAGATAATATTTGTGTAAAAACTCTAAGCTACACTATTGTCGTATTGTAAAAAAGAAGTTTGTATTTGATTTATGTAGCATGTATTTGGCAACTCAGAATGAGTAATGTATACCTATTTTGGGGGCGTCACTGTAATAATGGCCAAGACAATAAAAGTAAAAATTTGAAGAAGAGGAGATTCAATATTGATGGAAAGACGTCATCACCAGCACCTGTTGTTAAAGTAGGAGAACGATCAACGATTGTATGCTACAAATGTGGAGGGGAGGGACACATCAGTCCAAACTGTATGCAGCAGTCCAAAACATGTTATAACTGTGACACCCCCAAAATAGGTCCATTCCACCCAACCCATTCTGAGTTGTCAAATATATGGTACAGAAACAACTACAACTTTTACAACCCATAAGCTGTGAGTTTGAATACAAATATTATCATCTAGACAATATCCACATGCAAATAAATCCCCATCATAATTATTGATACATAATTTTACAAAAAATGGTGAGGACTACTAAACAACTCTCTCTAGAACCTTCATTCCATACCCCGACTAGTACTCGCTACATTCTCGCCTCCTGAGAAAAATGGAACAACAATGAAAAGGGTGAGCTCAACTAGCCCAGTAAAGAATATTATGACTAAGATAATATACAACAAATTATCGTTAGTCTTCAACAGGGAAAAATCTGATAGAATACAATAGACAACAAATTTTAGATCAACAACTGCAGCGGAAACAACAATTCATTAGAAGAGTTAAGTAGAGAATAAAATCTACTAACATCTATGAATTTAAAAGTCCATCATCAATATTTATCCCTGTAACATCAATCAATATATATCTCAAATCAAATCAAATATTCATCTTTGCACTACAGGCCAAAGATATTCATCAGTTGGTCATGTTCATCTAAACACCTGTTCATCTTTGCACTACGGGCCAAAGATATTCATCAATTGTTCATGTTCATCTCAACACCTGTACATCTTTGCATTACGAGCCAAAGATATTCATAATAAAATCAATCATCTTTGCACTACAGGCCAAAGATATTCATTAACACCATCATTTAGGACTGAGGATGATGAAAAATATTTTAAAGGAAACGAATCCAGTGAAACAAAATATCAAGTATTAAGGATTCGTACTCTAAACAATCCGAGTTCAAAAATACTTCATAAATAATCATACTGAAGTAAAATTCAAGAATGATCAAAACATGGATACAATCAAAACTAGTATCCAGAATAGATATTTTGGACAAAACGAAGAAATTTCATTTTTCGGTGAATAGTGCCGTATACGTGAATAGTGACGTATACATGAATAGTAACTCCGACACCAAAAGATAGAAATTTCACAAAAAAAACATCTTCACGCTTCGTGAATAGTACTCGTGAATAGTAACTCGTGAATAGTAACTCATGAATAGTAACTCGTGAATAGTAACTCATGAATAGTAACCCCGGCATGAAAAAGTTCCAAATTTGATAAAAAGTTTCAACCAATATTTCAGCATCATGATATTGAAGAAATAATATCATTTTAGAAGAAAATAACATCCCTTACCTCGAAAGACAGCACTTCTAGTTAAAACACCGGATATAGGCTATGACTTGAACTTGCACCGTATAGCAATACTCAAAGTATACTCAAAATACTCACAAGAATACGCTCGATAATATAGAGAGAGAAAACTTCAGTTTCTGGTGTGATTTTCAATTCTAACCTAAGCACCTATTTATAGGAAATTGCTTAGAACACCAAAGCAGAAAATTTAATATAATAATAATATATATTAAAAATTCTTACGCCCATTTTTTTCAGATCTGATTTCAGCTCAAAAACATGTGCTCCCTTCTAGAAAAAGTACAAAAAACGTTTTTATTAATAAAAATATTTTAAACTTCCAAAAATCAATTATTTCGGAGCTCCGGAACCTCAATAATTCATAATAAATAGCCCTTTTGCCAGAAAATTCGAATCTCGCGAGTTTTTATAGGAAATTCAATTCTGCACAACTTTGCAGAAGGAAGTTTTTCCAAATTCCAAACAGAAATTGACCGAAATCCACAAACGGACGATTTTACAGGCTATAATCAAATTTCAGTCAATAAATAGGGTCCACCGACACATAAAACATGCTTTAAATATTTTTGGTAACAAAAATACTCCTCCACATATACTCATATACCCCACATTCATTATAAAAATATCATCGTTAATATATTATTAAAATAGTATATTTAAATGAATTATTTTATCAGAAAAAGATAAAATATTAATTTTCAACAATTGTCACATTAAAAATTTTCTCCATCTATATCCACATAAAATCAATATTTTCCTCATCATATAAATCAATAATTAATTATTCACAAATAATATTACAGAATCACAGTACTAGCAACCAGGCCGTTCCCAGGAAAGAGGGGGCTTTCCAATAAGAATTTCTCCTTACTGGCGCGCAATTAGGTGACCAAACCTCTCCTTAGACAGAACTTTCTAGACATTGCCAATAATGTTATCAAATAATATTATTCAGATAATATGAATTATTGCTTCGATAATGAAAAATATTGTGTAGTGACAATTATTGAAACAACAGTAATATAAAATATCAATGCAGCAATTATTGAATCAATGACATAAAATACTGAACAGTAATTACTGTAACAATTATTGAGTAGTGCCTTCTTACGTAAGAATCAATAATTGGTGCAATACCGTGTGCTACTGTTCAACAACGCGTATTACTTTACTTAACCCACCGGGTATTCCAACAGTGTTAACGGTAACAACTACGCCGTTATTTATAAACAACTATACTTGTCGTTTTCTTCATCCAATCGCTTTCCGTTATGGGGCCCACAAAAGACTGCGCCGTCGTACGAATATTCCCCGACAGCAAGAATATTCCACGACCAAACGAATATTCCCCGACAATAATGAATATTTTATAACCACCTGTTTATTTAAAATATTTGCGCATTAAACCCATAACTAACCACATTAATCAAATTCATCCTTACTATTTCAAAATAATAAATAAAGGAAATTCCTTTTTATTATAAAAATTTCGGGGTCTTACAACCTCCCCTCCTTATGAAATTTCGTCCTCGAAATTGACGTACATAACTGGTGTTTTGAAAAGGTAAAGATACCTCGCTTTCATTTCCGTTTCCAACTCCAATGTCATTTCCTCTATAGCATGATTCCTCCACAAAACTTTAACTTGTGGTATGACCTTCGTGCGTAGGACATGTTCCTTCCCATCCAACATCTTGACAGGTACCTCGTCGTACGTTAAGTCTTCAGCTATTTCGTCCATATATTTACGTAACATCGATACGTGAAAAACGTTATAAACACGCGTCATACTTGGCGGTAAAACGAGTCTATAGGTCACAATTCCTATTCGATCGAGGATTTCAAATGGACTAATAAATCGAAGGTTTGAGCTTTGCTCACATCGCCAATTCTCACTTTTGGAATAACAACTTCTTGTACCTACTTCTTCATATTCACTAGCTCCGGTGTGTAGCTTGAACGTTTTTAACTTTATCGATTAAAGTCGGTTATACTCGTATATCATCACGTGGATACGTAGAGTTTTCATCTCCATCTCTATTATTTATAAATTATACGAAGTTAGTCTTTGACAATATCGTACTCGTACTTGTATACGATCTTCTATTCAACACGTCAGCTACAACGTTCACTTTTCCAGGATGACATGGTCAGAACATGTGCTGAAATGAGTCTCCTCTTGAGTTCTTCGAAGCTCTTCCCACATTCCTTGCTCCATTCGAATTTTGTATCTCTACGAGTCAGCTACGTTAATGGAATAGCGATTCGAGAATATCCTTAAACGAATCTCCGATAATAACCAACTAAGACTAGAAAGCTACGTATTTCGATTATCGACTTAGGTTGCTCTCTACTGCGACTCATATCCCAACCTTGGATAGCACGTTACAACAGCACCTATCAGTTTACTACCGCACGAATATGACGTCCCCTACAAAGAGTCTGGCTTTGGTGCATCCCCATCAACAGGAAGTCACCAGATAGAGGTTCGGGTATCAACTTCTACAGTTGGGTTTTTAACTCCTGAAGTTCAATAGGAGCCATTCGATATGAGATTTTAGAAATGGGTTTTGTACCGGATTCAAAGTCGATACAAAATTCAATATCACGCTCTGGGAGTAGGTCAAGAAATTCTTCAGAAAATACATCAGGAAATTAACAAACAACAGAAATATCACTCAAATCTGATGTACTTTTGTTCAAGTCCATGACATGGGCTAAAAAAACATGACATCCATTTTTCAATAAACGAATGACTTCATGGCTTGATATAAAAATGTTCGACTTCAATGGTTTGATTGCTTGAATTCAAATAACAGGTTGCTTAGGAATATGAAAACTAACAACCTTACGAAAGCAATTAATTTTGGCATGATGAGTAGTTAACCTTAAAATCACATCAAAAGCAAATATCTCTATAGAAATAAGGTTAACAGGTAATGTGATAGTGCCAACTTGAATAAAGCAGGATTTCTAAACAACAGATGTAATGAAAGTTTCTCCTAACGGAGTCTCCACAGATAGGTCAAAGTCTAATTTTTCTGAAGTCAAGTTCAAACGTTGAGCGCAAGCAAGAGAGATAAAAGAATGGGTAGAACCGGTACCTAGTAAGGTATAAACTTCGCAAGAATTTATAATTAACTAACCCGTGCTAACTTCGTTCGGGTTCCTCGCATTTTGACCGGTCACGACAAACGCTCTTCCAGGAACCGTTGACTTTGACTTTTCTGGGATAGCCTTTTGAATCACCATCCCCGCTGGAATTGGTTTCGCTACCGTACACTCTCGAGCGATATGTCCTTCCTTTCCACAATTATAGCATACCTTGAACTGTTGTGGGCAGTTTGGACTGATATGTCCATCTTTCCCGCATTTGTAACATACGACCGGTGGTCTTTCTCCTCCCTTGGAACCAGTTGCTGCTGGCACTGTCGTCTTCACATGGTCGTTGTTAAATCTCCTCTTTTTAAAATCTCCTCCCGACTCGCTTCTTCTATTTTCATGGCCACGATTACCACCAGAGTGGTTACCGCCTTTGTCCATATTCTTCTTTCTCCGCAGGTTATCGTTGTTCTGATGACTGCTGTCACCAGTATGATCCTGGTTTTGGTCCCTCGGTTGAACGTACTCGTTGTCTCGCTCTAACAACTGAGCCCTGTTGACAACATCTGAATAGATAGAAAATTTATGAGAAATGAGATACTGACGTATACCGGGTTTCAAACCTCTCAGAAACATCCGCGTCATACGTTCCTCATTCTCCACCAAATGAGGTGCAAACCTGGATAACTCCGCGAACTTCGACTCGTACTGGGACACCGTCATGTTATTCTGCTCTAGTCTAATAAACTCCACTTCCTTCATATGGCGAATACTTTCAGGAAAGTATTTTTCGTTGAAAAGTTTCTGAAACGTCTCCCATGACATGCTGAGTGCGGCTGGATGTGTACGCTTCACAGACTCCCACCAGTAGTCTGCCTCGCCACGGAACATAAAGGTGGCGAATGGAACCTTCTGTTCCTCCGTGCATCCCAAGACATCGAATATCTTGGTAATTTGCTTGATCCACGTCTCCGCATTAATCGGATCCGGCTTTCCCAAGAATTCTGGTGGTCCCAACTCTTTGAACTGCTTGGCTGTGACAAGCCGCGCGTTGTTATCATTACCACCTGTATTCTGTACACGAGTCTCCCTCGTCTGGTTTTGCATGAACTGCAAAAAGCTCCTAAACATCCCGTCGTTCATCATCTGCTCAGTGGCGTTGTTCACAGGAGGAACATTGCCAGCCTGTTGCACGTTCTCCTCATTGGTGAGTATATGCGTCTCTACGGTCTCATTTACTCCACTGTTAATATTCTCAGTCGACATTCTCAAATACTGTCATAAAACAAGGGTTAATTAAACAATTTATCAAATCACATATTACCCCTATATTATGACCAACCAACAAATAAGCTTAGGTAGGACACACTAGCGAAGGATTTACTCGTCTCTCCCCTCCTAGTTCTATTCCCCGATCTCCGCCAGAGATCATATCCCTAAGCTCTGATACCAACTGTGACACCCCCAAAATAGGTCCATTCCACCCAACCCATTCTGAGTTGTCAAATATATGGTACAGAAACAACTACAACTTTTACAACCCATAAGCTGTGAGTTTGAATACAAATATTATCATCTAGACAATATCCACATGCAAATAAATCCCCATCATAATTATTGATACATAATTTTACAAAAAATGGTGAGGACTACTAAACAACTCTCTCTAGAACCTTCATTCCATACCCCGACTAGTACTCGCTACATTCTCGCCTCCTGAGAAAAATGGAACAACAAGGAAAAGGGTGAGCTCAACTAGCCCAGTAAAGAATATTATGACTAAGATAATATACAACAAATTATCGTTAGTCTTCAACAGGGAAAAATCTGATAGAATACAATAGACAACAAATTTTAGATCAACAACTGCAGCGGAAACAACAATTCATTAGAAGAGTTAAGTAGAGAATAAAATCTACTAACATCTATGAATTTAAAAGTCCATCATCAATATTTATCCCTGTAACATCAATCAATATATATCTCAAATCAAATCAAATATTCATCTTTGCACTACAGGCCAAAGATATTCATCAGTTGGTCATGTTCATCTAAACACCTGTTCATCTTTGCACTACGGGCCAAAGATATTCATCAATTGTTCATGTTCATCTCAACACCTGTACATCTTTGCATTACGAGCCAAAGATATTCATAATAAAATCAATCATCTTTGCACTACAGGCCAAAGATATTCATTAACACCATCATTTAGGACTAAGGATGATGAAAAATATTTTAAAGGAAACGAATCCAGTGAAACAAAATATCAAGTATTAAGGATTCGTACTCTAAACAATCCGAGTTCAAAAATACTTCATAAATAATCATACTGAAGTAAAATTCAAGAATGATCAAAACATGGATACAATCAAAACTAGTATCCAGAATAGATATTTTGGACAAAACGAAGAAATTTCATTTTTCGGTGAATAGTGCCGTATACGTGAATAGTGACGTATACATGAATAGTAACTCCGACACCAAAAGATAGAAATTTCACAAAAAAAACATCTCCACGCTTCGTGAATAGTACTCGTGAATAGTAACTCGTGAATAGTAACTCGTGAATAGTAACTCATGAATAGTAACCCCGGCATGAAAAAGTTCCAAATTTGATAAAAAGTTTCAACCAATATTTCAGCATCATGATATTGAAGAAATAATATCATTTTAGAAGAAAATAACATCCCTTACCTCGAAAGACAGCACTTCTAGTTAAAACACCGGATATAGGCTATGACTTGAACTTGCACCGTATAGCAATACTCAAAGTATACTCAAAATACTCACAAGAATACGCTCGATAATATAGAGAGAGAAAACTTCAGTTTCTGGTGTGATTTTCAATTCTAACCTAAGCACCTATTTATAGGAAATTGCTTAGAACACCAAAGCAGAAAATTTAATATAATAATAATATATATTAAAAATTCTTACGCCCATTTTTTTCAGATCTGATTTCAGCTCAAAAACATGTGCTCCCTTCTAGAAAAAGTACAAAAAACGTTTTTATTAATAAAAATATTTTAAACTTCCAAAAATCAATTATTTCGGAGCTCCGGAACCTCAATAATTCATAATAAATAGCCCTTTTGCCAGAAAATTCGAATCTCGCGAGTTTTTATAGGAAATTCAATTCTGCACAACTTTGCAGAAGGAAGTTTTTCCAAATTCCAAATAGAAATTGACCGAAATCCACAAACGGACGATTTTACAGGCTATAATCAAATTTCAGTCAATAAATAGGGTCCACCGACACATAAAACATGCTTTAAATATTTTTGGTAACAAAAATACTCCTCCACATATACTCATATACCCCACATTCATTATAAAAATATCATCGTTAATATATTATTAAAATAGTATATTTAAATGAATTATTTTATCAGAAAAAGATAAAATATTAATTTTCAACAATTGTCACATTAAAAATTTTCTCCATCTATATCCACATAAAATCAATATTTTCCTCATCATATAAATCAATAATTAATTATTCACAAATAATATTACAGAATCACAGTACTAGCAACCAGGCCGTTCCCAGGAAAGAGGGGGCTTTCCAATAAGAATTTCTCCTTACTGGCGCGTAATTAGGTGACCAAACCTCTCCTTAGACAGAACTTTCTAGACATTGCCAATAATGTTATCAAATAATATTATTCAGATAATATGAATTATTGCTTCGATAATGAAAAATATTGTGTAGTGACAATTATTGAAACAACAGTAATATAAAATATCAATGCAGCAATTATTGAATCAATGACATAAAATACTGAACAGTAATTACTGTAACAATTATTGAGTAGTGCCTTCTTACGTAAGAATCAATAATTGGTGCAATACCGTGTGCTACTGTTCAACAACGCGTATTACTTTACTTAACCCACCGGGTATTCCAACAGTGTTAACGGTAACAACTACGCCGTTATTTATAAACAACTATACTTGTCGTTTTCTTCATCCAATCGCTTTCCGTTATGGGGCCCACAAAAGACTGCGCCGTCGTACGAATATTCCCCGACAGCAAGAATATTCCACGACCAAACGAATATTCCCCGACAATAATGAATATTTTATAACCACCTGTTTATTTAAAATATTTGCGCATTAAACCCATAACTAACCACATTAATCAAATTCATCCTTACTATTTCAAAATAATAAATAAAGGAAATTCCTTTTTATTATAAAAATTTCGGGGTCTTACAATAATTGTGGAATAGAAGGTCACATAACTCAATTTTGTCGTGCAGTAATGCCGAGTCCAGCTGGGATGGAGGCACCAAAGACCGTCCCAGAGAAGTCAAAGCCGGTAGTTCAAGGGAGAGCGTTTGTCGTGACCTCCCAAAAAGTAAGGAATCCGGATGAGGTTATCACGGGTAAGCTAATCGTAAACACTTGCGAAGTCTATACCTTATTTGATACCGGGTCTACCCATTCTTTTATTTCTCCTACTTGCGCTCAACGTTTAAATTTAACTCCAGAGAAATTAAACTTTGACTTATCTGTTGAAACTCCCTTAGGAGAAACCTTCATTACATCCACTATTTATAAATATTTTTTAATTCAAATTGGCACTCGCATGTTACCTGTCGATCTTATTTCTTTGAAAATACTTGCATTTGGCGTGATTCTAGGGATTGATTGGTTAACTACTCATCAGGCTAAAATTGATTATTTTCGTAAGGTTGTTAGCTTTCATATTCCTAACCAACCTATTATGTGAATTCAAGTGACCAAGACACTAAAGTCAATCACTGTCATATCAAGCCATAAAGCTATTCGTTTAATGAAAAATGTGTGACAACCTGAGAAATTAGACAATTTATGAAAATCTTAAATGATTGATTTAAGGTCAAATAATAGACCTAGATAGAAAATAAGTGTATGTGTTTGATGTTATTGGCATTGAATTTTGAAGATTTCAAAATTCGATGAAGGATATAGGTGAATTATTCAGGATTAAGGATTTATGTGAATATGTATGTGTACTAAATGTGGTTAAGGTTCAAGGGTTGACCAGATTAATTATATATGTGTCAAACCCTAAGTATATATTAAGAACGTCAACGTTCTGTTAGAAAACTCTAACGTCTAATAAGAAACCCTAGAAATCGGTTCTGGAAACCCTAGTTTCAGTTCCGGGAGTCCGAAACCTTAATTCGGATATTGAAAACCTTAGACTGGGAATGCAATGTATGTACAAGGTTAAACGTCATTAATATTAAATTAATTAGGGAAAACCCTAATGAATTACTGGAAATTCTAGTTGATTATTAGAAAACCCTAATACCAGATCTGAAAATCCTAATTTCAGATTCTGATAAAATGAAACCCTAATCTGGGAATATAACCGAGAATTTTAATGCTTAAGTGCTATTAATTAAGTACTAATTAGGGTAAAGGTTAATTAATTAACAAACCCTAATTTCCAATTTTTGGAACCCTAATTGTTCCGTCAGAAATCCTAATGCTCAATTGTGGATTTAATTGGTAAAATTAGCAATGTTAATTAGGAAACCCTAATCCTAATTATTTCAATTTATGAGTAATTAGAAAACTCTAATCTAATTACGAATATTTAATTTCTATTTTAGAACATTATTTTCTATTGTAAACCCTAATTTATGGGTTGAAAACCCTAATGACCATTTTGAACCCTAATTGTGCAGTGGTGGATTTAATTGCTATATTAGCAATGTTAATTAAGAAATATAAATCCTAATTGTCAAGTTATTAGAAACCCTAATCTAATTAGGAAATCTACTTTCTAAAATTGAAATATTAATTTTCTATTTAAAACCCTAAAAATGTGGTTTTGAAACCTAATGTATAATTGTGGCCCTAAGTGCTTAATTAGAAATTTTAATTAGGATAAATTGGTCCTAATTAGCAAAGATTGATTTATAACTAGGAGATTATGATATAATTATGAAGCCCTAATTATAAATTTGAAATCAAAATTTTCTATTGGTAAATTCTAATTAAAAAAATTTCCTAAATTCAAGTTGCTAATTTTTTTTAAAGGGTCAAACCCTAAACTCTCAATGATCCAAACCCTAAAACCTAAGGGTTTCATCAAATCGCAGAGTATAGAAATAAAATTTACATGAAAATGAAAATAATGCCCTTATGTTACATTTTATAATTGTAGCTTGCAAATCTTGTCATAATCTTGAGTGGTTGAACCACTCCACCAACTCCACATGCTACAAATCCAACAACTCAGCCTATTATAGCAGCTACAACATGTTATCAAGCAAATTATATAAGGATTTGGAGAGAGAAAGTGTCCAAAAATTTAGCCAAATTCAATTTTTGTTCTTACCAACTCCTATTCTCTCTTAAACCAACGAAATCCTAGTGTTATTTCAGTCTCAATTAAAGCCCCACGTATACCAAAAACAGATCAAATAGTCAGAATCAAAGATCAAAGCTCAAAAGATGTATAAACCCTAAATTTCGAAATCTATGATTCTGGTGTTTAATGTTGTTGTTTGTTGTTTAGATATGTGCTAGAGGGTGTCACTTGATGATCTGGGTGGTCAAAAATCAGATCCATATCATTTTGATGCTCGAAATTAATGTTTATAAAAATCTGGAAATGTTGTAAAAAATTGGCCTGACAGCCTAAAGTTAGAGGCCTTAGATCCTTATGTGTTAACTGTTTTGTGTATTTTATGTTTTGGATGTGTTCTATGTCATGAGGACTAGGATCTGAAACTGGAATCAGGGTCTAATCAAGTCTAGATCGTAGTTTATACTCGGTCAAACTGCGTTGACCAGTCACGAAATTTTGTTTCTGGGCAACCCAGAAAAAATTTGCAGATTCCCAGAAATCTGACAATGATTTTCTAGGCCTTAGATCTTTCTACTGTTAATGATATTTACCATGTTCGTGTTAGATATGGATAGTATGACATGTGATCTACACAACAAAGCCCTTATAACAACCAGATCAGGATCAGGATTACAAATATTGTTGGTCAAACTTCGTTGACCAATCAGCCTTATGAACTTTCTGGAAAACCCAGAAAGTTCAAAACCCGATTCATGCTTACTAGTTTGACCGATCCATTTCTTTTAGATTCGGTGTTGTATTGATGTTCTAATGTTATGTAGTTATACCCTGACATGTGGTCTACATGTTTGAACCAATAGATCACAACAACCGACCCCAGAAGGCAAAGATTGAAAGGCTCAAAGTAGGGACCATGGACGTTTCTTCTTTTTCTGGGTAACCCAGAAAATGAAGAACAAGCCTGACATAATTTTTAGAGGCCGATATCTTTCTGTTGTGATGTAGTATTGCCACGAAACTTGATTCTAGTTGAATTGCTACACGTATACTACAATAACAACACAATTTACTGGTCCAGAAGCAACTCGATCATAGAGTAAAAATCGGTCAAAGTAGTAACCTTGTTTGCCTATGAAGGTCTGAAGAACACCAAGAACACCTATAGCGACGGTTATGTCGCTATAGGGCCCTTTAGCGACAGTTTATTTTCTATTTTCCGAAAAATGATTAAAAATTAGAAAAAAATAGTTTTTAATTATTAAAAATACAAAATAAATTCCGAAAAATTATTTTAAAGTCTGAAAAATAGTTTTTAACTATTTGGAGTATATTTTGAAAATATTTAATATTTTTGGAATATAAATGGTATTTATTTAATTAATTATAATATTAAATAAATTATTTAAAAATAGTTTTAATTCATGAAAAATCATGAAAAATAATATTATGGTATAAGAAAATATTTTAAGTTATTTTTGATGACTTTTAATATTTTGTGATGAAATTCATTCATTAATCAATATTAATGATAATTAGTTTATTTAATAGATATATTAAATAAATTAAGGAAAAATGGAATTAATGCTTTATAAATCATATAAAAATGATTTAAGTGTTATAAAAATATTTTAAGTTATAAAATATAACTTTTGATATTTAGTCATGAAAATATTAATATTTTAATATTAATATTAATTAACAGATAATGAAATTAAGTGTTTAAAAATGATATAATTATGATTTTAAGGTATTAAAAATATTTTGAAATATTTTAATTATATTATAATATTATGTAATGATTTTCATTAATATTTTATATTAAATGAATATTATTGATTAAGGAGTTGCGGGGTATTTAATTTATTTAAATACGATTTTAAGGATTGAAAAATGTTGATAAATAGTAATAATTATCCGAAAATTAATACGAGCCTAGGAAAGATATTTTGTCTGATAAGAAATTATCTGTGATATTGTTAAGTGTTAAGTCAGAGTTTAATTGAACTTAAACTCGATATTTGTCAGACTAGATCGTCGGGATGATAGAATTGTGTCGGTTTCAACTCAGACTGCAATAGTTTGACTTAATACCTAGTCTTATGTGTGTTATGGACTGATAGGCTTATGTGATATGTGTTTAGGTTATTCTATGTGTATATATATATATATATATATTAAACAGTATTATACTGTGATGATATTATTCTAATATTGGATATCTATATTACTAATATTAGGTCTTCGGGTAAAGCGTTATAAATTGCGTTGCGGTAATCAACGGTTCAGGCAAGTTTTCTTTTACTTAACTCTAATAAGAGTAGTTTCTTCAAACTTATAGTTAATCATTGCTGATTGCCATGAAATTTGTACTCTGTACATCTTGCATATATAAGTCAGGTATGAAAGACTGATCACCTTCATTACTAGTTGGTTCAGAAATGTTTGTTCATGTATAATACTTGTTCAGTCAAAAATTTGTTCGTGCTAGTTCTCAATTATATTGATGAATTATAGCAAGCTCATTATTCATACTCTTTAATCATGATATATCGTTATATTGTTGTATATAAACTTGCTGGGCAACTTTCATGCTCACCCTTGCTATATCATGATAAAACATTGCAGATAAGGAGAATGCGTTCGGATACAGGAAACGATTAAAGCCAAGTTCAGCTTGGGATATAAAGTGCAGCTAGTTTGTAATAACGTATTTGATAAATATTGTTGTGTAATAGATATTTTATGAAATGTGTATTAAGTTAAGGTTACTCGACCTTGGGGAATAGTGTGTAATGTATTGTATAAACAATTTATGTTTATATCTTCCGCAATTAGTGAAAGAAATAGTATACCAGATCCGAGGTGATTTGGGACCCGGATTCGGGGCTACTACAAAATGGATGTCAAGCATTCTTAGCCCTTGTCACGGATTTAAACAAAAATACGTCAGATTTGAATGATATTTCAATTGTTAATAAATTTCCTGACGTATTCCCTGAAGAACTTCCTGGCCTACCCCCGGAGCATGAAATTAAATTTTGTGTCGACCTTGAACCTAGTATAAAACCCATTTCCAAAGCCCCATATCGAATGGCTCATATTGAACTTTAGGACTTAAAGACCCAACTACAGGAATTGTTAGACATCGGTTTAATTCGTCTTAGTACATCTCCTTGGGGTGCTCCTGTTCTATTCGTGAAGAAGAAAGATGGAATTATGTGACTTTGTATTGATTATCGGGAGTTGAATCATGTCACCATCAAAAATAGGTACCCGTTGCCTCACATTGATGACATGTTTGACCAGTTGCAAGGCGCCAAATTCTTTACAAAGATCGATCTTCGTTCCGAATATCATCAATTAAAGATTAAAACTGATGACATCCCGAAGACTGCTTTCAGAACTCTGTACGGGCATTATGAATTCATAGTCATGTCTTTTGGTTTGACTAATGCTCCTGCGGCCTTCATGGATATGATGAACTGAGTATACAAGGAATATTTGGATCATTTTGTGATTATCTTTATTGATGACATCCTCATTTAATCCAAAAGCCGTAAAGAAGATCATGAGCAACACTTGAAGCTGATTCTCCAAAAGCTTCGTAAAAACAAGCTATATGCCAAGTTGAAGAAATGTGAGTTTTGGCTTGAGGAAGTAACATTCCTTGGGCACGTGATATCAAATCATGGAATATCTGTTGACCCGGCAAAGATTGAAGCAATTCAAAGCTGGGAGCAACCTAAATCAGTGACCGAAGTACGTAGCTTTCTCGGCTTAGCTGGTTATTATCAGAGATTCGTAGAAGGGTTTTCTCGAATCGCTACTCCATTAACTCAGCTGACTCGTAAAGATACAAAATTCGGTTTGAGCGAGGAATGTGAGAAGAGTTTTCAAGAACTCAAGAGGAGACTCATTTCAACACCTGTTCTAAAAATACCATCTAGTTCGGAAGGATTTATCATCTACAACGATGCTTTAGGCAGAGGGTTTAGGATGTGTTCTCATGCAACATGGAAAAGTCATAGTCTTATGCATCACGATAACTCAAAGAATATGAGAGGAATTATCCTACTCATGATCTAGAGTTGGCAACAGTCATTTTTGCACTTCAGATTTGGAGGCATTACCTGTATAGGGAGAAGGCGGAGATCTATACGGATCATAAAAGGCTCAAATATTTCTTCACCCAAAAGGAACTCAATATGCGGCAACGACGTTGGCTCGAGCTGTTGAAAGATTATGATCATACCATTCAATACCATCATGGAAAAGCGAATGTGGCAGCTAACTCATTGAGTAGAAGATCATATGCGGGTACGAGTGCAATATTGTCAATGCAAAGGCCCATTTTGTATGACTTGCAAAGGATGGAGGCAGAGTTAAAGACTCCAGGGACTAACGTGATGATGGCAAATATACGAGTAGAACCGATTTTAATCGATAAAGTTAAAACTGCTCAAGCTACAGACCTGGAGCTGATGCGTTTGAAGAAGAAAGTGCAAGAAGGTATTATTTCAGAAGCAAGAATCGATGAAGAATGAATACTTTGAGTAAAATCCAGACTTTTTGTTCCTAACAACTCAGATTTAAAGTATAAAATAATGATGGAGGCACACACCACACCATTTGCAATCCATCCCCGAAGTACCAAGATGTATCGTAATCTTCAACATACATTTTGGTGGAGCAATATGAAAAGAGAGATCACGGAGTTTATCTCAAGGTGTTTAACTTGTCAACGTGTCAAGGCAGAGCATCAAGTGCCAAAAGGTCCGTTTCAACCACTTGAAATTCCGGAATGGAAGTGGGAGCACATTACCATGGATTTCGTTATTGGTCTTCCCAAGGTTTCTCAAGGCATAGATGGAATTTGGGTCATTATTGATAGATTAACCAAATCTGCTCATTTCTTACCTATACGAGAAACTTATTCACTTGAACATCTTGTTTGTATGTACATAAATGAGATTATAAGACTGCATGGTATGAAAGTATCCATAGTTTTTGATCGATACCCATGATTAACTTCACGATTTTGGGTTAGTTTGCAAAAAGCTATTGGCACAAATTTACGATTTAGTTCGGTATATCATCCGCAAACGGACAGGATAGTCGGAAAGGACTATTCAAATTCTTTAGGATCTATTAAGACTCTGTGTCCTTGACTTCAAAGGAAGTTGGGACAAGTTCTATTAATTCATTAGTGGAATTCTCCTACAACAACAGTTATCAAACAAGTATTGGCATGGCTCCATTCGAGGCGTTATATGGACGCAAGTGTCGTTCTCCAGTATACTGGGACGAGGTGGGTGAAGAAATGTTATTGGGACTAGAAATGGTACGTATGACTATGAAGAAGATTCAAATAATCCGACAACGTATAAAAACTAGACAAGATCGACAAAATAGTTAGGCTGATCTTCATCGAAAGGATGTGGAATTCAATGTTGGTGATCATGTGTTGTTACGTGTGGCTCCATGGAAAAGAGTTACAAGATTTGGAAAGAGAGGAAAGCTCAATCCTCGATTAATTGGTCCATTTGAAATAATTGACCAAGTAGGAACTATATAGACTCGCTTTATCGCCAAGTATATCTCGTGTTCATAACGTTTTTCACGTATCCATGTTACATAAATATGCGAAAGACCCGAACAACATCATTGAGTTAGAACCGGATGAAATAGCGGAAGATTTAACGTATGAAGAGGCACCTGTTAAAATTTTGGATAAGAAGGAACATAATCTACGCTCCAAGGTTATACCTCAAGTCAATGTTTTGTGGAGAAACCACGATGTTGAGGAAATGACCTAGGAGTTAGAATCTGATATGAAATCAAAGTATCCTCGCCTCTTCGACATACTAGGTATGTACCCTAATTTTGAGGATGAAATTTTATAAGAAAGGGAGGTTGTAAGACCCCAACTTTCATAAATAAAGATTAAATTTTTCTTGATATATATTTTGAATATTATGGTGTGGATTAATATAATATTATTGTTGTGGGTAATATTTATAAATTTTGCAAAGTATGTAAGTTGTCATAAAATATTCTATTAGTCGGGGAATATTCGTTTTAACAGGAAATATTCGTACGATGGCACAATCCTTGGTGGACCCCACAACAGAATTATTGTTGGAGTTAGAAAACGACAGAAATATATTTTTATTAAAATAACGGTGAAAGTTTTACCGTGAAATGTTGAAATACCCGGTGGTAAAAGTACAATAATACGCGTGATTGTATAGTAGCACATGTTGTCTTATTTTTAGCTATAACAAAAGAGATCTAACTCATGCAAGTATACATGCGTCAACAAGTAATACAGAGTAAGTCGAGTATCGATCCACAGAGAAAGTTGTCTAATTTAAACCACTATGCAGCAATTAAATCACTATATTTATATGCATAAACTAATGATTATAATTGTGAATTACTCTAATTGCAAATAACGACTAAATCAAGAATAATAAGGAAATGAATCAAATATGAAAATAATGGGATTCTAACTTCATTTAATACTTCATCTAATTACCACCATCATGCAAAATTGTTTACATATCACAGAAAAGTAGCCAAGAGCACTAATATAGACATATCCATTTTTCAATGTACTATGACTTACGTACACAGTATCCACATGCGATAGACACCATGTAATCATAAATATAACCAAAATCACTATATGTCTATGCAAAATTTCAACCATATTGAATTTAAGCACAAGCCCTTATTTTAACTCATACGGTGAAAGAATATATGTCTATCTGGTTCACGAAATACAAAGCTATGCAAAACAGCCCCATATATGCATGTTATCATGATTACAATCCATACTCGCATGTTATATTTCAATTCCATACAAGTACTAAAAATGAATGGTGATCAAGCATTCATGCATGCAAACCAACCATGATAGAAACTCCTTATAATATGTAAAACAATCCAGCACTCAAGCAATCAATTAAACTACATATTAAAATCCGTTAGAATCCCATAATGGAGTTTAGTTCATGAGTAAACCAAAAGCCATTATGGGATCAAAGCAATACATGGACAATAAACAACAATTGAAAGATAAGGGATAAAATCGATCAAACCCAATTGTTGATTATAATCTAATAGTAACGTTCAATTCCACATTAAAATCCAACAAAGAACAATAGTTTTCCACAGTGATTGAAATCCAATAAAAGATGTAGAAAAATATAGAGATTATGCTTCGTTCTCTAATGGAACTCTCTCCTAGTGTAAACCCAAGTTCCCAATATGAAAAACATGTAAAACTACTCAATGATACGTCTGACACCAGTCACAATTGTTTTTAATTAATTACAACCCTTAAAATTAAAAATTAAAATAAAACAACTCAGCAACATAAGTCATCACGCGCGGGCGCGCGCTCCTCCTTTGTATTCTTCGCGCGGGCGCGCGTGTGTAAAGTCTGGCTAAACCAAGTGATCGCGCGGGCGTGCGTCCTCAAGCCTCTATAACCGTGCGGCCGCGCGGCTTCTGCAGTGTTGATTCTGGTTTTACTGCTGCTACTGTTTTTGTCCTGCTGCTCAGTCTTTTGTCCACCAACGCTTGGTTTCTCTGCTCCACTCGATCTCATGTTGTGCCTTCATTGACCGTATGCCATCTACTATTGCCAAATTATGCCATATCTTGCACTTTTACACCAAACGGGAGTTCTATGTACATGCAATGAAAAATAAAAAAAATGCAACTAAAAACACTAAAATGTACTTAAGATAGGCGTAGTTCGCGTGAATTGATATCCGATAAGTATGTATAAAACCCACTTATCAAATACCCCCAAACTTGAACTATTGCATGCCCTCAAGCAATGCATACACATAAAACACTAAAAATGCAACTACATGCTATGCCACTAAATTATGATGCAACTAGTCTCACATTGTTCCAGCTATTACAGAATTTCAGTCCAAAATGCCTCAGCAAATTTTTCCAGATTCAAGAATACAAATTCAAAACAAACTATAGGCATAATATCATACACTCAGATAATTCATATATGCTATAGAGATGATGTGTGTGTGTGTTGTGTTCACCAAAACTTTATTTAAGTAAAGAATACACTTATTAAACTGCTCACAATAGAAAATTACAGTGTAAATTAAGACTCATGTATACTTATACAAGAAAGACTGTTCCAACATATTAAAACCAACTAAGGTTCAACAATGGGATTAACTGCTTTATTGCTACTCACGAGGGTGATTTTTGCTCTTTCCCACGGTGTTTATTTCTTCTTTTTTTTCACATGCCTGTGCAATGCCATATTCCATTAGGCAAACACTGCTACCCCTTAGCGAGCTTTCAACCAACGACTCCCAGACCATGAAAGACCTTAGGGCGCTAGGTGTTAAGACACCCCTACGGGCGTACTTACTCAAGTAGCCAGGGCCCCGACATAAGACTAGCCACGTTATTGCTATTTGTGCCAAAAAAAAGTTTTTGTACGTAGCATACCCATGTTTTCCCAAAGTTTGAAAATCAATGTTTTAAACAGTCTAAGTTCACTTTCCATATGTTTCCCTTTTTAAAACTACATTTTCTATCGAGCAATGCAACACATAATTCTTATACCTACAAGTGATTGTGAACACGGCCGTGCAAACCGAAAGCATTTAAACAACATTATGAATTGCATTGTGTAAAAAATTATATCTCAGCTCATGTTATCCAAAATACTCAAAAATCCTTCAAAATTCACTATCATTATCGACTAGACAAAATTTCCATAACGCTACACTTTGTGAGACATGCAAACTAAACATACACACATAATAAACAAAAACTTTGACAAGAAACTACTATATGCAACATAAGCATGCAAAATGTAAACTAAACATGTAAATACTAAATGTAAGTACTAAACTAACATGCAGATACTACGTGCAGCTATATTACTACCCCAATACCTCTAAACTTATAATAATCAATGTCCCGGTGAACGAAGGTAAAGGGTTAATGAAAACTCCCCTAATGATCAGCCACACCACCCTCTTCGGGTGGTGAATCTGGTGGTGATTATGGCACATCTGTCCTGAACTGAGGCCACTCTAGCATTGTCCCATGCTGTGCAAAAGCCTCTGCCAATGAACTCGTCAACCCCGTTGCGAACGCTACAAAGTTATCGTACATGGCATTCACCTTGCGCTCCAACCTGCAGAGCTGTCGATCGCCAGGAACAATGGTAGCTTGGGTTGACAGGCCCGATTCATCTGGTTGAGAGGGCTATTGTGGTGGCTCTGGGAATATGGGCTGAATGATAAAACCTAATCCTCTCGGATGCGGATCACCACCTATCTAATCCTTGAACTTGGCAATAGTTGCATGAGTGATGTCCTGGATCGGGTTCTGCATCTACTCATTATTCCATTGGACTCCTTGTTGTGCACAAGGCATGACTGCCACAGACGCATGTGGAATACCCCCCGTAGTGCTGCCCCATAAATAACGTAGCATGTTCTGATGAATTAGGTGGCCTATGTCAATGTACTTGGCTTTGATGATGCCCCACAAAATGATAGGCCGCTCAGTGGTTATTTCATGCTGGTGAGATGACGGAACTAACTTGGCATAGATAAACAGATTCCATGCTTTGGCATATCAATTCAAGGCGAACGCTGGAAAAGTTTTAGGCTCATTCGTTCCTGCTTTATAATTCCACTTTGTTCCTAGAATGCACAATTCAGCAACTACTATTTCCAAATCCATTTCTAGATGCGCACCTTCTACCCAATTAGCAGACCCAGTCGGTGGTACGTCATTTATTCTAAAAATAGCTTGGATTGCTAGAGGGCAAAGATCCACTTGCACTCCTCGAACCAACGTTATTCCTCTCTTTACGTCCTTAGCCAAACCATGGGAATAAGCATAGGAGTTGCAGCCAAACCAACCCAACCTTTTTCTCGTATCATATTCCATAGTTGGCCATCTTGCTTGTCAGGCTTAAATCCACGTTCCTTCACGAACGATTTGTCCACAATTCGATAATATTATATTTGTGCCTCCCAACTGATAAATTTCGTGTGGTTCACGTCATCCTCTCCCTGGGTACTAGAGGATGAGGAATCGGAAGAAGAGATGGAATGTGCACGTTTGGGACCCATTTGCAGACGATAGAGAGAATGAAGATGATTTGAATGTTGAAGATGAAATTTTTTTTGAGGATGAGTGCTATTCGAAGAACGAATAACCCCCAAACTTCCTTACACGCCCACTCTAAAACCCTAGGTTTTATACTCGAGCAATCAATCGTGGGTTTGTGTTTTGAATATGGAAAATTTGTGGGTGGTGGCTGAGAGATGCACGACTTCAATTTTGTAACTGATAGAGAGGAAGAGACGTGCGTGTGGAGGGGAGCAAGTGATTGCACTCTCTGTTATTTTCCAATTAGAGTCCAAATAAGCCAGAACATCTATTATTTAAACTTACAAAATTTTCACTGCCCGGTGTCGTGTCGCGCGCGGCCGTGCAATTTTGAATGGGCATGGGGCGCTGGCGCGCCAGTGGCAATTGTGGTCTGGCATGCCTGACGCATGGGCGCGTGGTCTTGTGCTGTTATTTTTGCATGGCTGCGCGACCCTGCTCCCTGTACTGCTAACTTTTATCTTCAGTATTGCAGATCCTTGTTGAATTTAGTCCAGGATACCTACATAGATATCAATACACACTGTTAAGGTATGAATTACTGAGTAAACAGGAATGACCAAATAAACTCTATACTACATCTAACACCTCTCAATGCAAATTTAGCTACACACTCAATTATGCAAAGCACAGTAATCTATCACACTGAAAATGAAGATGAACTAATAAAAGCAACCTAACTAAATAAATAAAGAGAAAATAGAGCTAGAAATAATGGGTTGCCTCCCATCAAGCGCTAAGTTATAGTCAATTAGCTTGACTGTCTCTGAATCTCACGTCGAAGTAAGAGTTGGGGTGACTTTCTATCTGTCCATCTCACCACCAAAGTAATGCTTCAGTCGCTGTCCATTCACCTTAAAAGGCTTGTCCGAAAACTTATCGTATACTTCAATTGCACCAAGCCAAAAGACAGTCTTCACTGTAAATGGGCCTGACCATCTCAATTTCAGCTTCCAAGGAAAAAGTTCCAGTCTGGAGTTGTAAAGAAAAACCCGTTGTCCCAGCTCAAATGTTCAATCAATGATCTTTCGGTTATGCCATTTCTTCACCTTCTCCTTATACATCTTTGAATTCCCATATACCTGTAATCTGAATTCATCCAACTCATTAAGTTAGAGTAGGCGTTTCTCCCCTGCAGATTTTAAATCAAAATTGAGCTTCCGAATTGCCTAATATGCCTTATGCTCTAGCTCCATAGGAAGGTGACAGGCTTTTCCATACACAAGCTAAAAAGGTGACATGCCCAATGGAGTTTTGTATGCAGTCCTATAGGCCCATACTGCATCATCCAACTTTAACGACCAATCCTTCCTCATGGGATTCGCAACCTTTTCAAAGATTCTTTTTACTTCTCGATTCAACACTTCAGCTTGGCCATTCATTTGTGGGTGATAAGCTGTAGTAATGTGATGGGTCACCCCATACTTAGCCAATAAAGCTGTAAACTGCCTATTATAGAAATGACTGCCTTCGTCACTGATGATGGCCCTTGGAGTCCCAAACCTAGTGAAGATACTACTGTGTAAAAACTTGAGGACTACCTTGGCATCATTTATTAGAAGAGCTGCCACTTCTACCCATTTCGAGACATAATCCAATGCGAGCAAGATGTAGAGGTTACCGCAGGAAGAAACAAATGGTCCCATGAAATTAATCCCCCACACATCAAAAATTTCTACTTCGAGGATAGTATTCAATGGCATTTCATTTCTTTTTGAGATGTTTCCCACTCTCTGACATCTATCACACCGCTGGACGAAACTGTAGGTAACCTTGAAAATTGTTGGCCAGTAGAATCCTACTTGTAGTACTCTAGCCGCTGTTCGCTCTCCCCCATAGTGATCGCCATACACAGAAGAATGACAATCATGCAAAATCCCCTCGGTCTCGTTATACAGAATACACCTTCTTATCATTTGATCAGAACAATATTTAAACAAATAAGGCTCATCCCATATATACCATTTGACATCATGCATAAATTTCTTCTTTTGATAACCCAACAAGTTAGAAGGTTACATCTTACTTACCAAATAATTCGCGAAGTCTGCGAGCCATGGAACTTCTCCTTTCACCACAAACAACTGCTTATCTGGAAAGGATTCATTGATCATAACTTTATCGTCTGCCTTCCTTTCCGAATTCTCTAATCGCGATAAGTGGTCTGCCACTTGGTTTTCAGTGCCCTTTCTGTCCTTGATTTCCAAATCAAATTCCTTCAGTAATAAAATCCATCTGATCAAACGGGGCCTTGCATCCTTCTTTGCCACTAAATGTCAAATTTCCGCGTGATCCATGTACACAATCACCTTTGTGCCAATCAGATATGCTCGAAATTTATCAAAGGCATACACCACTGCCTATAACTCTTTCTCTGTGGTGGTGTAGTTCAACTGTGCATCTGTAAGGGTCTTGCTGGCAAAATAAATCATATAAGAAATCTTCTCTTTCCTCTGCCCCAAAACAACCCCTACGGCCTAATCACTGGCATCACACATCAACTCAAATGGAAAATCCCAATCTGGTGCGGCAATCACTGGTGCTGAAGTTAGTTTCCCTTTTAAGTGTTCAAAAGCTGACACACACAAGCCTCATCAAAGTTAAACTATGCATCCTTCGCCAATAAACTGCATATTGGTTTGGTTATCTTGGAGAAGTCCTTGATGAATCTGCGGTAGAAACCTGCATGTCCTAGAAAACTGCGAATACCTTTTACTGAAGTAGGTGGTGGCAAGTTTTTAATAGTCTCCAGCTTCGCCCTATCCACCTCGAGTCCCTTCTTCAAAAACTTGTGTCCCAGTATGATTCCTTCTTGTATCATAAAATGGCACTTTTCCCAGTTCAGCACTAAATTTGTCTCAACACACCTCTTTAAAACCATCACCAAATTCTCAAGGCATAGATCAAACGAGTCCCAGAAGACTAAGAAGTCATCCATAAATACTTCGATATTCTGCTCAACCATATCTGAAAATATAGCCATCATGCATCTCTAAAAGGTGGTTGGAGCATTGCACAACCCAAAGGACATCCTTCTGAAAGTGAAGGTGACGTAAGGACATGTGAAGGTTGTCTTTTCTTGGTCTTCTGGAGCTATCACAATTTGATTGTAGCCCGAATATCCGTCTAGAAGGCAATACTACTCATGACCTGCTAATCTGTCCAACATCTGATCAATGAATGATAGTGGAAAATGATCTTTCCTCGTAGCCTTGTTGAGCTTGCGGTAGTCCATGTAGACTCACCAACCCGTCACTGTTCATGTTGGAATCAACTCATTATTCTCATTAGTCACTACGGTCATGCCACCCTTTTTCGGTACACACTGCACTGGGCTCACCCATGATCTGTCTGAGATCAGATAGATTATGCCTGCATCTAGCCATTTCAATACCTCTTTCTTAACCACTTCTTTCATTATTGGATTAAATCTCCTTTGCTGCTCAACCAACGGCTTAATCCCATCTTCCATCAGGATCTTATGCATGCAAAACGAAGGGTTGATCCCTTTGATATCTGCTATGATCCCTTTCACCAAAAATAATTGCTCATCTAGAAAGGATTCATTGATCATAACTTTATCGTCTGCCTTCCTCTCCGGATTCTCTAATCACAATAAATGGTCCGCCACTTGGTTTTTAGTGCCCTTTCTGTCCTTGATTTCCAAATCAAATTCCTTCAGTAATAAAATCTATCTGATCAAACGGGGCCTTGCATCCTTCTTTCCAACTAAATGTCAAATTGTCGTGTGATCCATGTACACAATCACCTTTGTGCCAATCAGATATGCTCGAAATTTATCAAAGGCATATACCACTCCCAATAACTCTTTCTCTGTGGTGGTGTAGTTCAATTTTGCATCTGTAAGGGTCTTGCTGGCATAATAAATCACATGAAAAATCTTCTATTTCCTCTGCCCAAAATAGCCCCTACGGCGTAATCACTGGCATCACACATCAACTCAAATGGCAAATCCCAATCTGGTGCGGTAATCACTGGTGCTGAAGTTAGTTTCCCTTTTGAGTGTTCAAAAATCGACACAAAAGCCTCATCAAAGTTAAACTGTTCAGCCTTCTCCAATAAACTGCATAGTGGTTTAGTTATCTTGGAGAAGTCCTTGATGAATCTGCGGTAGAAACCTGCATGTCCCAGAAAACTGCGAACACCTTTTACTGAAGTAGGTGGTGGAAAGTTTTCAATAGTCTCCAGCTTCGCCCTATCCACCTCGAGTCCCTTCTTTGAAACTATGTGTCTCAGTATGATTCCTTCTTTTTCCATAAAATGGCACTTTTCCCAGTTCATCACTAAATTTGTCTCAACACACCTCTTTAAAACCATCACCAAATTCTCAAGGCATAGATCAAACGAGTCCTCGAAGACTGAGAAGATATCCATAAATACTTCCACATTCTGCTCCACCATATCTAAAAATATAGCCATCATACATCTCTGAAAGGTGGCTGGAGCATTACATAACCCGAAGGACATCCTTCTGAAAGCGAATATATAGCCATCATGCATCTCGTGTGCATAACATTTTTCACGTATCCATGTTACATAAATATGTGAAAGACCCGAACAACATCATTGAGTTAGAACCGGACGAAATAGCGGAAGATTTAACGTATGAAGAGGTACCTGTTAAAATATTGGATAAGAAGGAACATATTCTACGCTCCAAGGTTATACCTCAATTCAAAGTTTTGTGGAGAAACCACGATGTTGAGGAAATAACCTAGGAGTTAGATTCTGATATGAAATCAAGATATCCTCGCCTCTTCGACATACCAGGTATGTACCCTAATTTTGAGGACGTAATTTCATAAGAAAGAGAGGTTGTAAGACCCCAACTTTCATAAATAAAGATTAAAATTTTCTAGATATATATTTTGAATATTATGGTGTGAATTAATATAATGTTATTGTTGTGGGTAATATTTATAAATTTTGCAAAGTATTCAAGTTGTCATACAATATTCGATTGGTTGGGAAATATTCATTTTAACAAGAAATATTCGTTTTAACAAGAAATATTCGTACGATGGCACAATCATTGATGGACCCCACAACAGAATTATTGTCGGAGTTAGAAAATGACAGAAATATATTTTTATGAAAATAGTGACGAAAGTTTTACTGTTAACTGTTGAAATACCCGATGGTAAGAGTACAGTAATACGCGTGGTTGCATAGTAGCACGCGATATTTGTGATAACCCAGGATTTCGAATAATCCAAAATTTACGAATAATTTTTTTTATTAGTATTAATATTAATTATCAATTTTGTGACAAGTTTCTTTAATACGTATATCGAGAAGGTCAATTTATGTATTGACTAATAAAATTAGGGTAGAGTTGTGCTTAACGGAGAATAGAAACCCTAACACTAATTTTTGGAACGGGATTCGATAGAAAATGTAATTAAAATAATTATTTTACTATGAATGTGTTTGAACGGTATAGAATTTTTGATCAATTATTGATCGGATAGGGTTTAATATTAATAAACCCTAATAAGAGATTAGAAACCATAATCTCAAGATTAAAAACCCTAACGTACCGTTAGAAACACTAATCAAAAGCCTAGAAACCCTAATTTCAAAACCGGGAATTTTAAACCCTAAATTTTGAAACCCTAATCCTAATGGGTAAGACTATTGTGTTATAAAACTTAAATATGATTAGAAAACTCTAATTATATTTTTGTATTTTAAAATTCTATTTTTGAAACCCTAATTATATTTTAGAAAATTTAATTTTCTAATTAAACCCTAAATTTGAAAATTTTGGGAACTAGATTTTTTTTAAAACCTAAAATGGTTCACACCCTAAACCTTAATGTCCAAACCCTAACCCTAAGGGTTTCATCAAATACAAATTCTAGAAAAAATTGGAAATGACCATAATGCCCTTATGTGATATTTTATGTAATAACTTGAAAATCTTGCCAAATCAAGAGTTGTTCACCAACTCTCTTGACCTTGTGACTCCATATCTCAGCAAATCTATCAATCCCAGCCAAAAGTCATCAGATCTAGCAACTTTGCAAGCAATAAATAAGGATTCAAGAGAGAGAAAATCACAAAATATTAGCCATTGTGCTCTATGCTCTCACCAACTCTTTCTCTCCCAAACCCATGATTTTGATAATCAATTCAGTCCCAATATCAGTTACTAGAACAACAAAAACAGATAAGGAGATCATAGATCAAGATTTGTCAAGAAAAGGTATAAATTTATTTAATTTATTTTGATCTTTGTTGATTAGAAAATTTTTGTGTTTAAGTGTTTAAAGGTGTGTTATAATATGTTATTAGTTGATATATGTTGATCCATGGTGATCCATAGCATCAAAATGGATAAAAATGCAAGTTTTAAAAATCTGTTCTTGAGCAGTTTCTGTGGTCTGACAAGCAAATGTCAGGAGCCGCAGATTCTTGTTCGTTTGTTATTTTTGTTGTTTCAAGTTTTTGATTTGTAGTCTGGTATTAGATCTTTCATCTGGAAGTGAAACTTCAGTCATTGGATGTCTAGATCGCATGTTATAGACGGTCAAACCACGTTGACCAAGCTTGACCAGCTAAAAATCTGGGTAACCCAGAAAGTTAAAAACCGTGTCTGACAAGTTTTTGGAAGGCCCAGATCTGGTCGTGATGATGTCATTTGTTAATGTTTTTGTAATATACTTGTATCCTGATGTCTGTAGTATAGATCCATAGCCTTATAACTCTTAAACACGTCATATCTAGATTGTAGTGAGTGGTCAAAGTAGCCTGCTCGATCATGTTAGCAGTTTTCTGGAATTTCCAGAAAACCGGATGAACAGCCTTCTGACATAGATTGACCGGATAAAATCTGGAGATTTGGATGTTGTTTATCTGATCTGTTGCCTTATGCTTGTTCCTTGACATGAGTACTACAAATTTGAGTCATCAAACCACATGAACCAAGACCAGAACATAGAATAAATTGGGCATGAAAGTGGCTGGTAGAATTTTCTGGGTTTCTGGAAAAACCAGAAATCGTCTGACAGCAACTTTGGAGGCTTTGATCTCCTTGTTGTGATGTTTTTTGACCAAGTTATCGATTAGGTATTGTAGTGTTACATTAATACTACAATACCAAAGTTTTAGATAGCCCAGAACATGAGCATATTGGAAATTAAAGCCGGACAAACATGACCCCTTGATCTGCCGGCTGTCAGTGTTCTTGAGCTCAAGAACACCAACAGCGACGCTTTGTGTCGCTAAAGGGCTTTAGCGACGGTTTTATTTATTTATTTTCTGAATATTCCGGAAATTAATAAAAAAAATAGAAATAAATTATAAAAATTACCAAAAATAGTTTTAAAAATTATTTTAAATTATGAAAAATAATTTTTGACCAATTGAAATATTTTTCTTTAATATTTATAATTATTTATAATATTAAACGTATTTAATTTATTTAATTAGTTTATTAAATAAATTAGAGAAAAATGATTTAATATTATGAAAAATCATTTTAAATAAGAATAATATATTTAAAAATATTTTGAGTTATAAAATGTAACTTTTAATATTTTGGAGAATTTTCATTAATAATTTAATATTAATGATATTATATTTATTTGATTATTAAATTAAATAAATAAGATAAAAATGATTTAAATAATTTAAAAATCATTTTAATTAAGAATAAAGTGTTAAAAAATTATTTTAAGTTATAAAATATAATTTTCAATATTTTTGGAGAATTTTTATTAATAAAGTAATATTAATGATATTTGATTTATTTAATTATTATATTAAATAAATGAATTAAAAATGGTTTTATTGATTTAAAAATCATTTAAAAATGAGAAAAATGATTTAAAATTATTTTAAGTTATATTTAATGACTTTTAATATTTAGATAATAATTTCATTAATATTTATTTATTAATGGTGATGATTTAAAAATGATTTTAATTATTTTAAAAATCATTTAAGTAGAATATTGATGATTTAAAAATATTTTAAGTTATTAATAATAACTTTAATATTTTGACAACTATGTTATTAATATTTTGATATTATTAAATATTAATAATGATAAGATTATTTGATAATGATTTAAAAATGATTTAAGTGTTTGAAAATTATTATAAATTATAATAAGTGTTTATAAATTATTATAAGCTTCCGGAAAATATTATAAACGATATTTGACTTATCTAAAATAATATTGAAGCTTAGAGACCAAGTTTAATTGACAATCAATGTGTTAATTGTCGGATAGGGTGACCAGAACACCGAGAATGGACCGAAATCCAACCAGATCAAAATAGGTAGACGTGATAAGTGTTTATATAGGTTATAAACATTAATGTGGCTATGTGGTAATGTGCCTAGGAGAAGCTTGACTGTAAAATACAGTGTTATGTGTTATAAATATTTGTACTAATTGTGACATCGACATTGTTGAATATAGGTCTTACGAACGCAGTTAACTATATTGTGTAGCTGTAATCAACGTGGAAGGCAAGTTTACTAACTCAACCTTGAGTTATATTTCATTCAATTATTATAGTGGTTAATTATTACTAATTACACCACATCCAGGGAAGTTATTGTTTATTATTCGTAGTTAGTGCATGCTTAATAATTCAAATTGAATTATTGATTCAGAAATATATTTTCGTAGAATTACTGTTGTTGAATATTTAAAATCGGTAGAAGTTAGAATTGACAGTACAGATAATTCCTGTTCATTGTCAAATTGTGTTGAGAAATGTCTTTGCTAATTATTCTGGCTAGACAAACATTTGTTAGAACTTGATAAATTTAAGAAAAGAATTCAATTGTTATAGGTAGAACCGATGCCAATTATTTCGGCAAGATCGATAAGTAAGTAGAATTTGAAATCACAGTATTTCGTTGTAAAATCAAAATATTGATTCTAAAACTGAGAAGAACAACCTTTTATATAAAGGGAACATTTTGGGTCGTGAATTCGACCTTTGCGCGCGTTTTGAGTATTATGCATAATATAGGGTACAAGGAGTTGGCCGGCTTTAAGTACTTGCAGAGGGGTATGATTTAATCTTTATGGTTATCTGATACTCCTGGTATGTATCAAAGTAAATCTTTGATAGATGCCCGAGAAAAATAAGTTCAAAGATCTTGTGTGATCGCTCAGTATAAATCTGGAAAATTTTCCACTTTGTAATTGTGTAGAATTCTCCACTTTGTAATTCTTGTAGAACTTTGAAAGCGTTGTACTCTTTCATTATCAAATTATGGTGTTGCATAGAAAATGAGAAGTCTTGTTACTGAATAACAATTTGTTCAGCTATTTCAAAGTTCCCCGAACTTTGGTTTCATTCTATCAAAATAGATAGGCTATTATTATTGATTCTTATACATTTATTGTAAATCTTAACTTGTGGGGAAAATTTGTTGCTCACCCTTGCTATAAATAAAACATTTCATCTAGGAACGAAGAGGCCAGCGGGTTAAAGAAGAACAAAGGCAAAGGCAAGATGCTGGAGTAGTTAATAAGAACATTATTATTATTATGTTGTATTGTAAACCCTTTTTATTTCTCTAAGGGGTATGTTTTTAATTTAAGGTTAGAAACCTGGGATTTATGTACTAACAACTTATGTTAATGATGTATATATTCCTATTTATATATAAATGGGTAGTTAAATGATATTATAGTGTGAATCATGAACACCAAATTCGGGAGTCAGGTAACCCGGATTTGGGGGTGTCACAATATTGATTATTGATGTTTACGTGAGAAGTCACCTAGTTTTATTCAATTACTATCACAGTAATTGTTGCATAATATCTCACGTTATTTGATTCAATTATTGTCAATATTTTATATATTAATAAATCAATAATTGGGATGACAAAGTTATTCATATAATTAATTGCAATATTGACGATGTATAAAAAGTTCTGTGGAGGAGAGATTTGGTCACCTAATTGCGCGCCAATAGGGAAAATCCTTATTGGAAAGCCCCTCCTTTCCTGGGAACAATATGGTTGTTAAATATTATGAATTATAATAATGATGATAAATGTTGTTAAAAATATTGAGAGATTTTTTATGAAGTATTTGTTGTAAATTTTACTTATTATTTGGACCCCCATTTACTCATTTTTCAAAACTGTCGGTAGAAGTTATCTCAATTTTATTTTTTATATATATATTGTTGGGTCATGATATTTCTCCTATTGGGCCGAATGGATTGGGCGTACTTATTCAGTTAGTCCATTGAGTCTTCACTATTAGGTGTTGACATAACTGGGCCTAGTCATCATATTATTTTTGTTTAACCCTGTAAGACCGGGTCGGTTCTTTGGATTAACCCATTGGATTATTTAATATCTATTACTTTGACTTGTAATGATGAAAAAGCATGACAGTTGACTAAGGCACCTGTCATGCATTAATGTGGATGGGATTATAGCCGGCCGGCGGCATAAACAGTGGTTAAAAGTAGTGAGTAGACTACAAACAGACGGCAGGACTCATCAGATCACGGGGGCTATGTCAGAGGTAGTGGGTGGCACGGTAAACTGGGCAAAGAGAGTACAACATATCAATTAAGTCTTCACAAACAGGTACGTTCACACACACATTCTCATTCATATTCATATTCACATACACACAACTGAGAATTGTTATCTCTCTCAATACACTAGATATTACATCCTCCATTGTTAACCTTGTGAACACGTATACTGACTCTCACGCCTGAGCTATCCCCCGGCTGTCCGGCCGTCAAGCTTGTGATGTTTGTCGTGTTTACTGTGCAGGATCAGTGCATCTTACGTGATTGGGGCGTTGGAGAAGATACTGGCGTTAACATATATATATATATATATATATATATATATATTATATATATATATATATAAATATATGTCTGGGTTGGGGATGTCACGGATGAAAGATGGAATATGGAATGGTGGAGTGGTGGAAAAAATGTTTGTGATGTGTGTGAGTGTGATGTATGTGGGGGGGGGGTGTTGACATGTGGGTGTTATGGAATATGGAATTTGGTGTGTGTGTGTATGTGTGTGTGGTTTCTTTTGTCGTAAGTCAAAGGGTGTATATATATATATTATAAATTTTATTTTTATATAAAATAGAATATATTATATTTTATTATGCATAGTGTCTGCATAGTGTTTGCATAGTAAAGTCAGAAAACTAATTAGCCGACGAATTAGCGCCCGTGACATTCATCACTGTGCATCCGTGATAAAATTTTCAAATAGTATCCTTTCCATTCTCCTATAAATAAGATGCTTAGTTAGAATTGAAAATAACACCAAAATCAGAGAATTCTTCTTCTATAATATTGAGCGTATTTCTTTAGAGTTTTAAGAATCTTTGAGCATAGAAAATAGAGAAAATTTTCTTCAAGAATATCCCCCCTTACCAGTCGGAATACTCTTCTTTTTAAGGTAAGAGATATTATTTTTGTTCAATATTCGTAAGAAATAATATTTTCTTCTATACTCTGTAGTATGTAAGTAATATTATTTCATTTCAAATTCTGAATTCTATACTCATTTTGTTAAAGTTTTGGCTTCTATACTCCATGAAATTAGTAGAATATCCTTGACATTTGCGTTACATCCAATATCTTTTCATGGAAATATTATTCTGAGCATTCTTGATAAGTTTTAACCTTTTTATGTCGGAGTACTATTTACGGGGTACTATTCACTCAGTTACTATTCATCCGGGGTACTATTCATGATAAAAATTGATTTCTTTTCGGTCCAAATAATTTTTGATACAATATTATTCTTGATTTTTACACCACAAAGCAATATCATGTTGATAATTTGGACATTATTAAATTCTGGATAAATTAAATTATAAATCTTTAAAAATTTATCATTTTCTTTTTTTTAATTGAATTCTTATATCATTGTCATTATCCTCATGCTTATATTGTGATGAAAGTCATATGTGGCTTACGTGCATAGATGGACTGTTGATTGGTATGATTATGACCAGAGATTATTCGGTATAAACATGACCGTAATGTTACAAATGATGTGGTAAAGTCCTTATTGGTCTGTAGTGCATTAATGGACAGTTATTGGCATGATCATAACCATTGATGAAAACATGGATATCCTTGGCCCGTAATGTATGGATAATTCGTGGTTGTGATACTAATGAATATCCTTGGCCCGTAATGCAGGGATGATTTGATGATGTAGATTATTTATTAAGTTGAGTCTCAGCGATAAAATTAATGTTAAACTTTTTAAATCATAGAAGATAGTAGATATCATGCTCTACTTGACTCTTCTAATGGATTGCTTGTTCCGCTGCAGTTAAACTTGATGTTTATTATATTTTAACAGTTTAACATTGTTGAAGGCTAACGATAAATTATTCTGCATAATCGTAGTCATAATTTTTTTTACTGAGCTAGTTGAGCTCTCCCTTTGCTTTCATTGTTCTCTTCAGAAAATGAGAATATAGCTGGGACTAGTCAGGGAACGGAGTGACGGTCTAGATGGTTGCATTAATTGTGACAATCCCAAAATAGGTCCATTCCATCCAACCATTCTAAGTCGCCAAATACATGGTACAGAAAATAACTATAACTTTATTACAACAATTGTCGTGCAAAATACAACAACTCATGGGTTGTGAGTTTTGATACAAATATATATATCAACTGTAACTCTTGACAACAACTTGGGTAACACGTCACCATGACATCTTACATAAAGGTATAGTCAAAAACTGTTTTAGAAATTAGAATCTTTGGGAAGTACTCAAGGAAACCTTCGTATATGGGAGGCCATGCTTCTAGGTTATGATAGATATCATATGGCCACAGAATTATCCTTGGTTGACCCAATAAACCCCAAAGAAAAATGAGAAGATTACTATCATATTCTTCCCAATGGTGAGTCTTCTTTTGACATATAATTATCTCCACTGTCTCTAATTGAGAATTATACTCCAAACAAACTCCAAGATTATATAGGTAGTGCTCGTAGATATACTCCGCAAGTGGATGTACACAACCTTGTCTTATGATGACACGAGTTTGTATCTCTTTAGATAGCTTGTATGATAGTGATAAAACACCCTTCCAACGTTGGGTTCGCCTCACCCTATTTGATTAACCAAATATAACTACTAAATGATGACCACCGTTCTATTCCCCTGTTACCCCCGCTTGACCCAGCTACACTCTTATTACCTGAAAGGAATTGTGAAGCAAAATGGTGAGCACAACTAGCTCAGTAAAGAATATCATGACTAAAGATAATTAAATTTTCAATAGACTTCATCAATAATAAATCAGAGATTTAGAACATATGGTAGATGATAAAAATTTCAACCATAGTTGCAGCGAAACGAGCAATCCATTGGAAGAGTCAAATAGACCATAAAGTCTATTATCTTCTCAATGTTAAAAATCCACCAACAATATTTTATCCCTGTAACATCAATCAATAGTTCTGGTCCACAATCATATGAATAACTCATAATCATAATTGTGATTCTAAATTTTTCTTCGCATCAAGGACAAAGATAATTTTCATCACATGTCTTTATCTGAAACATCAAAGATCGTGGTTATACCAAATCACAGTTCCTGTTTATAATCATACTAATAAATTCATCTTTGCACTACGGGCTAAAAATATTCATCAACAGTTCATCTTTGCACTACTGGCCAAAGATATTCAACAACATGTCATCTTTGCACTACAGGCCAAAGATATTCCTCAACAATTAACCTTTGCACTACAGGCCAAAGATATTCATCAACAATTAATCTTTCCACTACATGCCAAAGGTATTCCTCAACAGTTCATATTTGCACTACAGGCCAAATATATTAATATCTCAAAGAAATATATAATCCTTTCAGAATTTATATAAACAATAATTACAACCATGTTGATCAATTCACCTTTGTACTTAAGCTAAAGATATTCAATTATAAATTCAATGGTCATGATCATACTAGTCAACAATTCAACTTTGCACTACTGGCCAAAGAGAACCCATAGTCATGATCATACCAAAAATCTAACCATCTTTACACTCAAGTCAAAGAGAAATATCATCGTTGGGGTTATAAAAATGTTATATATGATAACAAAAAAAATATTATCAACATATAGTTTTAATCTCAAGAGTAATCTTCATAAATCAACTATAATTTGGTCAGAAAAAGAAACCAATTTTGTCGTGAATAGTAACCCCGACATGAAAAAGGTAGAAATTCCACAATAAAATCCATGCCAATATTTCGGTATAATGATATTGAAAGAATAATATTTCTTAAGCTTATAAACAATTTATTTTAATTGTTTACACTTTACTAAATAATGCATTTAATCATTCTAAAATGCCAAACTCATAAGATTTCATTACATAACCAAAACCCTCATAAAAAATCTGCATATACCTCATATAGGATTCTCAAGCCATAAAATCCTATTTTTCAATTTTCTTACTTCACATAACATATTTACTTTATTTACTCATAACTAGTCCATTTTCATGAAAAATACCAAATCAGTTCTAAAAATATTTTTTTTCTGCGATTTATCAGAATATAGTCCCATATTGAACATATATTTTTCCCGGAATTTTTAAAATTCATTTACTATTTTTCATATGGCCAAAACCGCCGAATATTTAAACATTTATCATAAATTGTACTTTTATCCAAAAATTTCGAAATTCACAGAGTACACTGATATTATATAGATGTACTTCCAATAAAAATTTCATCAATTTCGGAGTTAACCACAAGGAGTTATAAGTAGTTACTTTTAAAATAGTCTTTTCCCGTAAAATTCATAACTCTTAATTTATATATCCAAAAATCGCCATTTTTGGACACAATCAATAAAACTCATCAAAATAGCATTTCAAATTTTTCCAGAATATTCTGAATGACGAAAGAAGTAAGAACTGAAAAATATAATAACCCTTAAAATCCCTTACCTCAAAACAGCAGTATTTCTGACTTGAATATCGGATATAACGCTGAACGAACTTGTGTCGTATAATAACACTCAAGATATCTAAATACTAACAAAAATATGCTTGATAATAGAGAGAGAAAAAACTTATGTTTCTGGTGTGATTTTCAATTCTAACTTAAGCACCTATTTATAGGAAAATGCTAGAACGCCAAAGGAGATTAAATTAATAAAATACTATATTAATTTTTCTTCTGCGCCACCTTTGAATGAGCTGATCAGCACCCTCCTTTGAAAAAGAATTCTCAGCACATGTTTTTGACAAAAAAACAAAAAGTGGGTCCCACCCAATTTTAATAAAAATCATTTTATTTTCCGAAACTTCAACAATTCATAGAAAATAGACCGTTTATCAAAAAAATACGAATTTTATGTTCATTCAGCCTGAAATTGAATTCTCTACAACTTTGTAGCTTTGAGTTTTTCCAAATTCCAAACTAAAAATATCCGAAATCCACAAACGGATGATTTTTAATACCTCCACACCGACAAAATACTGATAAAACACCTCAGCATTAATTCCTTCATTTTTATCTACATAAAAATAAATATATCCACCATTTATATCCACATTAAATAAATATTTCCTTATCATATAAATCAATAATTAATTATTCACAAATAATATTACAGAATCACAATTATGACAACCAGACCATTCTCAGGAAAGAGGGGGCTTTCCGATAAGGATTTCTCTTTACTGGCGACCAAACCTCTCCTTGACAGAACTTTTTAGACATTGCCAATAATTCTATCTAATAATATTATTCAAATAATATGAATTATTGCTCTGATAATGGAGATACTGTGCAGTGACAATTATTGAAATAAAAATAATATAAAATACCAACGCAGCAATTATTGAATCAATAAAATAAAATATTGAACAGTAATTATTGTAACAATTATTGAGTAGCACCTTCTTACATAAGGATTAATAATTCAAAAACACTGTGTAAAACCGTGTGCTACTGTGCAAACACGTGTATTACTGTATTTTAACCACCGGGTATTCCAACAGTGTTAACGGTAACAACTACGCCGTTATTTATAAAAAGTCAATTTTTATCGTTTTCTTCATCCGACAGTTATTCGTTATGGGGCCCACAAATGGCTGCGTCGTCGTACGAATATTCCCCGACAACAAGAATATTCTACGACAAAACGAATATTCCCCGACAACAAGAATATTCTATAACCACTTGCGTATTTTGAAAAATTTATATATATCACCCTTAACTTTAACTTTTATCAATTTAATCATTTACTGAATTGTAATTATAAGAAAAATTGAATACTTTTATTTCATAAAATTCGGGGTCTTACAATCTCACCTCCTTATGAAATTTCATCCCCGAAATTTACGTATCTGGTTTTTCGAAAAGTTGAGAATACCTTGCTTTCATTTTAGATTCTATCTTCTGGGTCATCACGACTTCTCCATTGCTTATCACCCGTGATAACTTCATTTGGGTTCTTCACTTGTTGGGAAGTCATGACAAGCGCTCTCCCTTGAACTACCCGGCTTTGACTTATCTGGGGCAGCATTTGGCATCATCACTACCGTTGGAATATACTTTTCTATAGGGCATATTCCTCCCTCAACTGCCTCGTCGTACTCCTAATTCATGATATGAATCATCAATCTTCGATCCATATCGAATTCAGGTTGACCACTCTGTATAGGGTAATTCAAAACTCGATGTTGGGTTCTCCCAATTGCTTTCCAAAAAGAGAAATTCATATCATCTATTTTAGCCTTCTTAGATCGGACTCTCTTTCCACAATATCCACGTGTCGTGCGGCTTTTGCCCATGCATCACTTATTCTCACTCATTCAGTTTTTTCTTCTTTCAGCTCAGATTCCATCTTTATCATCTTATACTCTACCAAAGAATGCTTCTGTTCAAGCATCACATATCGGGTAACACAAGCTTGAATTGTTGCATCCTTTTGTTCCACGACCGCCTGCCGTTCTTTAGTCTACTCTTCTAACTCATGAATATGATTATGCAATTCTACATTTTGATCATATAATACCTCTAATAAATTCTCCTCAGGTACCTCTTCTTCCTCACTCTCAGCTGTTACCTCTGCGACTATCTCCGGTGCAACTATCAATTCTTCACTTACCACAAGAATATCTCTAATTCCTTCTTCGTCTGACATCACATTATCATGGTTAGTGATTAGAGGTATCCCCACAGTCTGATTCATTCCATTGTTAACATTCTCAGCAGCCATTCTCAAATACTGCCATAAAATAAGGGTTAATTAAACAAATTAATATATCACATAATAACCCGATATTATGACTGACCAACAAATAAGCTTAGGTAGGACACACTAGCAAAGGATTTACTAATCTCTCCCCTCCTAGTTATATTCCCCGATCCCGCCAGAAACCATATCCCTAAGCTTTGATACTAACTGTGACAAACCCAAAATAGGTCCATTCCATCCAACCCATTCTGAGTCGCCAAATAAATGGTACAGAAAACAACTACAACTTTATTACAACAATTGTCGTGTAAAATACAATAACTTATGTGTTGTGAGTTTTGATACAAATATATATATCAACTGTGACTCTTGACAACAACTTGGGTAGCACGTCACCATGACATCTTACATAAAGGTATACTCAAAAACTGTTTTAGAAATTAGAATTTTTGGGAAGTGCTCAAGGAAACCTTCGTACATAGGAGGCCATGCTTCTAGGTTATGATAGATATCATATGGCCACAGAATTATCCTTGGTTGACCCAATAGACCCCAAAGAAAAACGAGAAGATTATTATCATATTCTTCCCAATGGTGAGTGTAGCGCCCCCAAATCTGGGTATCTTTCAACCCGACAGATGGTGCTATATTGTACAACATTCATACATTCATTCAATTGAAAAGTCTTAAATAACGAACATAACTTCTATATATTCAAAGTAATATTTACATTTCCCAGGTTCTATACCCATTACAAAGGTTCTTTGTCATAATATCAGTTACATTACAACATTAGACCTATACTATTACAAGACATCTTAGTAATCTGCATTAGCTTTTCCTTTATCCTTTTTCGATCCTTCGGGACGTTCAGTCTTAGCTGCATTCATATGGTTCAAGCAGGAGTGAGCATAACTAGCTTAGCAAGTATAACAATTTAATAACAACATGCTTGACACATATAAATCGTATATCTTCAATAACTGAACAATAGTTATGAAGTACTATTGATAATTCAAAATAGCGCTTCATCTTTTCTTTCAAAATGTTTTACAATAATAACAATATTTAGTAAAACATTCACTCTGGTCAAAGACCTCAAGTATTCATTCTTTATTGGAAAAGGACAACCCGGAAACAAGTCCGTATGACCGATATTACTTACAAGCACTTCTAGGTGATCAGCATATTGTACTCTATGTTGATAAACACTACATCCATTAAATGTATGCACGTTTAAGCATTTAGCAACCTCACGTGCCTGTCGTTTCACCGACAAAACATTTGTTTAACATTTCAGTCTTCTTTTGAAAACCATATCAAGTAGTTAACATAAGATAGCAACATTTGATAATACATGAATAGATTATCACTACATCAAGTCTAGCCAAAGGAATTGGCTTTAACTTCAACATACTTCAATTCATACGAAAGGATACATGAACTTCAAAAACTTGTTCAGATTTAACTGAGACAAGATTTAGAATACTTGCCTTTAGCGTCTGCTATGGTATTTTAACTTTATGTTCAAGTCTTTCAAGTCTCTACAATATATGATCACATAATGCCTTATATTAGGTCACATATAACCAAGTATGTATATGACTATATCATACCCTTCATTTTAATCTAATTGTGTATTAGATTCAGTTACTATTCGTTCCGAATTATCATTATCGTTGCATTTTTATTCGACTAGGTTATCTCAACCTTTATACAACATCCTTAAGGTTTAACAAAGTTTAAACAATGTTACATTACATTCCTTAAGTTGTGTTTACTTTTAATTCAATTAATTTTATTTTCTTTGTACATAGAAACCTTCATTACTATCCTTGTTCTAAGACTGGAGCTACGGCACCAACTTTATACTTATATCTCGCGCTGCGGTGCGAGCTTATTTTATCACTGTCCCGGACTTGGCGCTGCGGTGCGAGTCCTTACTTAATGGTCCACGCTGCGGCGCCACTCTCCAGAGGATTTTGGACCTGTAATGGCGCTGCGGCGCAACATATTGTACTATAGTTTGCGCTGTGGCGAACTCTTGTAGTTGGCTCGAACACTGTTCCGCGCTGTGGCGTGACTCATTTTGCCTAGGGTTGGCGCCGCGGTGCCAACTCTATGCACCAGAAAACAATTTCAGTTTGTGAATTTTGTGAACTTTTCGGATGCATAACTTTTTCGTTATAAGTTCGAATTGGCTCGTTCAAAAGCCTACGGTTCACAAATTATGTAATCTACATGTTCATTCAATAATTTTGTCTATTTGAGTCCGTTTGCTAAAAATTCACCTATTAGTTCATTTTTAACAAAAACGATAAACGTTCGAAAACGTTCAACGATCGTTTCTTTGTTCTAAGTCGGAATCCGGTCATTTTCGAGTCCGTAACTCTTAAATGCCAAATATCTCTTGTCTCTATTGGAAAACCATGGTTCTGTGATCAAACTCAAAATTTGACTTCTATTCCGAGAATTTTACGAATTCGACGATTATCGTCCAATCGTGCAATTTCCGGCGAATCTTCATTCTTATGATTTGTTCAATATTACAAATGAAATTCATTCATCATGTGAACATCTTAACATACTTAATACAACAACATATATTCATTGTTGTATTTTGACTTATTCTTCATGAGTTTATAACTTGTCAAATTATAAACTACTTAAGATTTTATTATTCATGACTTATAACAATTAGAATTTCTTAATCATCATACTTTACATGTTCTTCACATATAACTTTACTTAGGTATATATGATACATATAATCATATAAGTTCTTAATTCATTTCTCTTTCTAAGCTCATTACCAATTCATATTTAACATTCAAGGTTAACTTATAATAAGTTTATAGCTCTTATAAGTTCAAATGACTTATTGCCAACTTATGTGGCTTAAGTTCATGACTTATTCATTCTTCTTGCTTCTTATCATTCATGTTTTTTAATCCATCTTTTCTTATCAACCTATCATGGTAGAGATAGAAGATAATAGAGAAGAAGTCTTACTTTTGTGTAGTCTTGGTAAGGTATCTTGCTTCTTCTTCTTACTTATGGAATGACTTATTTGTAGCTTATTCTCTCTAACACTTAAGCACTTTAAATTGGTTGGATTAATTGAACAACTAATAAATGGCTTGTAAGCCTTCTCTATTTATAGAACTTGCAAAGCTAGAGTAGTTTGGTCATTAAATCATTCCACCTCCTTACTATTCATTACTTACTTAGCACAAATCATACCCTTTGTTTGACCACCACTCATAAGTCTTGGTCATTACTCCTTAGTCTTGGTCACCACACTAACTTGGTCTCCACATTAACTTGGTCACCACAATAACCATATTAATAAGGTTTGCCCCATGGGTCATACAACTCATGGATTCTAGTTTGGGCTTACATTAATTCATCCTTTGGGCTTTGTATTAATAAACACTAGTTTGGTCATTCATTAATAGTTGGGCCTCTCCCTTTAATTCACTTGGACTTGTATATAATTGTTAACCAATCTTCCAAGTCCATTAACATTTCTTAATACATATTGTTGATGTATTATTTTCGTATTCTAATTCATATAAAATTTATATACGGTATTTCATCCTTCATACAAACTCGTATAATACATCGTATTATACTCGTTTTCATTTCTCCGTACAATACCAAAGTATCATACATTATTACTTATTCAATACTATTTCTCCTTCCTTAACGTTTATAATTTAAGTCCACAAGCGAATTATTACATTTTCCAAAACTAGATTTTTATTACATAATCCATCTTACCTTGTTATTCAATCATTACGTATTTCTCGAATACTCAAAATTATATCCCGAGAAAATACCGATGAATAGTGTTTTTCAAAAAATTTCTCAAAAAACTTTTATTTTTGTCTTGGAAATTCAAACACTTTAATTCATCCACGTAGCTCAAATACTACGACATTCTAACATCAATAGGTTATACAATGACAACCATCTTGATAACACATGGAATATGATTTTATTATTATTTAATTTAATAAAATTATTTTACAATAAGATATGAATTTCTCGGTCGTTACATTCTTCCCCCCCTTATAAAGATTCTGTCCCCAGAATCTTGTCTTACTTTAATCAAATAGATGAGGAAATTTTTTCTTCATCTTTTCTTCTAGTTCCCACGTTACTTCTTCAGCATCGTGGTTCTTCCATAAACCTTTACTGATGGTATTACCTTGTTCCTCAGAACTTGTTCCTTTCTATCAATGATCTGTATCGACGACTCTTCATATGATAAGTCTTTCTCGATATGTATCGGCTCATACTCGATTACATGCTTATAGTCTGGCTTATATGGACATAATACAGAAACGTGAAACACGTTATGTATTCGTTTTAGATCTGGAGGTAATGCTATCATATAAGCTACCTCTCCCACCCGTTTTAACACCTCAAAAGGCCCTATAAACCTTGGACTTAACTTTCCTTTCTTTCCAAAGCGTATCATTTCTTTCCAGGGAGATACCTTTAGAAACACATACGAGCCCACCTCAAACTCTCGACTTAGTCTATGTGAGTCCGCATACTTCTTCTGTCTGTCCTGAGCTATGATGAGACGCATCCAAATTAACTTTACCACATCCGCTGTCTGCTGCACCAATTCTGGTCCTAGCATCCGACGTTCTCCCAACTTATCCTAACCCAATGGTGTTATGCACTTCCTTTCGTACAATGCTTCGTACGGCGGCATGCCTATGCTTACATGATAACTGTTGTTATATGTAAACTCTACTAGTGGTAGGTGATCATCCCAACTACCCTTGAAATCCATGACGTAAGACCTCAACATGTCTTCTAACGTCTGAATTGTCCTTTCGCTTTGCCCATCGGTTTATGGATGATAAGTCGTGCTTAACATGAGCTGTGTTCCCAACTGCTCTTGCAAACTCCTCCAAAAGTTCGATGTGAATCGTGGATCACGATCTGACACAATCGATACCGGTACTCCATATCTGGAAATGATTTCCTTAACATAAAGTTTAGCTAACTGGTCTAAGTTATATTTGATCATTATTGGAAAAAAGTGAGCCGACTTCGTCAACCGGTCCACTATTACCCAAATCGAATCGTACCCTTTATGCGTCGTCAGAAGTCCCACCATGAAGTCCATCGTGATATACTCCCACTTCCATTCTAGAATCTCCAATAACTGTACTAAGCCACTGGGTCGTTGATGTTCGGCCTTAACTTTTTGACAAGTTAAGCACCTACTCACATACTCTGCTATTTCTCTCTTCATGTTTGGCCACCAAAAACTCTGCCGAAGGTCTTGATACATCTTAGTGCTACAAGGATGAATCAAGTACCTCGAACAATGAGCTTCTTGTAACAATTTCTCCTTTAATTCCGTCTCATTCGGAACCCAAATTCTTCCCTCAAATCTTAATAATCCCTCATTATCAAGACTATACTTAACATCTTTCTTCTCGGATAACCGTTTCTTCATTTGGTTACACTCATCTGTTTTGAGTTATACCTCCTTGACTCTGTCTACGGTGGTAGATTGCATCTCCGTTGCAAAGAGTAATTGCCCCGAATCACTCAGCATTTTGATTTCTATTTCCATTCTAGCCATCTCTGTTATTAACTCATTTTGAGTCGTTAACATAGACAACTTTTCCCGACCCTTCCTACTTAAGGCGTCGGTAACTACATTTGCCTTTCCAGGGTGATACAGAATTTCACAATCATAATCCTTTATCAACTCTAGCAATCTTCTGTCTCATATTCAACTCCTTCTGAGTGAAGATATACTTTAGACTTTTATGGTCCGTATATATCTCACATTTTTCCCCATAAAGATAATGTCTCCATATCTTTAGGGCAAACACTACTGTGGCCAGTTCCATATCATGAGTAGGATAAACTATCTCATAATCCTTCAACTACCGAGATGCATACGCAATGACTTTGCCATGCTGCATAAACACATAACTAAGTCCTCTATGCGAAGCATCACTATATACTACAAAATTTCCTGTGTCATCTGGTAATGACAAAACAGGCGCTTCACTTAATCTTTTCTTCGGTTCTTGAAAACTGTGCTCACATTTATCCGTCCATACATATTTCACCGTCTTCCTTGTTAAATTAGTCAACGAGGTAGCTATCTTCGATAAATCTTGGATAAATCTTCGATAGTACCCTGCTAATCCTAGGAAACTCTGCACCTTAGTCGGCGTTTTCGGTTGTTCCCAATTCATTACTGCTTCCACCTTCGCTGGATCCACTGAAATCCCCTCTTGGTCAATGACATGACCTAAAAACTGCACCTTTTTCCAGCAAAAATTCACATTTGGTGAATTTCGCATATAACTTTTCCTTCCTTAGTGTCTCTAACACTATTCTTAAGTGTTCGGCATGATCTTCTGGCGTCTTAGAATAGACTAGAATATCATTGATAAACACCACGACGAACTTGTCCAAATATAGTTTGAACACTCTGTTCATCATATCCATAAATGCAACAGGTGCATTCGTCAATCCAAATGACATCACCAGAAACTCGTAATGACCATAACAAGTCCTGAATGCAGTCTTTGGTACATCTTCGTTCCTAACCTTCAACTGATGATACCCCGTCCAAAAAATCTATTTTAGAAAAATACTTAGCCCCTTTCAACTGATCAAAGAGATCATCGATCCTGGGAAATTGGTATTTATTCTTTATCGTTAACTTGTTCACCTCCTGATAGTCGATACAAAGCCTTAACGATGCGTCTTTCTTCTTGACAAACAACACTGGTGCTCCCCACGGTGAAACACTCGGTTGAATGTACTTTTTGTACAATAGTTCATGTAACTGAACCATTAGTTCTTTCATTTCCACCGGCGTCATACGATACGGTGCCCTTGAGACTGGTGATGTTCCTGGCATAGTGTCTATCACAAATTCGATCTCCCTATCTGGTGGTAAACCCGGTAACTCACTTAGAAATACATCCATGAATTCATTTACTATAGGTATTTGTTCCATGGCTGCTCCCACTTCTTGGGTATCAACAACATGGCATAGGTAACCTACACAACCCTTCCTTAAGAGTTTTCTAGTTTGTGTCATCGTAAGGCAACAAGGACATCCCAGCAATTTACTACCGTAAAATACTACAGGAGGTTGCTTTAACGTCCTGATGCTCACACATTTCTTTTGGCAATCTATAATTGCTCCATGGTTAATTAGCCAATCCATCCCGAGAATTACGTCGAATTCTCCTAACTTTATCGGTATTAAATCTACCAATAACTTACAACCACGTACATCTACACAACAACTCCTATGAATATCCTCAACAGGAATTATATCTTCATTTGTTACCTTAATGATCAAAGGTATAGGCAATTTTTCGGGAAATAATTGCAGTCGTCTAGCAAAATCACATGCTATAAACGAACAAGTAGCACCCAAATCAAATAGCACATATGCATTTATATTGTTGATCAGAATAATACCTACAACTACATCCCCTGATGCCACCGTATCTTGGACAGTCATATTAAAAGTGCGGGCCATTGATTTCCCCGGCTGAGCTGGACCACTAATAGCTAACTTCACGCTATTAGTTACCTTATTTCCTTCTATCCCCTTCTTCGGGCAGTTCTTTTCTTTGTGGTCAGTTGATCCACATATAAAGCATCCGTTATTTTTCTTTGGATTGGGACAATTAGGCAAAATGTGCCCTTCCTATCCACAATTATAACATACCGCCTTTCCTTTGAGACAGACTCCTAAGTGAGTCTTCCCGCAGGTTTTACAGGCGTCCATCCTCTTCTTAGAGTCCCCTTGTTTTACTCCGGTATTCCCAGAGTTAAAGCCCTTCCTCTTCTGACCGTTGCCACTTCCACCGGCTCCCTCGGTCTTGGTTCCTCCATCAACTTTGCCCATGTTTTTCTTATCTTTGTGGTACTGGCTGAGAGCCTCATTCCCACCTTTGGCGATTATTGTCTTTTCTAGTATGGTTCCAAAGGAAGTACTTTGAAACACAGAGATTCGGCTATAGAGCCAGGGTTTCAAGCCCTGTTCGAATCTTCTAGCCTTTCTCACTTCAATGTCCACTTGATGTGGAGCGAATCGTGCCAGTTTATTAAACTTGGAAGCATACTGGGGAATTGTCATATCCCCTTGTCTCAATTCAAGAAATCTCATCTCCATCCTCCCTTGCATACTCGTGGGAAAATAGTTCTCGAAGAAAATCTCCTTGAACCTATCCCACGTTAGGTTTTCTATATCAGTCCTAGCTTGGTTTGCCTCCCACCAGAAGTTGGCCTCTCCTTTCATTAAATAGGTTGTAAAGGCAACCTTTTGACCATCCTCAACATTTGCTATTACAAATACTTTCTCAATTTCTTTTACCCAAGTCTGGGCTTCTATAGGGTTCGTAGTTCCTCTGAACTCCGGCGGACCTACACTTTTGAAATCCTTAAAAGTAGTAGCTCGTACTACTCTAGGAATCACAAGTACATTAACCCTCGTTCTATTAAATGCAGCCATTAAAAGATTAACGAACTCCTGCATTGGATTAACTGGACCACCCTCCGGTTGGTTAACATTAGCGCCCAGATTTCGTTGTCTCCTTCTTGGCGGCATTTTGCTGTTAAGAAAACAACACATCATTATGACTTTATTCTCGTTGGTTTGTTATTATTTGTAATAAAATAATATTTCATACTCATTACTCAACATATTCCATAAAAAGGCTTATATTGATTTATAACTTATAGTTTAACATTACATTGTTTACATTACTCAGCCTTAGCTGATTACATTACCATTCCGCAATTACTTTCCAAAAATTGGGATTTACAAAAGACTACCCTTTGTTATACAAAAGATGGTTTTACGTCACTACTAGATACATAATATTTATATATCTAATATCCGCTAGCTATTGCTAGACTACATCTGATGTAGGGCATTCTCGAAATCTTTGCTGGCCAGATCGGCAATAACATCTCTACTGATAGTGTATCGGGTCAGTCCTGCTTCTATCTGATATCCAGCTACCTGCTGTTAGAAATCTACATGAGAACTCCTATGTATATAGGACATCCTCTCCAACTTCCTATGTTTAGTCTTTAGGTCCTGCTTGAGCTCAAAGACTTCACATTTTAGCTCTTGGACCTTGTCCTTAGCTAGAACTCTATCATCACGCTCCTCTTCCCACATTCCCTCCATGCTAGCCTTGTCCTCACGGAAAAAGTTGAGTTCCTCTTTCAACTCCTTAACCTCTTGGCTGTAATGGACATTCTTATCCAATACAAACATAAACAATGCCTTCATCGATTCACCCGTAGACATTTCCTCAGTAGGTGGAACCTGGTCCTCTGTAGGTGGAACCTAGTCAAAGGACATCACGTCCACCTCCTCTTCTAGTATGCCATCAAATATAGACATGTAGTCTAAATCGTCCGAGTCTCCAGACTCTATTGTCACCAACTCTGGTTCTACTGCTACGGGATTTGGTAGTATCTCTACCCGATTAACTGAATCCTCGCTCACTACATGTATATCTCTGTACATATCATTTTCTATTGACATCTACAATAAAACAATATAGTTTGATTAGTACACGTTAGTAAATTAATACAAATACATAACATAATATAATGAATTTTTATAAGGTTAGTTTCCATCTTTTACTTCTTTACTCTTTCGTAAGGTAATGACTTAAGGTTCTACTTTCCCCCTTAAGTTTTATATCCTAGGCTCTGATACCAACTGTAGCGCCCCTAAATTCGGGTATCTTCTAACCCGACAGATGGTGCTATACTTTACAACATTCATAGATTCATTCAATTGAAAAGTCTCACAGAACGAACATAACTTCTATATATTCAAAGTAATATTTATATTTCCCAGGTTCTATACCCATTACAAAGGTTCTTTGTCATAATATCAGTTACATTACAACAATAGACCTATACTATTACAAGACAGCTTAGTAATCTGCCTTATCTTTTCCTTTATCCTTTTTCTATCCTTCGGGATGTTCAATCTTAGCTGCATTCATATGGTTCAAGCAAGAGTGAGCATAACTAGCTCAGCAAGTATAACAATTTAATAACAACATGTTTGACACATACAAATCGTATATCTTCAATAACTTAACAATAGTTATGAAGTACTATTGATAATTCAAAATAGAACTTCATCTTTTCTTTCAAAATGTTTTACAATAATAACAATATTTAGTAAAACATTCACTCCGGCCAAAGACCTCGAGTATTCATTCTTTATTGGAAAAGGACAACCCAGAAACAAGTCTGTAAGCCCGATATTACTTACGAGCACTTCTAGGTGATCAGCCTAATGTACTCTATGTTGATCAACACTACATCCATTAAACGTATGCACATTTAAGCATTTGGCAACCTCACATGCCTGTCGTTTCACCGACAAAACATTTGTTTAACATTTCAGTCTTCTTTTGAAAACCATATCAAGTAGTTGACAAAAGATAGCAACATTTGATAATATATGAATAGATTATCACTACATCAAGTCTAGCCAAAGGAATTGGCTTTAACTTCAACATACTTCAATTCATGCGAAAGAATACATGAACTTCAAAAACTTGTTCAGATTGAACTAAGACAAGAGTTAGAATACTTGCCTTTAACTTCTGCTACGGTATTTTAACTTTATGTTCAAGTCGTTCAAGTCTCTACAATACATGATGACATAATGCCTTACATTAGGTCACATATAATAAAGTATGTATATGACTATATCATACCCTTCATTTTAATCTAATTGTGTAGTAGATTCAGTTACTATTCGTTCTGGTTTATCATTATCCTTGCATTTATATTCGACTAGGTTATCTCAACCTTTATACAACATCCTTAAGGTTTAACAAAGTTTAAACAATGTTACATTATATTCCTTAAGTTGTGTTTACATTTAATTCAATTAGTTTTCTTTTCTTTGTACTTAGAAACCTTCATTACTATCCTTGTTCTGAGACTGGTGCTGCGGCACCAACTTTATACTTATATCTCGCGCTACGGCGCGAGCTTATTTTATCACTGTCCCAGACTTGGCGTTGCGGCGCGAGTCCTTACTTAATGGGCCGCACTGCGGCACCACTCTCCAGAGGATTTTGGTAATGTACATGGCGCTGCAGCGCCACATATTGTACTATAGTTCTCATTGCGGCGAACTCTTGCAGTAGGCTCGAACACTGTTCCGCGCTACGATGTGACTCATTTTGCCTAGGGTTGGCTCCGCGGCGCCAACTCTGTTCACCAGAAAACAATTTCAGTTTTGTGAATTTTGTGAACTTCCCGGACGTATAACTTCTTCGTTATAAGTCCGAATTGGCTAGTTCAAAAGCCTACGGTTCACAAATTACGTAATCTACATGTTCATTCAAGAATTTTATCTATTTGACTTCGTTTGCTAAAAATTCACCTATTAGTTCATTTTTAACAAAAATGATCTATTAGTTCATTTTTAACAAAAATGATAAACGTTCGTGAACGTTCAACGCTCGTTTCTTCGTTCTAAGTCAGAATCCGGTCATTTTTGAGTCCGCAACTCTTGAATGCCAAATATGACTTGTCTCTATTGGAAAACCATGGTTCCGTGATAAAACTCTAAATTTGACTTCTATTACGAGAATTTTACGAATTCGACGATTATCGTCCAATCGTGCAATTTCCTGCGAATCTTCATTCTTATGATTTGTTCAACATTACAAATGAACTTCATTCATCATGTGAACATCTTAACATACTTAATACAACAACTTATATTCATTGTTGGATTTTGACTTATTCTTCATGAGTTTATAACTTGTCAAATTATAAACTACTTAAGATTTGATTATTCATGACTTATGACAATTAGAGTTTCTTAATCATCATACTTAAATGTTATTCACATATAACTTTACTTAGGTATATATGATACATATAATCATATAAGTTCTTAATTCACTTCTCTTTCTAAGCTCATTACCAATTCATATTTTCATACTTAACATTCAAGGTTAACTTATAATAAGTTTATAACTTTTATAAGTTCAAATGACTTATTGTCAACTTATGTTGCTTAAGTTAATGACTTATTCATTCTTCTTGCTTCTTATCGTTCATATTTCTTTATCCATCTTTTCTTATCAACCTATCATGGTAGAGATAAAAGATAATAGAGAAGAAGTCTTACTTTTGTGTAGTCTTGGTAAGGTAGCTTGCTTCTTCTTCTTACTTATGGAATGACTTATTTGTAGCTTATTCTCTCTAACACTTAAGCACTTTAAATTGGTTGGATTATTTGAACAACTAATTCTTAAGCTTATAAACAATTTATTTTAATTGTTTACACTTTACTAAATAATGAATTTAATCATTCTAAAATGTCAAACTCATAAGATTTCAACACCAATAACCAAAACCCTCATCAAAAATCTGCATATACCTCATATAGGATTCTCTAGCCATAAAATTCTATTTTCCAATTTTCTTACTTCACATAACAAATTTAATTCATTTAATCATAACTAGTACATTTTCATGAAAAATACCAAATCAGTATCAATAAATATTTTTTTTCTGGGATTTAGCATAATATAGTCCCATATTGAACATATATTTTTCCCGAAATTTTTAAAATTCATTTACTATTTTTCATATGGCCAAAACTGCTGAATATTTAGATATTTATCATAAATTGTACTTTTATCCAAAAATTCCTAAATTCACAGAGTACAATGATATTATATAGATATACTCCCAATAAAAATTTCATCAATTTTGGAGTTAACCACAAGGAGTTATAAGCGGTTACTTTTAAAATAGTGTTTTCCCGTAAAATTCATAACTCTTAATCTATACATCCAAAAATCGCTATTTTTGGACACAATCAATAAAACTCATCAAAATATCATTTCAAAATTTTCCAGAATTTTCTGAACGACGGAAGAAGTACGAACTGAAAAACATAATAACCCTTAGAATCCCTTATCTTAAAAGAGCAGTATTTCTGACTTGAATATCGGATATAATGCTGAACGAACTTGCGTCGTATAGCAACACTCAAGATATCTAAATACTAACAAAAATATGCTTGATAATATATAGAGAGAAAACTTATCTTTCTGGTGTGATTTTTAATTCTAACTTAAGCACCTATTTATAGGAAAATGCTAGAACGTCAAAGGAGACTAAATTAATAAAATATTATATTAATTATTCTTATGCGCCACCTTTGAATGATCTGATCAGCACCCTCCTTTGAAAAAGAATTCTCAACACATGTTTTTAACAAAAAAACAAAAGTGGGTCCCACCCAATTTTAATAAAAATTATTTTATTTTTCAAAATTTTAATAATTCATAGAAAATAGATCGTTTATCATAAAAATACAAGTTTTATGTCCATTCTGCCTAAAATCGAATTCTCTACAACTTTGTAGCTTTGAGTTTTTCCATATTCCAAACCAAAAATATCCGAAATCCACAAACGGACGATTTTTAATACCTCCACACCGACAAAATACTGATAAAACACCTCAACATTAATTCCTTCATTTTTATCCACATAAAAATAAATATATCCATCATTTATATCCACATAAAATAAAAATTTTCTTATCATATAAATTAATAATTAATTATTCACAAATAATATTATAGAATCACAATTATGACAACCAGGCCGTTCCCAGGAAAGAGGGGGCTTTCCGATAAGGATTTCTCCTTACTGGTGCGCAATTAGGTGACCAAACCTCTCCTTGATAGAACTTTATAGACATTGTCAATAATGCTATCTAATAATATTATTTAAATAAAATGAATTATTGATCTGATAATGGAGATACTGTGCAGTGACAATTATTGTAAAAACAATAATATAAAATATCAACGCAGCAATTATTGAATCAATAAAATAAAATATTGAACAGTAATTACTGTAACAATTATTGAGTAGTGCCTTCTTACGTAAGGATCAATAATTCAAAAATACTGTGTAAAATCGTGTGCTACAGTGCAAACACGCGTATTACTGTATTTTAACCACCGGGTATTCCAACAGTGTTAACGGTAACAACTACGCCGTTATTTATAAAAACTCATTTTTTGTCGTTTTCTTCATCCGACAGTTATTCGTTATGGGGCCCACAAATGGTTGCGTCGTCGTACGAATATTCCCCGATAACAAGAATATTCTACGACCAAACGTATATTCCCCGACAACAAGAATATTCTATAACCACTTGCGTATTTTGAAAATTTTATATATATCACCCTTAACTTTAAACTTTTATCAATTTAATCATTTACTGAATTGTAATTATAAGAAAAATTGAATATTTTTATTTCATAAAATTCGGGGTCTTACATTAATAGTCCTCACTATTCAGTGAAATAGTATGATAATAAATGTATTGAGGACTCCATTTGAGTTTGAATACTGTCTAGAAGACAATATTCGTACTACAAATCCCAGCTTATATTTTGTAGTCTTTTACACGACAGTTGTATAATTAAGTTGTATTTGAATTTTATACCATGTATTTGGCGACTCAGAATGGGTGATGTATACCTATTTTGGGGGCGTCATAATAGTCTATTCTTTAAATCGTTCAAAAACCATTGCAATTCAGTTTTATCATCTCAACAAGTAACGATGTCGGTGGCCCAAAGTCCACACATACACAATGGTCACCAGAAGTTGAGAATAAAAATTTATTTTCAAAAGCACAAAGTGCGTATTTAGCTTGATCTCAAAAATTTTGAAGTCTAGCATAGCTAGGAGATTTGGAAAACCTATGTCTCCACTAATAATTCATACCTTAATCAGTCTATCTGTTCCTATTATCCTTAATACTCCTTTCACTCTTAGTTCTACCCAGTTCGTGAAACTTACCACACTTATAAGTTCAGGAACTTTCCACAATCATATGAGTTTAAGAACTTGTCCTAGACAGACCTTTGGCGTCCATTCGTTGAGGGGTTCATAAGCATTTCATATAATTATGAGTCACGAACGTACCATAAGTATGAGTTTTAAGAACTCGTACTTAACCTTATATTCTCTAACTATACCCTACATATCTCTTATACACCCGAAAAAAGACTCACCTTCTCAACAGGTATATAACAAATAGCGCGACACAGACATTTCAATTATTATTAGTACCAAAAACTAAGTGGTTTTTTAACCAAGTACAATTCCCCGCCCATAACAAGGAATCATACAACTCAACTGTTGACATGAGTCCTCAATTGAAATCCCCACCTAATCTTAACTCCATTCTCAATACGAATTTTGTTTAATCTTTATTCATAGTCCTTTCCTAAATTTGTCTCGTACTAATTCATAGCAAAACTAATACACAACAATCTTGCTGTAAACTTTTCAATCATTTGATTGATCCTTCTCCCTACTATCACCTTATCAGATCATGGGGTGATCTCATCGTATATATTACGATTTATTTCTATGCTATGATCGCTTTGCTTTTCGATCTCATGTCCCTATACTTTTAGTCTTTTAGACTCTATCTATTTATCACTACTATTTACCTTTATTATCAGAGTTGGGGAACTTTGTATCTTTATAACTCGTCGAGATTCGTCTTTGAATCTTACCGACTCACTAACTCTATTTGAGTTAGTACTTGTCCTAATCACAACGGTTATTAGTCTAAGGTATCCCTACCCTATGTTTATAACCTACAACTTTGATATATGAGGGCCTCAGATCCGGGTCCCAAATCACCACAGATATGGTACAATCATTTTATAACTATTGCGGAATACATAAACATAAACTGTTTATACATTAAATATTACACACTATCCCCAAAGTCGAGAACCTTCACATAATACCTTAATCAATATTCTATCTGACATACAATTGCATTATCATACAATACTATTACAAATTTATCTGCACATATAATCCAAAGTTGGACTTGTTCTTGACTTTTCTTGTATCCGACATATTCGTCCTTATCTATCATGATATAGCAAGGGTGAGAAACAATTTTGCCCAGCAAGTTTAAGTTCAACAAATTAAGGATATATCATGATGGAAAGAATTGAACAATAAGCTGGCTAAAATTCTATAATATAATGGTGAACTAGCACGAACAAATTTTCATAGATGAATAAACATTGAACATGAACAACTATATCTGGACCGAATGGTAATGAAGGTGATCAGCTTTTCATACTTGATGAAAACATGCAATATGCACAAAGTGAGATTCAACAATTCATAGACGTGATAATCGGCAATGATTAATCACAAGCATATATGAAATAACAACTCGAGGTCGAATTAGAAAAACTTGTCTGTACCGTTGATTACCGTTAAGTAATTTATTAAGCTTTGACTGAAGACCTAATATTGACAATATAGATCCCCCAGTATTAAAATAATATCATCATAGTATAATACTATTATATATAATTATAAATAACCTAACACATTATCACATAATCCTATCAGTCCATAAGACACATAAGACCTAATATCAATGTCAAACTTTTGCAGTCTGAGTTGAATCCGACACAATTCTGACGTCCTGACGGCCTAGTCGAAGAATTCACAAGTCTATTATCCATAAGACTCTTCTTAAACTGGTTCACAATTATCTTAGATAATTTTGTTATTAGTCAAAATAATTTTCACAGGTTTATAATAATTTTGAAATAATTATTATCATTTAATATGATTTTTCAATCAATAATATCATATTTATCTAATTTAAATACCACAATATTCTATTATCATTAATATTTATTTTTTTATCAAATATTAATGAAAACCATAACATAATATTATAATATATTTATAATATCTCAAAGTATTTTTAATACTTTATTATTACCTTTATATGATTTTAAAATAATTAAAATCATTATTCAATAATTACCAATATATTAAAATATTAATGTTTTCATAAATAATATCAAATTTTATATTTTATAACTTAAAATATTTTTATAACCCTCAAATCGTTTTTATATGATTTTTAAATCATTAATTCTATTTTTTCATAATTTATTCAATACATTTATTAAATAAATTAATTACCATTAATATTAATTAATAAAATTCATCACATAATATTAAAAGTTATTAAAAATAACTTAAAATATTTTCTTATACCATAATATAATTTTAAATGATTTTTCAAATATTAAAATCATTTTAAGTAATTTATTTAATATTATAATTAAATAAATTAAATACCACTAATATTCCAAAATATTAAATATTAATGAAATATATTTCAAATTATTAAAACCCCATTTTTAGACTTTAAAAATAATTTTTAGTAATTTATTATGAATTTTTAATAAGTAAAAACTATTTTTTATCTATTTATTAAATAAAATAATTACTTTTTATAATTAAACTTGCGCTAATGGGGCTTTAGGCGACAAAACCGTCGCAATAGGTGTTCTTCAGTGTTCTTGGCCAAACCCAGATCTTCATAGCTTGTTATCTGGATGCTAGGTTTGATCGGTGTCAATTCATGGATCCTTAAGTTTCTAGGTTTGTAATTGAGTTAGGATTGTAGTACTTATGTAATACTACAATCACCAACTGGTTTCATAGAAATTCTATCACATAACAAAGAAATCTAAGCCTCCAAAAATTATGTCAGGCATGTTCTTCATTTTCTGGGTTACCCAGAAAATGAAGGACAACCAAGGTACCTACTTTTGATGCTTTATATCATGAGTTCCTGGATTGCTTAATGTGATAAAAGGCTTCAATATTGTAATAGAGATGACAAAGAACATACATAACACACTAAACTAGTCTAAAAACATCACAGGTAAGAGATCAAGGCCGGTCAAACCTTGATAGAAAATTTGTTCTTGAAGGTTTATGGGTTTTCTAGAAATTCAACAAAATAGATGGTCAAGTCACCTCTTATAACTTTAATCCAGTGTAAGATCTAAGTGTGCTAGAGGCATGATCATGTAGCCTACATGTCAGTCTACAAATCTAATACAACAACATAACCAAAATATCAAACAACAGCAAGATCTAGGGCCATGAAAATGGTTGTCAAACCATTCTGGGTTTCTAGGCTGCCTAGAAACCAATTGGTCATGGTCGGTCAACTCTGTTTGACTGCTAATATCTTGAAATCTGGATATGATCTTACCCTGATTCCAGTTTCAGATCATAGTCCACATGGCATATAACAGATCTAAAACATAAAACACACCAAACCATTAACACAGAGAGATCTATGAGCCATGGCATTCAGTTGTCAGACCAAAATTTAGGGTTCATAGTCAGTTGATACAAACTTGATTTCATGCATCTAGATGTTAGGGATCTAAGATGTAACAACCCATCACTCAATAACATCCAAATACACAACTTAAAACAATAAACAACAACAAATAACATGCACTACAAGAAAAAAGCTTAAGTCCGACGGATTATTCCGTCGGAATTACTCCTATTCGGTCGAAATTACATTATTCCCGACGAAAATATCCGTCAGATATTCGATCGTAAATATTCGCGTTAAAAATAAGATTCGTCAAAAGTTTTGTCGAAAATTACATATCTTCGACGAACGTATCTCTGACGGATGTACTTCGAACATTAACTATCTTCGAACGAATATATAGGAAAAAATTTTTCGTCGAATATAAGAGTACATAAGTTCGACAGATACATTCCCTCAGAATTATCTTATGTCCGACTGAAAAATAGAATAACTCATCAATCATTAAAATTGGCTAATTATTATATTCGACCGAATTTGCGTCGGAGATAGGGTATTTACGACGGATATGTTGCGTTGAAGATAACGTATGCTCGACTGAAATTATGATATTTCGACATTTATTAAAAAATACTTATTTGTTACTTCCGAGGGAAATTCCGTCGCAATTACCTTATTCCGTCGGAATTAACTATCCTTTTTTTAAAATACAGATTTTAAAAGTTCAGTTTCCAGGTGTTTAAACCCATTAATGTACCTGTAACCTGTCACAACCCAATACACAGTAATATAAACCTGTATCTCACATTCAAATATACAACGTAGCACTAAAACATAATCTTCAACTCATTATCATTCACATTGACATTCAAATATCCACCAAAATGTATTATAAGCTAACCAATTACAAATATAATTAATTGACCATAAATGTTAAACAAATAATTTACAATTGTTGTACAGACGTAATTAGACAATACAATATAAACAAAATGGTCTACAATAACATGAATATATACAAATGAACTATAAACTAGTAAAAGTATGATCATCATCGGGCGGAGGTGAACGACGCTGCTCTGGTGTATGGATGTCAGACTCGTGCTCCTGCTTATCATCGCCAGCCTGGTCGCCATCGCCACCCTGTTGATAGAATCAAAAATATAATCATTAGTCCATATATATATATATATATATATGAGAATTAACAAACTAGCCTTAATTGAAAAACATAAACAATAAGAATGCCTGAGTAGGTGGGGGCGGACGAAAAGCCTCCTCCAAGAGGGTAATCACCATCCGGAGCATCTCGGCGCTCCAAGCGTCGAACTGCTCCTGTGGTAATCCCGTACTCTCTGCAGAGGCCCCTACTATAATATCCTGAGCAATCTGGTGAAGACGAGGATTGCAAGACAACTGCTGACGCCGAAAGATCGGATCGGTATGGAACCTATCCGACATAACCACTATCAGCCACCGGAAGATATCGTCATCCAAGCCAGTGCCCGTATGAGATGGTCCGACATGTGCTCTCAGACGCTGGCGCTAGCTGGAGCCTATAAAGAGATACAAATTCGATTACTAATAATAATTTATATAATGTGATAAATTCGAATAATTTCGTGAAATATTAAAAAAATATTACCTCCATGAAGTGTATGTGCGGGTATCCTCGGCAAACCCAACACTCGATATATGCCGGTACTGCTAGTAGGGGGATCTTGAGACGCAACCCATAGTCTCATCTCCTTATCCTGATCAAATACAATATCAGGAATAGGGGTGGCGAAATCTAACGGCTCAGAACCCCTCCTAATAGTCTCCAGCTCAGCTATACGCTCCTCCCGAAGCCTCTAAAATTGGTCCTGTAATATATTTCGTATACGTATGTTAATTATATCATTTTAGTTAAGATTGAATATTATTAAAAGCTAAATAGTAAGATGAGTTTTACCCATATAGATAAAGCTGCCTTAGACAAAGCACGCTCATCTTTAGGCATGTGGGCTCGATCCTAAAACTCTAGAATGGTAGGATCACGGCCCAAGGTCCTCCCCAATGCCTAATACAAACAATCATAAAACAGGTCTTAAGTATTTGTGTGAGAACTTGACACATAAATAACTAAATACAACGCACTTACCGTCTTCGCCTCCTCGAACGACTGAGAACCAGTGGTGTGTATTATCTGGAGCTGACCACGGTTCTTCTTCGCCTGCTCAGACTTTTTCTTGAAGTCATCAGCCTCCCAGTGCGCACACATAGCCTTCGAGGCTAAATTAGAGACTATGCGGGGCTGATGATCTCTGATGGTGGTCCCGAGCTGGTCCACAACTGCCCGGGCTACCTTCTATCGCATCCCATACAGCCATCCAGGGGAATTCGCAACGACGTGATGCTCAATCACATCATCGCCAGTTGATTAAGAGATGCTCGGGTCAAATCGATAATAAACCTATAACAAAAGATTATTTAAAATTAAGAACAATTGATTTAGTCATCCCAATACAACTATGTAGTGATAATATGCTTAACTTGCGTGGAACTCCCGCAAGACGGTCTGCATAAAAGTGGCATCGTACCGCGCATACTTACTAAACCGCATGCACCCTTTCGGGAGATGCGTCAAACAAATCGCGTGTAGGGTGTGCTTAGCCACCGGGTCTAGTATACTACAGAAAAAGTATAATAATATGTGTTATGTGAATTGTGTTTTGCAATAACTGGTAGAAATAGTACGAATATATTAACACTTACTGCTGGGAAATGACATCCACCGGTACTGTAGGTGGCACTGCCGGCAGATGACCAAATATACCGAGGTTCGTCCCTCGGTGTCGTCGACGAGGTGCATCTGTAATAATTGTATTTAACATGGTACTTCAATAATCATTATAATTAATGCAGCTTGAGATATATTTAAATCCTAGTTAAGATAACTTACTCGCGCCTGAAGAAGAGCCTCCATCGTGGCTACCGTCTCCAGTACCGGATCGCCCACCACCCCGGCGACCTCCACCGCTGTGTCTAGCCATGAATATCCTACTGCAATAACAAAATTGGTAGATTATACGAATATGTAAGGTTTAACAATATGAGGTAAGTAATAATTTGAATGCTCATTTTCAATTACGCACGTCATTAAACCCACCAGAATCAACGTGTATATCATTCTCGGATTCAGTATCTTCCTCATCCTTAGTTTCGAGATCAGTTTCATCATCGTTATCATCCTCGACGACTACATAATCATTCATGTGTATGTTGCCCTCGACATCCTCATCGTTAGGTAAGCCTATGACATCAATATTCACCACATTTTCAGCATGGAACATCCCGAAGGAGTTCTATTAAGCTATTGAACAAAGTTTCAGGTTAAAAAACCCTCTAAATGAACGAACGATCACTTCTCAGCTAGGAATGAATCATCTCCCCATACGAGTCCAATTTATTCCTAGCAAAGAAGTGATCGTTCCCTCATCTAGAGGGTTGCTTAACCTAGAACTTTGTTCAACAACTTAATGACACTCCTTTCGGATGTTGCCATCTGTTATGATGGAACAGTGAGGAATGTCTACAGTAATTTAATTAACTTTACAATTCGAGTATAGGACATAAACAGGAACTACGACCCCCTTTTTTTTGAATTATTGTCGAGGAACCGATTGGAGTACTATTAGATGCAACTGCTATGTCGAAACCTGCATACAAGAAAGAGTATATGTACGGACCGTATTATTAAGTTTATTGAGAATTGTGGCAAACTAAGCAAATGCTACTTAGTTTATTTTGCCGATGAAAAACTAAGTAGGTACTACTTAGTTTCTGAGAACTGTTATTCGGAATATATATGAAGACTACTATTAAATTATTTTATTTTATTTTATTTTTTAAAATTTAATTGTATTTTATAAAATTTAATTTAATTTTATAAAATTTAAATATATTTTATAAAATTTAATTGTATTTCGTTAAATTTAATTTTATATTAAATTAATTTAATTAATTTAATTTAATTTAGTTTATTATTATTATTTATTATTTATTTTATTTTATTATTTATTTAATTTTATTATTTTAATTTTTTATATTTTAATTTTTATTATTATTAAATTAATTTTTTTTATTTTATTGTATTATTATATTTTATTTGTATTGTATTATATATTTTTAAATATTATTTATTAAATTAATTTATCTATTACATTAAATCAAATTTTGGAATTGAATAATTCTGTCAGAAATTCTGTCAAGAATTCTGTCAGAAATAACAAATATACCTACATCAAACATCATCATCACACATTTACTGAAGAATAATTGATAAAATAAATCAACCCCAAAGTTTAGTAAACCCAAACACTTACTGATTAATATGTGTATATACTCAATACCAAACCCAATTCAAAACACGTAATTTATCAGTCCCAAAACTAAGCAAAAAATATATCAGTCCCAAACTGATCACAAATCAAAATATTTATTCAAATTGCCAGAATCACAAAATCAGAACATATATATATGTAACAGTCCCAAATACAACTCCTCGATCAGTCCCAATTCAAATTACATAACTCCTCATCAATAAACAATATCACAAAATCAGAATATCAGAACATGTAACAATCCCAAACCCTTTCTTCAAATATGTAATTTTCTAAATAGGAGAACATTAGGGCATAAATTATTAATAATTATTATAAGAAAAACTATATAAAATTACTGATTATGGTAGAAAAACTATATATTAACAATTATTATGGAGTTAATTGGGGATTTCTAAATAGGGAAAAAAGTATGGCAGAACCTTAAAGCCAGCAAGCTAGCTGATAATGGTAGAGGAGGAGGAGGAAACGGCGGCACCACGAGCTTTCCCAAACCACCACAACGCCTCCACGAGCTTTACCAAACCACCACCGCCACCACGAGCAACGACCGAAAAAATGAGGACGAAAGAAACGGGAGGAAGCTTTGCAAAGTCGATGGAGAGATCGAGAGATGGAGAGACTGGGAGTCGAGAGATGGAAAAAAATAAAAGAAATGGCTGTTTGGGACTGATCTGATTTTTTTTACGATTTTATTAATGAATTTCGACAGAATTACCGTCGGACATAAGTCCCTCGGAATTATCTTATCCTCGACGAGCCTTTCCTTGGATATAACGACAATTTCGTCGAAGTTAGTTTTTGCACTGGCGGGAAAATTGGCGCAATTGAGGGCCTTATACTTCCGACGAAATTCTGTCGTGCTTATCCTATATTCGAGGGAATTATAGTCGATGGATGATTCGGTTGAAGGTATGTTACGTACGACGGAATATAATCCGTCAAGGTTCCATCAGTCAAAATTATCCGATTTTCTTGTAGTGATGGATCTCCAAGATTTAGATATTTTAGGGTATATACCTCTTTCTAGCTTTGATCTTGAATCAGATCATCATGATCTGATCTTAACTTGATATGGATCATACTAAGGACTGAATTACATAAGAATTTCGTGGGTCTAGAGAGAGAAAAGCTTGGTTGAATGTTTGTGGACAAATGAAGTTAAATAATAAACTTTTCTCTCTCTTGATCTATATATATGTTGGATGAAATGAATTTGCTGATATAATTGGGCTGATATGTATTGATTTTTAGCACATGAGCAAATTTAGTTGGATACCTACAACAAATATGGCAAGATTCTCATGTTTCCTATAATAATGCACAAAGGGCAAATTAGTCATTTGTCTTATAATTTTAATGGCATAAATGTAACTTGTCCAACCCTTAGGGTTTAACCCTAAGGTTTTAAAATTTTAAAATTTAAGCATTTTCTAATTAGGTTTTAATGCTCTTAAAAAATTATAATTATGGTTTCCTAATTATATTAAGATTTCCTAATCATATTAGGGCTTGTAATTAGGATTAATGTTTCCTAATTAACATTAAAATTATTAAATTACAAATTAGTTTTTCCCTAATTATAGATTAGGGTTTCTAACTGAACAATTAGGGTTTCTAATTTATAAATTACAGTTTTCTAACTAATTTGTTAGGTTTTACACTAATTAGGTTTGTAATTAATACACTTAAACCTTTAAGCCCCCAAATTAGGGTTTTCATATTCTGAATTAGGGTTTCAAATTCCCGAAACTGAAATTAGGGTTTCCAAAGCCGGTATTAGGGTTACTAAGTGATCGTTAGGATTTTCTAACTGAACATTGACGTTCTTAATATAAATTTAGGGTTTGTCACTAATATAATTTATTTGGTCAACCCTTGACCCTTAACCACGTACTGTACACATATATGATCATATACACCGAACATATACACTTACATACTTAATCCTGAATAATTCTCCACAAAATTTTTTAAATATTTAAAAATCCTTTAAAAATGCCAAATCCATACACTTATTTTTTCTCTAGGTCTATTATTAAACCTTTATTTGATCTTTTAAGATGTTATTAAATTGTCCAAATTCTCAGTTTGTCACAGAGTTAGAGAGAAATAAATATAAATGAAGAAACCTAAGGGAACTTTTGCTCTTTGGTGGTTCAAAAGGAGTCCAAGAAGAAGGAAGGAGGTGGAGGGCTACATAAGGTTTTATCTAAGAGGAGGAAAGCATCCAAGAGGTAAGATCATGCGTTAGTCTTGATTTTTGTAAGTTAAGTTAGTATATGTTATTCTAAGTAGAAATGCATGCTTGGTTGTGGGAGTTTTATATTTTGTGGGATCATGAAGAATTCAAAGTTATAAGGATGAGTATTGGAAGGAGATTATATGGTATATATGCTTTGTGTCGACGCCTAAAAGATTTTGGATCCCTCTTCCTAATGTGTTTCTTACCCTTTATATTTTGCGACGCCCCCAAATTCAGGTACTTGAAACCTGAATTCAGTGCTTCATGGTACCATTTTTTTCAGCAGAATAATAATAATAATGTCATAAATATCAAACTTAATTTACTTATCAGAGTTTTATAAATCCAAGTTATGCGACCTTAAAACATTTCATTACATGATAGATAATAAATATCGTCAATTTATTTAAGTCTAGCTATTACATAAGATAACACAAACTTAATGTAAAGTCCCCGAACCCGGATACTTGAAAACCGAACTCGGTACTTCACGATACCATTTCTATGAGTGGAAATATTACTAATAATAATAACAATAATATAAATTTTAAACTTAACTTACATTTATCAGAGTCTAATCCCAAGTACGCAACCTTTACTACATTCTTTACATGATATATGATACATATCATTAACTTAATACAGTCTATCTATTACAAATGATACCAATAACATATTCTGTTTGCTTTTCTTTTTCACTTGATCCTGGCCGAGCATTCTAGCTGTTCACACTTAGCTGAAAAACATTTAAATTAAGCAAGGATGAGCATTTGAGTGCCCAGCAAGTATTTATATATATAAGTTGAAAGAATTTAAATGTTTTCTTTATAATATTCTTCTACAACTGGTCAATAGTTGTGAAGTAATTTGTACCAATAACAATAACACAACAACCCTCTTTCAAATTTTTGAAACTGTGTATTGTCTATACATGGGTTTCTGTGATATATTATGAATATTGTTTTCATTTTCGAAAGGGTTTAAACAGAAATTCATCTGTAAACCAGCCATTACTTACGGGCCTGAGGGTGTACAGTCCATGGGACCTGTATTGATCAATTCTACATTGCTAGAACGATATTATTGTTCATCCTTTGTCCGCCGTAGCGCATAAAATTTTTTCCATTATCGGGATGTTCATACCTGTCGGGTTTTCATAACAAAGGTCTTATATAATTCAACATATATGTATATCAAAGGTGTATCAACATGTGATTAAATATAATGATTATCCAAGTGGGGACACTTGTATAATCATTTATAGAAATTAACGAACAGAATATATATCTGAATTATCATATACTAACATGTTGATAATCTATGGGTGTATATAATATAGGTTTAATAATCTGTACAGTAATAATAATATTTCTGAAACATTCTTACACTTGTCCATTGCATAAAGAAAAGGTAAAGGTAGGATACTTGCCTGATGCGCTGCTTACAATTACGCAACTTAGATTTATCTTTTCTATCACGACCTATCATTAATCAAATCATTCTATCGATTATAATCACATATCATAACATATAGTACTGCTTATTGCAGTCAGCACATAACATAATCACATTGTCATACATGTTCAACAATTATTTTATCACAAACAAACATCAACTCATTCCTAATCACATTGTCACACAACTTTATCCACCATTGAATCACAAATAAAATAATTAACTAACTAAATTTCTAAGTCCAAATCAATTTCTGAACCATGTCGGTCTACCGACATCTTTATCGGGTAATTATCGAGTCTAAGACTCTAAACAGTTGTTAAATATCCATTTAGACTAATTAAATAACAGTCATATCATTTTTCATGACCTTATAATAATTATAAAATAATTATTACCATTTACCATAATTTTTGAAATATCAAAATCATTATTAAATGATTTAAATATCAAACAATTCAATTATCATCAATATTTAATTAATATAAAACTATTAATCAAACCATTGCCAAAATATTAAAGTTATTTATAATAACTTAAAATATTTGTAAAGTACTTATATTACCCTTAAATGATTTTTAAAACATTTAAAATCATTATTAAATAATTACCATTAATATTTAAATATTAATGAACTATTATCTAAATATTAAAAGTCATTAATTATAACTTTAAAATATTTTTAATTCACTTATATCATTTTTAAATGATTTTTAAATAAATAAAACCATTTTTAAACTATTTATTTAATATAATTATTAAATAAATTTAATATCATTAATCATTAAATAAATATCATTAATATTAAATTATTAATGAAAATATCCCTTAAATATTAAAAGTTATATTTTATAACTTAAAATATCTGTAAACACTTTATTTTCATTTAAAATGATTTTTAAAATAATAAAATCATTTTTAAACTAATTTATTTAATATAATTATTAAATAAACTAAATATCATTAATAATAAATTAATATCATTAATATTAAATTTATAATATTTTTCATGACAAAATATCAAAAGTCATATTTTATAACTTAAAATATTTTTATAATACTTTAAATGATTTTTAAAATCATTAATTTTATTTTAAATAATTTATTTAATATATTTATTAAATATCTTAAACATCCTTAATATTAATTAATTAATGAAATTTCATCACAAAATATTAAATTTCATTAAAAATAACTTAAAATATTTTCTAACACAATAATATTTTTTTTCATGATTTTTCATGAATTAAAACTATTTTTAAATAATTTATTTAATATTATAATTAAATAAATAAATACCTTTTATATTCCAAAAATACTAAATATTTATGAAATATACTCAAAATAATTAAAATATAATTTTCGGACTTTAAAATAATTTTTTAGAATTTATTTTGTATTTTTCATAATTAAAAACTATTTTTTACTATTTTTAAATCATTTTCGAAAAATAATTATAATAAACCGTCGCTAAAGGCCCCTATAGCGACAGAATCGTCGCTATAGGTGTTCTTGAGACTGCCCAGAAATCATAAGGCAGTGAACGAGTGCACTACTTTGACCCTGAATAACTTTCCCCTCTTAATGAATCTGGGAAATCTATGACTTTGGACTTGTAGAGGAATTACCAGACTACAATTAACAACAATCATAACGTTTAAACAACATCAGATCTGGGAGATATAAGCCTCCAAACTATCTGACAACGCTGTTCTTCATGAAAAAACAGTTTGAGGTGATTACTTTGGACCTCTATAACTTGATGATCGTGTAACGTTTATGTGATCTATCAACTCCAGTGTGTAGACAACATGTAGGAATACAACTATAACACTTAAAATCATCATAAAAACAAGAAATAAAGCATCTAAAGTATGGTCAAACGGTTCCAGAAAAATCAACACTTAGAAAATTCGATCTGGGTTGCCCAGAAATTGTCCGGTCAATGCCGGTCAACCCACTTTGACCTTAAATAACTTTTGATCCACAATAGATATGGACCTGATTATTTTTTTACCTTAAAGAACATTACAGACTACATATAACAACTTTTAAACAACACAAATCATGATCTATCAAAGAGTTATAAGCCCTGACATTTGATGAAAAATCACAGATTCGTTTTTTTCCAACTTGCTTAAAACTTCAAATTCGTGCACTTTGATGTTATGGGTCTTTGATATATCAGCCCTGATCATCAATTGACACCTTATTACACATATTTAACAAATCAATTACAACATTTAACAACAAATCGAAGGATTTCTAGGATTAGGGTTTTATACCTTTCTTTGATCCAATTTTTGATTTTGTGCTTCTGATTTGTTATTGTTGATCGTGGGGCTGTGTTTGTGACTGATCTACTATGGATTTTCGTGGGTTTTGGGAGAGAGAGGTCTAGGATGAGCTTGGTGAAAATTTGAGCAATAAAAATACACTTTCTCTCTCCTTAGATCTATATATAGCAAATTAAAATGCACATGGCTGATCTAGAAGGCTGATTGTTGTCAATTAGAGAGCATGTGGAGTTGGTGGAGTTAGTAAGAGTTGGTTAACAACTCAACCTAAATGTCAAACCCTAGTATTTAACTTAAATAATACAACTAGGGGTATAATAGTCATTTAGCTTGTAATTTTAAGGGCAACCATGTAATCCTTGCAAACCCTTAGGGTTTAACACAAATCAAATGTAGGATTTAGCAATTAAGGTTTGTACAAAAATAAAAACAAAAAAATAGAAATTGATTTTAGTTTCTAAGATTTGAAAATTAAAATTTATTAACTAGATTAGGTTAATAATTAAATTATACAAGAACATTAGGGTTTAGTACCCCTACCCATATTAACCTTGCCAATTAGACAATTAGTGTTTACAATTCCGATAATTAGGGTTACCATAAGCAAATTAGGGTTTCTAACTTTTGAAATTAGGGTTTATAATATAGAAAAATAATAAGGATTTTTAAATAATTACGATTCTCCCTAATTAGGGTTAATACATATAACACCGATCATAAATCACATTATCGTGATTACATAACAGCCTTAAGCCGACATTTAATTTTTAATTTAGGGTTTGACAGTTTGAAACTAGGGTTTCTATTTTTAAATAGGATTTCTAAATAACAAAATTATATAATGCATAACATATATCATATAACACAGTTAAACAACAGTCTTGAACTCACAGCTGAGTTCCAAATTAGGGTTTTTAATAATTTAGGGTTTCTAGAATTTTAATTAGGGTTTACCTAATTAATACATTTAATACATGCCATAAATTATATAACACACTTATAAAACAAATCTTGCACTCTAATTTGGATCTCAAATTAGGGTTTAACATTATTACTAAGGTTTGGTCATAATACACCGTAATTGACCAACCATTATCAATACAGAAATACAGTACATATTCATAGCACTGAAAAATCAAAATATAATTATATTATAATATTATTATCATTATTCCTTATTCGAGAACCAAAAATAGGGTTTGAAAAATATTATTAAGGTTTATAAAAATATTAATAGGGTTTGGTTGTAATATAATAAAACTGTTCCACACATTAATATTACACACATAACACACATATCTATAACACAGGCAAATAATAATATAATATTATTATTTTCATTCCTTGATCAAAACCCAGAATTAGGGTTTGGATTCCATATCTGATTTATCTTTCATATATAACCTTAATAATTAAGTTAAAATAATTAACTTAACTATTCTGAAATAATTTCATATAATAAAATAAATATTATAAAAAAAATTCTATAATCATATCATATATTATTCAATTAATATAATTATCATATTTTCATGGAAAATAAACATTAAAAACATTTTTACTATAAAACTAATTATTATTAGAATATAATTTATAATGAGTAATAATTCTAAAATAAAATTATTCATAATCATTCATGTAATAAATATATTCTATATTCATCACATAAATACATACATAATACCTTTCATGCATTCTTACCTTTAAAATAAATAATTATTCTAAAATCATTTCCTATATTATTTAAATAATATAAGATTATATTTTCCTTGAAAAATAATTAATAAAACATTTTCGATAAGGAATTAATTAGTATGAAAATATAATTGATAATAATCAAATAATTCTAAAATAAATTTATTTGCAATACTTAATGTAATAAATAAATTTTATTTATCACACATATAATTATAATTACACATTACCTTGACACATATCATTCATATTTATTTTAAAAAAAAAAATTTATACGCAAAATTTATGATTTATTTATATAGAAAATATCGGGTTGTCACACTTAATCTGATAGCTTTCCTTTCCCATTGTTCTTGCATGAACCTTCAGGTTGATCATACATAGCTGAAAATATTTAAATTAAGCAAGAATGAGTATTTAAGTGTCTAGCAAGTAATAACAATTATAAATATTAGCTGAAAGGATTAAATATTTTCTTTGAAAGATTCTTCAACAACGAAGAAATAGTTATGAAGTACTGAAGCAACACTAACCAACATAACAATTGTTATTTCAATTTTTGAAACTACTTATTGACTATAAATGGAGAGCATTCGATAGACTATGAACATAGTTTTCAGTTTTCAAAAAGGTCAAACAAAACTTCATCTGCAAACCGTCATAACTTACAGGCACGGGGGGTGATCGACCCGTTATGCCCTGTATTGATCAATACTACATACCAGAACGATATTCTCGTTCATCATATTTGCTTCAGGTGCACAAAACTTTTTCCCAGATTAGGGATGTTCATACTTAGTTGGGATTCCGAACCCAAACAATTTGATTGGATACAAGAAGGTTTAATCATATTCAATGATATTTCTAAATCTGTGTCTAGCTGATCAAATAGCTTAGACGATTATATATATATATATATATATATATATATATATATATATATATACTACAATGATTATCCAAGTGAGGACACTTGTATAATCATATTTCAAAATTAACAAATAGGATATATATATGAGTTATATGATATAATATCATGTTGATAAACAATGATCGGATATAATATATACGACAATATGGTTAGTACTCTAGTACAATAATAATATAAATTTGAAACTTTCTTACTCATATTCATTGCATAAAGAAAATGGAAATGTAAAGATACTTGCTTACGATATCCGTTGAATAAAGTAAAACAAGAGTTTATGATACTTGACTGGTCTTCTGCTTACACAACTTAGTTATATCCTTAATTCAATGACCTAACATTTATAAGATTGTTCTATTGATTAGAATAACATATAACACATAGTACTATTAATTACAGTCAACACATATCCTAATCACATTGTCTCATAGTTATATTAATCAATAAGACATAAACAAATACTTATACAGTCAAACTATAGAGTTTCGGATCAATTTCAATAGCATTTCGGTGTACCGACGGCTTTATCGGGTAATTATCGAGTTTAAAACTCTATCATGAAGTTCAATATTTTCCTGGATATTTTAAATACCAGTCATCTTAGTTTTAAATGACTTATAATAATTTATAAATGATTATTATAATTTATCTTGATTTTTCAAACTCTAGAATCATTATCAAATGATTTAAATATTAGATCATTCTATTATCATTAATATTAAAATATTAATGTAACCATTGCCTAAAATATCAAAGTTATTTTTAATAACTCAAAATATTTTTAAAGTATTAATATTACCCTTAAATGATTTTTAAAACATTTAAAATCATTTTTAAACCATTACCATTAATATTAAAATATAAAGGTATTATTCACTAAAATATTAAAAGTCACTTATAATTACTTAAAATATGTTTAAACCATTTATATCCTTTTTAAATAATTTTTAAATCAATAAAATCATTTTTAATCTATTTATTTAATATAATTATTAAATAAATTTAATATTATTAATATTAAATAATTAATGAAATTTATCTTAAAATATTAAAAGTTCTGTTTTATAACTTAGAATATCTTTAAACTCTTTATTTTCTTTTAAAATGATTTTTATAATATTAAAATCATTTTTAAACAAATTTATTATCTAATATCATTAATATTAAGTAATTAATGAAATTTACTTTAAACTATTGAAAGTTGCATTTTATAACTTAAAATATTATTTAATACCTTATTATCATTTAAAATGATTTTTAACATAATAAAATCATTTTTAGTTAATTTATTTACTGCATTTACTAAATAAATAATATTCAAATAATTACTCATATTTATGGAAAATAAGTCAAATTATTAAAAGTTAATGTTTATGACTTAAAATAATTTTTAAAACTGATTTTATAATTTTCAGAATTTATTTACTATTTTTAAATTATTTTCCAGAAATTAAAAAATAAAAATAATAGGAATTGTCGCTATAGGCTATAACGACAAAATCTGTCACCTTAGGTGTTCTTGAGCTCAAGAACACTGACAAGGCAGTTAACGAGGGGGAACGTTTGACCAAGTTTAATTCAGTGTGTATAGTGTTTTTGGGCTAGCCATTGATTAGATCTTGTAGTACTAGTGTAACACTACATTTAACAACAACTAACAAGGTCAAACAATAACACAACTGAGAAATATAAGCCATCAAAGTGGCTGTCAGAGACTGTTCTTCATTTCTGGGTTACCCAGAATGAAGAACAGCTCGAGGGTCTTACTTTGGGCCTCCACTACTTGCTATACGTGTATTGTTTTTGTGATATTAAGATCCCAGTGTGTAGACAACATGTAGGTGTACAGATCAATTACATAATATACATATAACAACAACACACGATCAAGATTCATGCTGGTCAACCCATGTCAGAGATCACAGACTTGAGTTTTCTGGGTTACCCAGAAAACACAAGTCGTGATCATCTGGCCTATTTTGACCGGCCACTGTGTTAAATCAGTTTGATGTTTTAGTGATCTAAAGCCATGATATTGAAGTTCATATAACCTACTACAATTTTATTACATCAACAAGATCAAAACAACAACCAACTGAAAGATCTAAGCAATTGAAAACGTTGTCATAACACTGCCTAAACTTTCTGGGTTACCCAGAAAGTAAAGCTTAACGATCAACGAGGTTTGACCAATTACTACGATCTATTTGAGGCTTTATAACGTTCGAACGTGCTTTAAACTTATAGTACTCATGACATACTATAATCTAGATATCCATATTCATCCTAACAACGTTCCAGAAACCAAATCAAGGCCGGTCAAAGTCACGGCCAGAACACGTTCTTCAGTTTTCTAGGTTACCCAGAAAACTTAGTTCGTGTTCGGTCAACGAACTTTGACCGTGAATAACTTTTGATCTATGCATGCAATGATCATGAACCGACTTGCAGATTACTAACAACATTACAAACTAGAACCTCAAACCTTTAAATCACCAAAACAATAAACGAACACGGATCTACAAGGCCTGACATTCACTGTCAGACAACAAAAATTAAAATGTCCAGATTTATAAAATCATCAATTTCGAGCATCTAAGTATTATGGATCTGAGTTATAACAACCAAGATCACTAAATGGCACCTTATAACATAACTTTAAACATTTAAACATAACATCTAACATGAAATCAAAAATAGAAATTTAGGTTTAGGGTTTTACCTTTCTTGAACAAAATCTGATTCTAGGCTACTGATTTTGTTGTGGTTGTTAGTGGGGCTTGATTAGGGACTGGTCTAGCACTAAAATTCGGAGGTTTGAGTTGAGTGTTGGTGAAAAAATGAGCAAGTTAGTAGCATTTTTCCCTTTCAATCTATATATAGCATGGTGTGATGCTTATGGTTGAGCATGTGATCAGTCCTTTGATTGATTAAAGGCTATTACTAGACCACATGGCTAACTAGAGTTGGTCACCAACCACCTACTAGGTCTAGATCTACATTCTACCTTATTAAAATAATAAAAAGGGTAGTTTGGTCATTTGGTTTTTACTTTTAGTGGTAATGTTGACAGTTCCTCACACCCATTAGGGTTTAACCCTAGAGCTCCAAAAGTCCATGTTTTAGGATTTTGAGATTAGGGCTAAAATGGGAATCTTAGTTTCTAAAAATGTGAATTAGGGTTCTCTAATTAAATTAGGTTTACTAATTACCTAGAATTTATAAATTAGACTTTATAATATACTAATTTCTATTAACCTTGCTAAATTAATAATTAGGGTTTATAATTTAGCAATTAGGGTTCTAATTTAGTAATTAGGGTTTCTAAGTATTAATTAGGGTTTACCTAATTAATATTAAATATAATAATAATTGTTATTAATTACATAACACATAACTTAATAATTTTTATAGTCGTAATTAACTTATGTACTATAGTTTATCAGTAATGCTAGGGTTTGCACTGCTTTACTAAAACTGTTCCACATATTAACATTACATGTGACGCCCCCAAAATAGGTCCATTCTATCCAACCCATTCTGAGTCGCCAAATACATGGTACAGAAACAACTACAACTTCATTAATACAATTGTCGTGCAAAATACGACAACACATAAACTTTGAGTTTAAACACAAATATTGTCTTCTAGACAATATCCACACTCAAATAAGTCCTCATTACAATTATTGATACACTATATTACAAAATGGTGAGGACTACTAAAACAATTGTCTTGAACCATCACTCCACACCCCAACTAGTTCCCGCTATATTCTCGCCTCCTGAGAAGAAAAGTGGAACAAAAAGGAAAAGGGTGAGCTCAACTAGCCCAGTAAATAATATTATGACTAAGATAATGTACAACAAATTATCCTTAGTCTTCAACAGGGAAAAATCTGATAGAATACAATAGACAACAATTTTTAGATCAACAACTGCAGCGGAAACAAAAATTCATTAGAAGAGTTTACTAGAGAATGAAATCTACTATCATCTATGAATTTAAAAGTCCATCATCGATATTTTATCCCTGTAACATCAATCAATATACATCTGGAATTAAATATTCATCTTTGCACTACAGGCCAAAGATATTCATCAGTTGGTCATGTTCATCTAAACACCTGTTCATCTTTGCACTACGGGCCAAAGATATTAATCAGTCGGTCATGTTCATCTCAACATCTGTTCATCTTTGCACTACGGGTCAAAGATATTCATCAAGAAATCATTCATCTTTACACTACAGGCCAAAGATATTCAGTTATATCATCATTTAGGACTGAGGATGATGAAAAATATTTTAAAGGAAACGAATCCAGTGAAACAAAAGAAAAAATATTAAGGATTCGTATTTTAAACAATCCAAGTTCAAAAATAATTCATAAATAATCAGAGTGGGGTAAAATTCAGGAATGAAGATCAAAACATAGATCCAATCAAATATAGGAGTCATAACAGACAATCTTGGACATAGAAAAGAAAATTTGATTTTTCTTTGAATAGTGTCGTATTCGTGAATAGTGCCATATACGTGAATAAAAACGTTTTTCTAACTATAAATATTTTAAACTTCCAAAAATCAATTATTCTGGAACCTCAGAATTTCAAAAATTCATAATTAATAGCCATTTTATCGGAAAATTCAAATGTCGCAACTTTTTATAGGAAATTCAATTCTCTACAACTTTGCAGAAGAAAATGTTTTCAAATTCCAAACAGAAATTGACCGAAATCCACATACGGACGATTTTACAAGCCATAATCAAATTTCAGTCAAGAAATGGGGTCCACCGACACACAAAACATGTGTTAATCATTTAATGTAATAAAAATACTCTTCCTCCTCATATACTCATATATCCCACATTCATTGTAAAAATATAATCATTATTCTATTATAATAATATATTAAAATATTATTTTATTAGAAAAGATAAAATATCATTTTTTTAACAATTGTCACTTTAAAAATTTTCTCCATCTATATCCACATAAAATCAATATTTTTCTCATCATATATATCAATAATTAATTATTCACAAATAATATTACAGAATCACAGTACTGGTAACCAGACCATTCCCAGAAAAGAGGGGGCTTTCCAATAAGAATTTCTCCTTACTAGCGCGCAATTAGGTGACCAAACCTCTCCTTAGACATAACTTTCTAGACATTTCTAATAATGTTATCTAATAATATTATTCAGATAATATGAATTATTGCTCCGATAATGGAAAATACTGTGTAGTGATAATTATTAAAACAACAGTAATATAAAAAAATCAACGCAACAATTATTAAATCAATAAAATAAAATACTGAACAATAATTAATGTAACAATTATTAAGTAGTGCCTTCTTACGTAAGAGTCAATAATTCAAAATACTGTGCAATATTGTGTGCTACTGTGCAACAACGCGTATTACTTTACTTTACCCACCGAGTATTCCAACAGTGTTAACGGTAACAACTACACCGTTATTTATAAACAACTTATACTTGTCATTTTCTTCATCCAATCGCTTTCTGTTATGGGGCCCACACAAGGCTGCGCCGTCGTACGAATATTCCCCGACAACAAGAATATACCACGACCAAACGAATATTCTCCGACAACAATGAGTATTTTATAACCACTTGCTTATTTGAAATATTCGCGCATTTTACTCATAACTAACCACATTAATCAATTCAACCCTTACTATTTCAAAATAATAAATAGAGGAAATTAAATTTCAATTATTAATAAATTGGGGTCTTACAACTTCCCCTCCTTATGAAATTTCGTCCTCGAAATTGACGTACGTACCTGGTGTTTTGAAAAGATGAGGATACCTCGCTTTCATTTCCGTTTCCAACTCCCAGGTCATTTCCTCAATAGCATGGTTTCTCCACAAAACTTTAACTTGTGGTATAACCTTCGTACATAGGACATGTTGCTTCCTATCCAAAATCTTGACAGGTACCTCTTCATACATTAAGTCTTCGGCTATCTCGTCTGGTTCTAACTCAATAACATGGTTCGGGTCATCCACATATTTACGTAACATCGATACGTGAAACATGTTATGAACACGCGTTATATTTGGCGGTAAAATGAGTCTATAGGCCACAGTTCTTATTCGATCTAGGATTTTAAATGGACTAATAAATCGAAGGTTTGAGCTTTTCCCACCTCGCCAATTCTCTATTTTGGAATAACAACTTCTTATACCTCCTTCTTCATATTCATCAACTCCGGTGTGTAGCTTGAACGTTTTTAACTTTATCGATTAATGTCGGTTCTACTTGTATATCATCACGTGAGTCCCTAGAGTCTTTAACTCTATATCTATCATTTGTAAGTTATATGAAATGGGTCTTTGACAATATCGCATTCGTACTCGTATACGATCTTTTACTCAACACATCAACTACCAAGTTCGCTTTTCCAGGATGGTATGGTCAGAACATGTGCCGAAATGAGTCTCCTATTGAGTTCTTTGAAGCTCTTCCCACATTCCTTACTCCATTCAAATTTTGTATCTCTACGAGTCAGCTGCGTTAATGGAGTAGTGATTCGAGAAAATCTTTCCACAAAATCTTCGATAATAACCAGCTAAGCATAGAAAGCTACGTATTTTGATTACTGACTGAGGTTGCTCTCAACTGTGACTCATATCCCAATCTTGGATATCACGTCACAAGGACACCTATCAGTTTACTACCGCACAAATATGGCATCCCCTACAGAGAGTTTGGTTTCAGTGCATTCAACAAAGGAAGTCAACAGATAGAGGCTAAGGTACCAACTCCTGTAGTTAGGTTTTAACTCCTGAAGTTCAATAGGAGCAATTTTATATGAGATTTTAGAAATGGGTTTTGTGTCGGGTTCAAAGTTGATACAAAATTCAATATCACGCTATGGGAGTAGGCTAGGAAATTTTTCAGGAAATACATCAGGAAATTTACTAACAATAGAAATATCATTCAAATCTGACGTATTTTTGTTTAAGTCCATAACTTGGGCTAAGAAAACTTGACATCCATTTTTCAATAAACGAATGAATTTATGGCTTGATATGAAAGTGTTTGACTTCAATGGTTTGGTTGCTTAAATTCGAATAACAGGTTGCTTAGAAATATGAAAACTAACAACCTTACAAAAGCAATCAATTTTAGAATGATGAGTGGTTGACCAATCAATCCCTAAGGTCATATCAAAATCAAGTATCTTTAAAGAAATAAGGTCAACAGGTAATGTGATGGTGCAAACTTGGATCAAACAAGATTTATAAACAGTGGATGTAACGAAAGTTTCTCATAACGGAGTTTCAACAGATAGGTCAACGTCTAATTTCTCCGGAGTCAAGTTTAAACGTTGAGCATAAGTAGGAGAGATAAATTAATGGGTAGCACCGGTATCTAGTAATGTATAAACTTCGCATGAATTTATGATTAGCTTACCCGTGATCACCTCGTTTGGTTTCTTCGCATATTGACTAGTCACGACAAACGCTCTTCCAAGAACCGTTGACTTTGACTTTTTTGGGACAGTCTTTTGAGTCACCATCCCCACTGGGTTTGGTTTCGTTACCGTACATTCTCGAGCGATATGTCCTTCCTTTCCACAATTTTAGCATACCTTGAACTGTTGTGGACAGTTTGGGCTGCTGTGTCCCTCTTTCCACATTTGTAGCATCTAACTGACGATCGTTCTTTTCCCCTAGAATTTGTTGCTGGTGCTGCTGCCGACGTCTTCCCGTCATCGTTAAATCTTCTCTTCTTAGATCGGACATCTCTTTCCATAATATCAACGCGTCGTGCGGCTTTAACCCATGCATCACTCATTCTCACTCGTTCAGTTATTTCTTCTTTCAGCTCAGATTCCAGCTTTATCATCTTATACTCTGCCAAAGAGTGCTTCTGTTCAAGCATCACATATCGGGTAACACAAGCTTGAATCGTTGCATCCTTTTGCTCCACGACCGCCTGCCGTTCTTCAGCTTGATCTTCTAACTTACGAATACTATTTTGCAATTCTATATTTTTATCATAAAATACCTCAAATAAATTCTCCTCAGGTACCTCTTCTTCCCCTTCTTCCTCACTCTCAGCTGTTACCTTTATGACTATCTCAAGTGCAACTATCAATTCTTCACTCACCACATAGATATCTCTAATTCCTTCTTCGCCTGACATCACATTAGCCTGGTTGGTGACTAAAGGTGTCTCCACAATCTCATTCACTCTATTGTTAACGTTCTCAGTTGCCATTCTTAAATACTGCCATAAAACAAGGGTTAATTAAAAAAAATTAACATACCACATAATATCTATATACTCTGACCAATCAACAAATTAGCTTAGGTAGGACACACTAGCGAAGGATTTAGTTGTCTCTCCCCTCCTAGTTCTATTCCCCGATCTCCGCCAGAGATAATATCCCTAAGCTCTGATACCAACTGTGACGCCCCCAAAATAGGTCCATTCCATCCAACCCATTCTAAGTCGCCAAATACATGGTACAGAAACAACTACAACTTCATTAATACAATTGTCGTGCAATATACGACAACACATAAACTTTGAGTTTAAATACAAATATTGTCTTCTAGACAATATCCACACTCAAATAAGTCCTCATTACAATTATTGATACACTATATTACATAATGGTGAGGACTACTAAAACAACTATCTTGAACCATCACTCCACACCCGAACTAGTTCCCACTATATTCTCGCCTCCTGAGAAGAAAAATGAAACAAAAAGGAAAAGGGTGAGCTCAACTAGCCCAGTAAAGAATATTATGACTAAGATAATGTACAACAAATTATCCTTAGTCTTCAACAGGGAAAACTCTGATATAATTCAATAGACAACAAGTTTTAGATCAGCAACTGCAGCGGAAACAAAAATTCATTAGAAGAGTTAAGTAGAGAATGAAATCTACTATCATCTATGAATTTAAAAGTCCATCATCGATATTTTATCCCTGTAACATCGATCAATATACATCTGGAATCAAATATTCATCTTTGCACTACAGGCCAAAGATATTCATCAGTTGGTCATGTTCATCTAAACACCTGTTCATCTTCGCACTACGGGCCAAAGATATTAATCAGTCGGTCATGTTCATCTCAACACCTGTTCATCTTTGCACTATGGGCCAAAGATATTCATCAAGAAATCATTCATCTTTGCACTACATGCCAAAGATATTCAGTTATATCATCATTTAGGACTGAGGCTATTGAAAAATATTTTAAAGGAAACGAATCCAGTGAAACAAAAGAACAAATATTAAGGATTCGTACTTTAAACAATCCAAGTTCAAAAATAATTCATAAATAATCAGAGTGGAGTAAAATTCAGGAATGAAGACCAAAACATAGATCCAATCAAATATAGGAATCATAACAGACAATCTTGGACATAGAAAAGAAAATTTATTTTTTCTGTGAATAGTGTCGTAATCGTGAATAGTGTCGTATTCGTGAATAGTGCCGTATACGTGAATAGTAACTCCGACACTAAAAGATAGAAATTTAAAAAAAAAATATCATCATGCTTCGTGAATAGTACTCGTAAATAGTAACTCATGAATAGTAACTAGTGAATAGTAACTCATGAATAATAACCCGTGAATAGTAACTCATGAATAGTAACCCCGACATGAAAAGTTTCAAAATTGATAAAAAGTTCCCACCAATATTTCGGCATAATGATATTGTAGAAATAATATCATTTTTAATAAAATAAAATCCCTTACCTTAGAAAGAATAATACTTCTGGCTGGAATACTGGATATAGTGCTGAAAAAACTTGCACCGTATAGCAATACTCAAAGTAATAAAATAATCACAAAATACGCTCGATATTATAGAGAGAAAGAGAGAGAAAACTTCAGTTTTTGGTGTGATTTTCAATTCTAACCTAAGCACCCTATTTATAGGAAATTGCTTAGAACACCAAAGCAGAAAATTTAATAAAATATTAATATATATATATATATATATATATATATATATTAAATTTTCCTACCCACACACCAGCTCACAACATCAGCCATTTGCAACACATGGGAGGCCAACCAAAATAATAAAAACGTTTTTCTAACTATAAATATTTTAAACTTCCAAAAATCAATTATTCTGGAACCTCAGAATTTCAATAATTCATAATAAATAGCCATTTTATCAGAAAATTTGAATCCTGCAACTTTCTATAGGAAATTCAATTCTCTACAACTTTGCAGAAGAAAGTTTTTCCAAATTCCAAACAGAAATTGACCGAAATCGACATACGGACGATTTTACAAGTCATAATCAAATTTCAGTCAAGAAATGAGGTCCACCGACACACAAAACATATGTTAATCACTTAATGCAACAAAAATACTCTTCCTCCTCATATACTCATATATCCCACATTCATTGTAAAAATACCATCATTATTCTATTATAATAATATAATAAAATATTATTTTATCAGAAAAGATAAAATATCATTTTTCTAACAATTGTCACTTTAAAAATTTTCTCCATCTATATCGACATAAAATTAATATTTTCCTCATCATATAAATCAATAATTAATTACTCACATATAATATTACAGAATCACAGTACTGGCAACCAGGTCGTTCCCAGGAAAGAGGAGACTTTCCAATAAGGATTTCTCCTTAGTGGCGCGTAATTAGGTGACCAAACCTCTCCTTAGACATAACTTTCTAGACATTGCCAATAATGTTATCTAATAATATTATTCAGATAATATGAATTATTGCTCCGATAATGGAAAATACTGTGTAGTTACAATTATTGAAACAACAGTAATATAAAAAAATCAACACAACAATTATTAAATCAATAAAATAAAATACTGAACAATAATTACTATAACAATTATTGAGTAGTGTCATCTTACGTAAGAGTGAATAATTCAAAAATACTGTGCAATACCGTGTGCTACTGTGCAACAACGCGTATTACTTTACTTTACCCACTGGGTATTCCAACAGTGTTAACGGTAACAACTACGTCGTTATTTATAAACAACTTATACTTGTCATTTTCTTCATCCAATCGCTTTCCGTTATGGGGCCCACACAAGGCTGTGTCGTCGTACGAATATTCCACGACCAAACGAATATTCTCCGACAACAATGAGTATTTTATAACCACTTGCTTATTTGAAATATTCGCGCATTTTACTCATAACTAACCACATTAATCAATTCAACCCTTACTATTTCAAAATAATAAATAGAGGAAATTAAATTTCAATTATTAATAAATTGGGGTCTTACATTACACACATATCAAGCATGTTTATATTACTGAAATATATTTAATATTATATAAATATTCTCATTTCTTATTCAAAATCCAGAATTAGGGTTTTGAATCCATATCCGACATAACCTTCATATATACCATTATTAATTAAGTTAAAATAATTAACTTAACTAATATAATAAAATAAAAATCATAATAATCCTTATAATCATATCATATATATAATAATCATATTTTCTTGGAAAATAAATAATTAATATTTTTATTACAAAATTAATTTATAATAAGAATATAACCTATAATGATCAATAATTCTTAAAAGAATTTATTTATCATTATTCATATAATAATTAAGTTTTATTTGTCACATAAATACCTATACTTTTCTTTGCACATAATCCCACCTTTATATAAAAAAAAATTAAATTCAAAATTTATTATTTAATTATTTTGAAAATCATAGGGTATTACATCCACCCTCCCTTATAAGGATTTTGTCCCCAGAATCACCGCTTCAAAACTTATAGATACTAGGGAAAATAACATACACAATCATTTCAAGTAGATCTCAATCAGATTCGATCGAACTGATCTTTAACTATTCAAGATACAACTTGTCCATCTGATCATACGGGAATTTGACTTCTAACAGAACTCAAATTTCTCCTTCAAAATTTCTTTATAATAAAATAAAATCATATATAAGAAAAATGAAATTGATTCAAATAATACCTGAAGTTCCATCCCCGACTGCTACGGTATCCTGAACCATCATGTTGAAGACTCTTACGGTTGGTTTTGTTGAAGTTGGTCCCGTTATCGCCAGTGTTTCGTTGCCTCTCCCCGCATTCAATCTTCCAGCATCCATCCTTCTTTTTGGACAGTCCTTGACCTTATGTTCCGTTGATCCACACTGAAAACACCCATTATTCGTCCTAGGATTGGGGCAGTTAAGAGAGATATCTCCCTCCTGCCCACACTTATAGCACACGAACTTACCAACTAAGACACTCTCCTGAATAATTCTTCCCACAATTCTTACATTGCACAGCCTGCTTCCTCACACCTTCCTGTTTGACTTGGACATTTCCAAAATAGTTCCACTTTCTCTTTCCATTCCCACTACCACTACCTTCTTCTACCTTCTCAGTTCCCTCAACCTTACCCTTGCTCTTTTTCTCCCTATTTGTAGAGGCTCGTGGCCTCACTTCCCCCTTCGGCTATGATAGCCTTCTCCAAAAGTGCTGCAAAAGTATTTATCTACAATACCGCCACCTTATTGTAGAGCCAAGGTTTTAAGCCCAGCTCAAACCTCCTTTCCATCCTTGCCTCCGTATCAACTTGATGCGGAGCAAACCTAGCTAATTCATTGTACTTTACGGCATACTCCACAACTGTCATGTTCTCCTGCTTCAACTATAAAAACTTCACCTCCATCTTAGCCAGCAAACTGGACAAGATATAGTTCTCAAAGAATAGCGTCTTAAACCTAGTCCATGCTATTACTCCTTCTCCTGTCCAAACTTGATTTGCCTCCCACCAGAAATTCGCCTCCCCTTTCATCATATAGGTGGAAAAAGCTATTTTTTGCCCCTCGGCTACCCTAGCGACTACAAATACTTTTTCTATTTCCTTAACCCAAGTTTGGGCTTCTATCGGGTCAGTGGTACCTCAAAATTCGGGCTATCCTACGGCCTTAAAATCCTTAAAGTTCGCAAACCGATTGTCTAGTTGATTCCCCGCGATCGGCATTCCATTATGCATGGCTTGAGCTACTATGTTCGCGAAATTCTGCATCAGGTCTGGTTGTTGTCCTCCAACATTGTTGATAGATTCTTCTGTCCTTTGGTTTCGAGTTTGACGTCTTGGCAGCATTATCTGGTTAAATAAAACATAATCTATATTTTATTAACTTACATTCTAAACCTTATCATATAAGTTAAATATTTTAAACTTGTTTCATTAACCAAACATAACTTCATATTCATTCAACTATTTCATAGTACATAACATAGCACATACTGCTTTAAACATCAGATATCCCTTTGTGACCACAAAAGTTGGGAATCGCTACTACAACTTATACAAAAGTTGGAAATATATTATTACACATATATACTTATCATAGAACACACCTATCTAAATAGTACTTATACTACTTATTCACTACGCCTTTTCCTGATTCTGGATAATTTTTTTGCTCGATGACCTTCCAACCCACAAATAAAACATGCACCTGGTTTATAGTCGGGAAAATATAGAGTGGTATGTCCCTCATAACCGCAAATGTAACATATCTTTTTTCCTTTCTTTTTATCGAATTTTTCTTAGTCATGGTCTTTTATCTTTCTTTTCCCTTTCTTGCTTGGAGCTGCACGCGATATGTTATTCTTGGCTCCCATCTGATTAATCAGGATCTAAAGTTTACCTTGTTCTTCCATCATTTCGATTAATGCTTTTCGTAATTGGCTATTTAGTAGCTTTTCTATTTCCCACAGCTTTTCCAAAGAAGAAACCTTGTTCCTTAGATTCTTCACTACGATTGATGCTTGATCAGCTTCAACTTTGGTGTCCGAATCACTATCTGTCAGTTCTACCATTTCTGGGTCTGGTACTATATTCTCTAAAATGATCACCTCATCAAGGTTATCTTCAACTTAAGCCTCTATTTCAGCTATTGACTTTGATATTGGCTCGGTTATGGAGAGTGACTCCTTCTTTATGATCCGAAGGTACCCTAATCCTTTTCCACCTGACATCTACACATAATTATGTAGATTAGCATACATACACACAATAAGTTAAAGTTTTATATAAGTTATCATTTATTTTGTTTGACGATGAATTTATCCCATTCATCTAACGTTAAACTCTATATGAGTTATTTGTACTTTTAACGTTTTCCTCTGCTATAAGGTTATAGCCTAAGGTCTACTCCCACCTACGGTTTCTAACCTTAAAGCTCTGATACCAACCTGTGATGCCCCCAAATTCAGGTACTTGAAACCCAAATTCAGTGCTTCACGATACCATTTCTTTGAGCAAAATAATAATAATAATGTCATAAATATCAAACTTAATTTACATATCAGAGTTTTTTAAATCCAGTTACGCTACCTTAAAACATTTCATTACATGATAGATAATAAATATCGTCAATTTATTTAAGTCTAGCTATAAATAAGATAACATAAACTTAATCTGATAGCTTTCATTTCCCTTTGTTGTTGCCTGAACCTTCAGGTCGATCATACATAGCTGAAAACATTTAAATTAAGCAAGAATGAACATTTAAGTGCCCATCAAGTAATAACAATTATAAATATTAGCTGAAAGGATTAAATATTTTCTTTGAACGACTCTTCAACAACGAAGCAATAGTTGTGAAGTACTGAAGAAACACTAAACAACATAACAATTCTTATTTCAATTTTTAAAACTAGGTATTGACTATAAATGGAGAGTATTCGATAGACTATGAACATAGTTTTCAGTTTTCAAAAAGGTCAAACAGAACTTTATCTGCAAACCGTCATAACTTACAGGCATGGGGGTGATCAGCCCGTTATGCCCTGTATTGATCAATACTACATACCAGAACGATATTCTTGTTCATCATATTCGCTTCAGGCGCACAAAACTTTTTCCCAGATTAGGGATGTTCAAACTTAGTCGGGATTCCGAACCAAAACAATTTGATTGGATACAAGAAGGTTTTCTCATATTCAATGATATTTCTAAATCTGTGTCTAGTTGATCAAATAGCTTAGACGACTATATATATATATATATATATATATATATATATATATATATATATATATATATATATATATATATATATATATACAGGCCGGATCATGTCCGGACTCCCGGATAGGTTTAAAATCCGGACCTTTTTTTTTTACTTTTTTTTAAAACAACTAAAAAATAAATAAATAATTATGGAATTGAAATTTTTTCATAATACAATGTTTTGGGTGTGATTTGAGTACGTATAACAAAACATGTATGTACAGTCTGTGCAGACTGTACCACCATTTTTTGGTATAGGTATTCAAATCACCCCCAAAACATTGTATTATGAAAAAATTTCAGTTCCAAAAAATATTAAATATTTTTTTTAGTTATATTTAAAAAAAAAAGAAAAAAAAAATTTGGGTCCATTTTTGATCAGGTCTGGGAGTCCGGACCTGATCCTGGTTGTGTGTGTATATATATATATCAACATGTGTTTAACTACAATGATTATCCAAGTGAGGACACTTATATAATCATATTTCAAAATTAACAAACAGAATATATATATATATATGAGTTATATGATATAATATCATGTTGATAAACAATGATCGGATATAATATATACGACAATATGGTTAGTACTCTAGTACAATAATAATATAAATCTGAAACTTTCTTACTCATGTCCATTGCATAAAGAAAATGCAAATATAAGGATACTTGCTTAAGATATCCGTTGAATAAAGTAAATCAAGAGTTTAGGATACTTGTCTGGTCTGCTGCTTACACAACTTAGTTATATCCTTAATTCAACGACCTATCATTTATAAGATTGTTCTATTGATTAGAATAACATATAACACATAGTACTGTTATTTATAGTCAACACATATCCTAATCACATTGTCTCATAGTTATATTAATCATTAAGACATAAACAAATACTTATACAATCAAACTATAGAGTTTCGGATCAATTTCGGTAGCATTTCGGTGTACCGACGGCTTTATCGGGTAATTATTGAGTTTAAAACTCTATCATGAAGTTCAATATTTTCCCGGATATTATAAATACCAGTCATCTTAGTTTTAAATGACTTATAATAATTTATAAATGATTATTATAATTTATCTTGATTTTTCAAACTCTAGAATCATTATCAAATGATTTAAATATTAGATCATTCTATTATCAATAATATTAAAATATTAATGCAACCATTGCCTAAAATATTAAAGTTATTTAATAACTCAAAATATTTTTAAAGTATTAATATTACCCTTAAATGATTTTTTAAACATTTAAAATCATTTTTAAACCATTACCATTAATATTAAAATATTAAGGTATTATTCACTAAAATATTAAAAGTCACTTATAATTACTTAAAATATGTTTAAACCATTTATATCCTTTTTAAATATTTTTTAAATCAATAAAATCATTTTTAATTTATTTATTTAATATAATTATTAAATAAATCTAATATCATTAATATTAAATAATTAATGAAATTTATCTTAAAATATTAAAAGTGCTGTTTTATAACTTAGGATATCTTTAAACTCTTTATTTTCATTTAAAATGATTTTTATAATATTAAAATTATTTTAAAACTAATTTATTATCTAATATCATTAATATTAAGTAATTAATGAAATTTACTTTAAACTATTAAAAGTTACTTTTATAACTTAAAATATTATTAAATACCTTATTATCATTTAAAATGATTTTTAACATAATAAAATCGTTTTTAGTTAATTTATTTAGTGCATTTACTAAATAAATAATATTCAAATAATTACAAATATTTATGGAATGTCAAATTATTAAAAGTTAATGTTTATAACTTAAAATAATTTTTAAAACTGATTTTGTAATTTTTAGAATTTATTTAGTATTTTTAAATGATTTTTAGAATTTATTTCTATTTTTAAACCATTTTTCGAAAATAAAAAAATAAAAATAATAGGAACCGTCGCTATATGCTATAGCGACAAAATCTGTCGCCTTAAGTGTTCTTGAGCTCAAGAACACTGACAAGATTTTGTAGCACTAGTGTAACACTACATTTAACAACAACTAACAAGGTCAAACAATAGCACAACCGAGAAATATAAGCCATCAAAGTGGCTGTCAGAGACTGTTCTTCATTTCTAGGTTACCCAGAATGAAGAACAGCTCGAGGGTGTTACTTTGGGCCTCCACTACATGTTATACGTGTATTGTTTTTGTGATATTAAGATCCCTGTCGACGTCGGGATTTTTGGATGTCCCTTTCCGTTACTTGTTCTTTGGTGTTCTCATTTTAGGTGAGATTTGTTTGAAAAAACAAGTGAAAAAGGTCCGACATGTATAATGTCAACGATGGGACTGTTAAGAGTCCCAGTTGGTTTTTTAAATGGTTGTACAAACACAATCGAGAAAAGAATTGTACAATGACCCAGTGATGTGACACTGATATACGGGTCGGCGAAATCGAGATTCGTTTACGGTCCGGGTACTTGGTTATGCGGGGGGAAGGTGTTAGGCACCCCCCGACATTCGTGTTACCACCGTGACCGCCTGTTTTCAAGAAACTATTATCTTAATGTGTGTGTGTGTGTGTGGGTCAATGTGCTATTATAGGAAAGTTGTACGAGGCCTCGTTCGAACCTATATACACAAGGTTTGAATTTATGTAAAAATTTAGTTTTTAGCAAGATATGGCAATAATGTTTTATAAAAGAGGTTTTTCAAACCCTGATGCTCAATAGGAATTGAGACCTTTTACACTTCCATTTTTATTAAGTGAGTGGCTGAATTGATTTTATTTGACGAATGCGAGGCATCCGTAAGAAAAAAAATACATCCAAAAATAATGCCGACTTCCTCGTGGGTATGGAAACCATCTGAGGAAATACAGACATCGTAGAATAATTTACAAGCTGCTTACAGCTGAAAATGTCCATCACGGGAACCGAATCTATATCCAATGAGATGAATCTGTGATCACATGATTCCTAGTAGCACAAAAATATTTCAATTTGTATAAAAGCAATAAGCAGATATATATATATATATATATATATATATATATATATATATATATATATATATATATATATATATAAAGCGGTAAATATATATATACAGACAGGATCACCAACCACGAAGCACCTCCATGGTGGATCAGAAATGTAAATAAAGCTGTAGATACGGTCAACCGCCACGAAGGAAACTCCAAGAGGGACATAATGTAAATAAAGTTGTAAATGCGGTCAACTGCCACGAAGTAAACTCCAGGCAGGACGAAATGTAAAGAAAGCTGTAAAAGCGATCAACTGCCACGAAGGGAACTCTAGGCAGGACAAAATTTATGTATATATATATATATATGTATATATATATATATAGACTCCGGATCTAGTCCGGGATCCCGGACTCTATTAAAATCCGGACCTTTTTTTTTGAAACAACTAAAAATTTTTTTATGGAATTGGAATTTTTACATAATACAGTGTTTTGGGCGTGATTTGGATGCCTATACCAAAACATTTCTGTACATTCTAGGAAGACTGTACATACATTGGTTGGTGTAGGTATTAAAAACACACCCAAAACACTGTATTATGGAAAATTTTCAATTCCATAATTTTTTTTTAGTTATTCTAAAAAAAAAAAAATTTGGGGTTCGGATTTTTGACCAGTCCGGGATCTCGGACTGGATCCATTGTGTGTATATATATATATATATATATATAAGCAATAAACGCACCGGATGTAAAATCCAGGCTCATCGAGCATAGTTCGACCACAGTTCATATATATATATATATATATATATATATATATATATATATATATATATATATATATATATATATAAGCGAGTAAACGCACCAGATCGAAGTCTAGGCTCATCGAACAAAGTTCGACACACAGTATGTATATATATATATATATAAGCGAATAAACGCACCAGACCGAAGTCTAGGCTCATCGAACAAAGTCTGACACACAGTTGATATATATATATATGTTTATATATATATATACTTTGGTCTGGTGCATTTATTCGCTTTTATATATATATATATATATATATATATATATATATATATATATATATATATGGGTATCCATCCACAGCAACCGGTTGTTGGGAGAAACCCTTTTTGGCCCAGCCGCTACAACCTGTAGCGGCTTATAAAAAAAGTTGTCTAAGGCCGGTACAAGTTTTAGCGGCTGGCTTAAAGAGGTTGCTCCCCAACAACCGGTTGCTGTGGATGGAATCCATATATATATTCAGATTGGAATAAAACCACGGACCGAAGTACGGGTAAAAGCAAGCAACACGACTCTCAATATGTAGAAGGGTGTGTGCAAAGATGGAGAGAAAGACTCTAAAGTGTGTGAGAAGGCTTACAGCTGACTAATAAAAAGGGCTTCTATATCTTTAGAGTGGGTAAACAATAGGCTTTTGTGGGTACAAAAGAGGCTATATATGAGCTCACAGGTGTTTGAAAGTGAGAAAATACACTGTATGGCAAGTGCAGAGCAAATTGTGCAGGGTTTCCCCGTCTTTTTTTCTTAGATATCAGCACCCCAAGCCTCTTATTTATAGGCAAAAGGTGTTGCAGGTGTACCTGCAGCTCAACCGCAGGTGTACCAGAGGCGGGTCAGGTTGGCCCGATTCTGTCGGGTCGAGTCATCTCGAAATACGTGCACTCAGGCACTGTAATGTCCACTTGGATTTTAAGAAGTGCAATCTGGGCATCCATTTTGAGGTATTCAGGACCTATTTTGGGCCGCCGTTGTCGAGAGTTGTATGATGGCATGGGATTAGAGTTTGTACGAAGTCTTTGAAGATGGGACGATGCCCTCCGGTCTTTAAGCTTCAACTTTCATCCGTTACCCTGCACAATAGTCACTCGGGATTGGTTAGCCTTGTGGGACATTGTTGCATAGAGACGAGACGTGGCATCGTGTTGGACGAGATGGCGATGTTGCCCCTCACCGGTGTTACTGCCGGATTGGGTCGATAAGCAGACGTTGCTCAGACTTCGCTGAGATTGGACTGCTGCATTTGTTGAAGGTCCTCATTTTCATCTTTGAGGTGTGCTTGTATTCCCGATGTTATTGCCAGGTTGGCACAATGTATTTTATTGTGAGTGTCGAGATTGAAGCTGATGGAATTTGAAACAAGCATTTCTGGGGTTATCTCCGAAACTGCATTCATTGGGGTTATCACCAAGGTTGGTGACTTTTCCCATGGTTGGGACTGAGACTGGATACCTCGGGGTTATCTTTGAGATTAATCAGCCTTCTCTGGTGTGTGTTCAGATATTGTATCTGCAGGTCTTGTGGTTAGATCCGAGGTTAAAACCGTTACTCCCAGATTACGATCCGGGGTTGATGCTGAACTTCCGGTAGTATCCGGTATAGATTTGGTTTGTCTTTCAGGGTTCTCTCTTAAAAGACGAATTTGTCCTCCTACAATGTTAATAACAGTAATACAAAATTTTTTTAATGTCTACAGATGCCCCTCTTTATCATACTCATGCATGGCGATGCATGGGTAGGATAAAGAATCCTAGACACTTGAAACACCACAAGATAAACATGGTACTATGGATAGTAACATGATGCAAATGTATGATGCATGTGTACGGGGTTGTTGGCCAACATGCTGGGGATGATTGCTGGTTCCCTGTTGCTTCAACTGGGGAATGGCAATACTAACCAGATCTGATGTGCAAGCTGAATCTGTTAGAATATTGGTGTTGGAGTTATCACCAAATTCCTGTGTTCTTGATAACGACTTGATACTGAAGGGGTATCTCTTATGTGTAAGAGATCTGTGGGGATAAAGCTTGATTTGTTTGAGGATGTTTATAACATATTCCATCATCTATCTTCTTTGATAATGTTGACCTCTCCTGCTTAGTATCGCCAGAAGATGTCACGATTCTGTTGGATTTATTGCCAACAACAAATGCTGTCAGGGATGCCTTACCCTCGTTGACGTGTGAATCAACGGCTGAAACATCCTGTGGGATATACTGTCAAGGTTGTTTGACCTTCGCTGACGTGTGAATCAACGGCTGAAACTCTGTGAGGAGATCGTCAAGGTTGCTTGACCTTAACTGACGTGTAGATCAACGGAGCATTGCGTTGTGACCCCCGCGGGGGATCTGCTGGGGAATATGAGCAGCTGGGCATGAGAACCTCAAACAACTCTATAGCTCTGATAGGTTTAAACGCTATCGGCTGAAATGACGTCAAGGTTGCTTGACCTTCGTTGATATGTAAGTCAATGACTGAGCATGCGTTGCTACTCCCGCCGGAGATATACATTGTAACCCCTATCGAGGATCTACTGGGGACGCATGAGTACGTACGCAACTACCAAACGGTTCTCAACGCTTCGATGGGTTTACCTGCCATCGGCTAAAATAATGTCAAGCCTGCTTGACCTTCGTTGATAGAATTGTCAATGGATGAACGTGTAGTAACCCCCACCGGGGATCTACGTTGTAACCCCCGTCGGGGACTCACGTTGTAACCCCCATCGGGGAATCACGTTGTAACCCCCATCGGGGACTCACGTTGTAACCCCAGTCGGGGACTCCCGTAGGGTAACGACCTGGAGTCAGCGGCATCGGACCTATATAAGGTATTGCCGTATGTGATTTGTGACAACTGAGGTCATCGGCAGAGTATACCTTGTGTTCAGGCGACTACCAATGAGTGATGTACAGATTCAAAGTCTCATCTGAGAAGACCAGGATTGTATGTTGTTTTGCTCAATCGCGTGGCATTTTTATTCACGATTTGACCTTTCTAGCCCCTGTAAGAACTCCGTTTCAACTCGAGCTGGACCGAGCCAGAGGGGTGGGGCCCATATAGAGGAGCCTCAGGTGCACCTGCTACAGCTGCAGGTGAGCCTGCGACCAGGCGTGGATGATAAATCCCAGCAGTCTGCATTCACAAGTCACTTTTAACTTGTTTCTCTCTAGAAAAAACCGTGAGCCACTTTCAGATTTGCTGAGTTCGGGCTACTTTCTGCAAATTCTGTCACCGTACAAGTGTTCTACACTATCCTTGTAACGTATGCATGTATTTTTTCCAGTTTCTGTCTTTTAGATTGTGAGATATTGCACGAAATGCATCTAAACACATAGTAGTGATTATGTATGCACAAATGACTTGATAAAAAATATTCAACATAGTAAATGTTAGTATTAAACCATGCTGAACATAATGATGTGAAAAAATTTGACTTCTGAGACAGTCAAATTGGCACCTTTTTCTACTATTTTTTATCCTATTTGAGGTCCAATGAGCAAAAGGTAGAAAGGCAAAATACTCCTAGCATTGAGGTTGGCCTTATGCATGATGTTCTTGATTTTTTATGCATATATTTTATATATGACTTTGGGGTAGGTGTGCTACTGAATGGCCACCTATACATGCATTGCGCATTTGGATAGTCCTATTTTCAAAGGGGACTATGGCAAAAAATTTCCAAATGTAGGCATTGGGTAGTCATGCATTCTAATTCTATTATATGTTAAAGTAAATGCATGCATGCATATAGTCATATAATGCATTTTAGAAAGCTCCAGGTAAGGCAATACAACATCCTTTCTGAGGTGATTTGGAGACTTGTTGTCCAGATATTATGGATCCAGATCAGTCGAGCAGTTCTTACAGGACTGCTTCTGGCGTACGGCAGAGGGCTTCTGAAGTGCCTCATCCCCGTTCTGTCAGATAGCCTCGTCGGTTGGCGGAGGCTGTGATTCGTCCCGTCCAGGTAGATGTTCCAGACATTGAGGAAGAGGAGGTGGATATTGAGGATCCCGCTCCTGCTGTACATATCCCTCGCAGGGAGCTTCTGAGCATCCAGGTGGTGAACCCAGAGTTGCAAGGTGATTTGGGTAGACACCCATCGATGTACTTGCATGCTAACGAGGTATGATGTTAGACTTTATCTTCCTTCTTTTCTATTGATGAGGATGAAAAGGGTTCTGATGTTGATCTGTGCTTCATGCAGGTTCCAGGTTTTACACAGCCTCAAGGGAACTGGTTTAGCATCCAATCCATATACCAGGCACTTCATCCTGATTATAGAGCAGTAGTGCATGAGTGGGGATTTAGGGCATTTTTCTCCATCCTTCCCCGTCGTTGTCCCTGGGGTTACCTCAGGGCATTGTCTGAGCGATGGTTTCATCAGACTCAGTCACTCCACCTGCTGGATTGTGAGGTGATGATGACGCCTATGGATTGGCAATTTATCACAGGTATGGAGTTTGGAGGGGAGCCAGTGCCTTGCATGGCGAATATCACCCCTACTGCCGTCTGGTCCTTGTTAGGAGTTCCGGCGGGTGCGCTCAAAGGTAGGACTGTCCGTTCAGGTCCTTTGAGCGTAGATGTCATGAGCGGGCTATTGAGTGAGCCCATGCCTGATGATGTCAGGATCAGGGATCGCGTTCTGCGGTGATTGTTCCTGATGATCATTCGAGGCTGCTTCATAGCAGATAATTCTTCCATGATATCTTTCTCTTTGGTCAGCGCCACACGCGATGTAGACCGTATAGGAGAGTATGACTGGGGATCTTACACCTTTGCCTATTTCCTTCGGGGCATGCGTCTGCGTTCACAGGGTTTGACCAAGGCTTGGCTAGGATTTTACCCGTTCCTGGTGGTGAGCATTTCTCTTGTCTTTTTCCCTTCACATGTTAAGAGTGTTTACTGACAGCAGATGTTTTACTATTGTGTTGGCAGTTTTGGACCTATGAGAGGCTTCCATGTTTACGTCCTATGAGTGTGTTAGGCTTACATACCTATCCACGAGGACGACGATGGCACCATTCTATTTTACCAGAGGTCTCTGTATCTGAGGGCTTCGCTCATTGTCATATGCAGCTGGAGTTGCTGACGGCTGACTCCATCACATGGCTTCTATACTCAGGGGATCATTTGATCATCGATTTTGAGGATGGACACCCTACTGGAGTAGAGTATTTGATTTCCACCCAGAGATTTCCTCTTTTCACCGATGGAGGCTGGGAGCTCTATTTAGAAGAGTGTGCTATTAGGAGCACCACATTGGAGATTCGTATACCGATCTTGCCTCGTGTTAGGCGTCATTGGCCTGTACCACAGTCACCCGCCATTGATATTCCATTGTTGGGAGTTGATGGTTTTGATTTATCAGAGGGTCCGTGTACTCAAGAGATATTCCAGCGCTGGTGGCTCCCTCGCACTATTGGGGCCCAGTCCCATGCCACACAGTTTATGGGGGACATTGTTCCTGGATCATTGATGATAACAGATTGGGTAGCTTGTGTTCGAGCTCCTACCCATATGACCTATATTGATAGCTTGACCCAGCAGTTAGATCAGGCACATATATTTATTCGGTATTTGGGCAGAGATCCAGCAGAGGCGGAGACATTTGTTCCTTCCAGCTCAGGTGCTGGCCCCTCAGACGACCCATTTGGTTTTGCCGGCGCAGAGCCTCCCCTTTATAGGCCTGACATCCTTGTTGATAGAGATCTAGTGACTCGGGAGGTGTTACATCAGGTGGACAGGATTGAGGATGTGGACATCGAGACCATTGTCTTCTTCTGATGTGTATTCTCACTATATCTTTTGATAGGCCTTTGTTAGATATTGGGTGGCTGTTCCCCATTCTCGCTATATCTTTTGATAGGCCTCTGTTAGTAGTAGGGAGTTTATGCCCCATTTTTATGTACTTGTAGCTGTATAGAGCTGATGTATTAGATGATGATATATTTAGGAATGTATGCACAATTTTTTCATTCCCTATATCATATTGCCATCCATTATCTATTATGCATGTATCATGTTATGCATATGTATGTATATCCAGAGATACTCGGTATTGACCCCTGGATGGTCTTATGACACGGCCCACACAGATGTCTTCTTCAACAGTTAGCCGTATAGATAATACCCCACCGTCAGTGGTGGCATTGGGTATGCGCTCGTGGTACGATAACATGTCACCACCAGATAGGGTGACTGTAGATCTGTTATTGCAACATACCATGACCCTTTTAGCATTTCAGGTTCCTGCAGGATTTGTAGATGGGATGCTAGAGCATTGGCTAGCTGATAGGCAGGTATTCCGTTTTGGTACCCATGAGTTGACTCATACTCTGGAGGTGTATGCACGTTTGACGATGCTGCCCTTAGATAGATCTTGCGTGCACATGGTTTTGGGAGACATTAGTAGGAGATTCAAGACTCTCATATGATTGAGGCGCAGAGTGGTACAGGATGAGATGACATCTGGCCATGTGATCTCTTAGCGCTTTCTGTATGACAGATTTGGTGCGGAGGATAGCTACTCATGACATTCAGGGGATTTCACCGTGTCGGAGGATCATTGGCGTTTGGCCAGAGTTGATGTACTCATACTATGTGTACTGTCATACGTGTACATGCCACGGTACATGGATGAGATAGATATAGGCGTTATCATTGTGGTGAGAGCTCTCAGGGAGGGTCGTACCATTGTACTTATGATCGTGGCAGAGACCTTGCGATCAGCATCCTACTATCGTACTTACCCGTCAGGTGTGTTTACTGGGAGTTCGGTCATGCTGTATATGTGGTTTATGTCACACTTATGACCGGTTGGTGCCTTTAGACGGCACGGGTATTGTTTCTCCCATGAGGTGGCTATGTCGTATTCCTTTCAGCCATCGAAGTATGTAGACGCTCAGTCTTGGTCCGCATTTTTGGAAAATATTCAAGATCCATTTAGCATATTGCTGTGCTTGGGGCTTTGCTCACCATACAGCTTCATTACTCATGCTCCGGGCATGGATTTCCTTCCTTTGGATGGCTTGAGGGGCGTGACGACTTATCATCCATTGGCCGTGATGTCGCAGTTTGACCAGTTCTAGGATTTTCATCCTTTGTGGGGGCGGCAGGTTAGTGCTCAGCTTCTCGATACCTCTCAGCCGAGGACCGATCTCTTGTACACGCTTGTTGGGATAAGCATGAGCTAGCTGCTTTTCCTGTCTGTCATCCTGGTTATTCCGTAGAGTACTCCGCATGGATGGAGACGGAGGTTTTATCGGCTGCAGCAGTATTTGCAGTACCAGAGATTGAGTTAGACGATGTAGAGCCTATAGAGGACATTGATACCTACATAGAGGAGGATACCGCTGTTGGGTTGCCAACATTTCTTCCGGATTCTCCTAGTACCAGTACTTTTGTGATCCAGCACTCGGAACAATATTTAGAGTAGAGTCTTCATCTGATGACCTTTGAGAGAGACCAGATTCGATCTATGATGTCGACTACTCTTTATATGAGGGACGCCGCCCTATTAGAGAGAGATGAGGCATTAGCTCGTAGAGATGCCGCTGTTATTGAGCGGGATGAGGCCAGGTCAGACAGAGGCACAGTGATAGTTGAGCGGGATAGTGCTATATCTGCCCGGGATGTGGCTATCACAGATAGTACTACAACGAGGTCCCTTAATACTTGTATGATCGCAGAGATGAGTGCTTATATCCATGAGCATATGGTCATCATCCAGATGGCTACAGATTTGTTGGGTCGTGTGGATATTCTTATCCAGGAGACTACAGCTTTACCTCCTTCATCTGAGAGGGATGCCATGTTGGTCTTGCTAGTTCGCATGTACCCTGATTCGTAGATGAGCTTATATTTACCTACACAGACTAGTTTAGCCATTTTGTCATGTACAGTTCACATTGTATATATATCAAACAACATTATATATGATAGGGAAATATATTTTTGGATCACTTCCCTTTTAGATATGCCTTGCTATTTGCTTGATATTTTGTCTGCTGCTTCAGGGCTTGTGATCTTGATGAATTCTGAATTCTTCCTTAGTGGATGGACATTGAGCTGTCTCTAGATAGTTCAGAATGGATCATCGATCTATGTATATCCCTACCATCTTTGGTGACTTGGGACTTATTTCTGAATAGAAATGTGGAGAGGAGTGTGGCTTTCCTCTCTGAGATTGACCGCACCACATATGGTCGCCAGTACTTCTATTTAGGAGAAGCCTAGTTAATTCCACCTCTTATGGTTTAGTATTGCTCTTTGAGGTATGACCGCAGCTTAGATGGTCGCCGAATCTCCTATTTGGGAGGAGTTCAGGTAATTCCATCCCTTTGGTCTGAAGCTGAATGACATATAATGGATTGAAAGGGAATCCCAACACCCGTTGAAAATGGTTTGTGTTTTGGTAGGGGGTGATACCGCACCATGAATGGCTGCCTACGTACTCCTATTAAAGAGGAGATTAGTTCTGCATAGTTAAAACCTGGTGTAAGAGATTCAACGTTGTGTATGGCTGATATGGTGTAGGAATATTTTTGGTTGTTTTTGTTTTTGTAAGGAGAAGAGGGTAGGAATGTTTTTGTTTTATTATGACCGGGCCATATGAAATGGTTGCCTATGTACTCCTATTGAAGAGGAGATCAGGTCGACGTAGTTCGCCTCGCAGGACGAGAAGAAAAATGTAATCCTATGTGCAGGTCAGAGTGCGGGGAGGAAAAAGTTTAATCCTAGGTTGAGGATAAACTGTAGGCAGGAGAAGTTTGATCCCATGTATGGGTAGCCAAACTGTAAACGCAAGAGGTTCAATCCGCGGTGGGATGACCTCAGTTGTATGAGCGCAAAGGAAAAAGTCAGGCTGCTAGCTTGAAGAGTATGTTTCCCTGAGGGGCAAAGTGTAGAAATGTTGCAGGTGGTAAAGGATTAAAGAACCGGAATAACTGGTGACATGATGATGATGTACCAGGGTGTTTGCTGGTTACTTCAGACTTAATACCATTTCACGGTGTCTGAGTTGATGAGTTATGGAAATTCATCGCCGTCCATTTCTTGTAATCTGAGAGCGCCTCCTGTCAATACTTCTTTGACAATAAACGGGCCTTCCCAGTTAGGAGCAAATTTTCCTTTGGCCTGATCTTGATTTTCAAGAATCTTCTTCAGAACCAAGTCATGTTGTTTAAATTGCCGTAACCAGACTTTTTTGTTATAGGATCTGGCAATCCTTTGCTGATATAGCTGACCATAGAAGATAACTGTGGTTCGCCGTTCGTCTATCAGAGACAATTGGTGATACCTATCTTGTACCCATTGGTTTTCATCCAGCTGAGCGTCGATCAACACTCTGAGAGATTCCATCTCAACTTCTATGGGGAGCACTACTTCCATCCCATAGGTTAAAGCGTAGGGGGTTGCCCTAGTTGAAGTACGCATTGTGGTCCTGTAGGCTAACAGAGTCAGAGGTAATAGGTTAGGCCAATCTTTGTGGTTGGCTGACATCTTTTTCATAATCTTCTTGATATTTTTGTTAGCCACTTCAACAGCAACGTTCATCTTCGGATGATAGATTACAGAGTTAAGATGTTTGATGTGGAATCTACTGCATAATTTCGCCGTCATTTTGTTGTTGAGGTTTTTGGCATTGTCTGACACAATCACCTCTGGTTGTCCATATCGACAAATGACATTGTTTTTTATGAAAGAAGTGATGACTTCTTTAGTGACCCTGGGGAAGAATGATGCTTCTACCCACTTGGTGAAGTAGTCGATCATGGTTAAGATAAATCGGTGACCATTACTGGCTTTAGGCTCAATGGGCCCAATAACGTCCATTCCCCACATTGAGAAGGGCCAAGGAGAACTCATATTGTGGAGCTCCCGTGGAGGGGTGTGTATAGCATTCCCATGAATCTGGCACTGATAGCATCTTCTGATGTGGTCATTGTAATTAGCTTTGAGAGACAGCCAGTAATGTCCCGTCCTAACGACTTTCTTGACAAGGAGGGGGCCACTCATGTGGGGGGGCACAGACTCCACCATGGATTTCATCCATAAGCCTATGGGCTTGATCTTTGTCTAAACACCTGAGGAGACCCAATCATGCATCTCTTTTGTAGAGCTCATCTCCACTTAGGTAGAACTTCATAGAAAGTCGATGAATCCGCCTTTTCTCAGTCAGGCTCGCCTCAGCGGGTGTAGATCCATCTTGCAGATATTCCTTGATATGTTGATACCAAGGAGGTTGGATGGGAGGTAGCTCATCTGATACTTCTCTAACGTAATTCCTATAGGCTGGGGTCTTGTTCAGGGCAATTGTGATGTTTGGCAAGTGTTCCTTGTCCGATATACGAATCAAGGAGGCCAAAGTTGCTAATGCGTCCGCGAAATCATTCCTATTATGAGGAATGTGTAGAAAGGAGATTTCTTCAAACTCCAAAGCCATCTTCAAAACCTACCGATGGTAAGGCAGTAAATGTAGTTCCTTGGTTTGATAGACTCCGGTGGATTGTTTGATTACCAACTCCGAATCTCCAAGGATAGTTAACTGCTTGATGCCCATTGAACGGGAAAGTTTTAGCCCCATGAGACAGCCTTCATACTCAGCCATATTATTGGTGCTGACAAACTATAATTTGACGGCAATGGGATACTGCTCCCCCGTATAAGATATTAGAATTGCTCCAGCTCCAGAACCTTCCTTGTTAACAGCTCCATCAAAATACATCCTCCATGATTGGCGCGTATCGTACTGATGGTATTGTTGTACTGTCATTACTCCTTCATCGGGGAAATATGTTTCCAAGGGTTTGAAATCCCCTGAAGGTGTGACGTCCAGTTGATCTGCGATTCCTTGACCTTAGATGAACTTTTGAGTCATATATATGATGTCAAATTGTTGTAGGATCAACTGCCATCTGGACAGCAGGCAATTCAACATGGGTTTGTTGAACACGTTCTTGAGAGGATCCATACGGGATATGAGATGGGTTGTGTGACCATGTAGGTAATGATGTAACCTCATGGAAGCCCATGCTAAAGCATAACATGTCTTCTCGATCAGAGTGTACTTGTTTTCACTTCTGCTAAACATTTTGTTGAGGTAATAGATAGCTCGTTCTTGACCTCTATCATCTTTCTGTCCCAGCATACAGCCCATGGCATTGTCATTTATGGACAGGTACATGAACAGGGGAACATCATCCCTGGGTGGTACCAAGACATGAGCTTTGACTAGTTTTTTCTTGATTGTAAGGAAGGCATTCTGGCACTCATCATTCCATTTCATGGAGGAGTTCTTCCTTAATAACTTGAAGATTGGCTTACAGGTTGCTGTGATTTGGGAGATAAACCTGCTGATGAAGTTGATCCTTCCCAAAAATCCCCGTATTTCATTTTCTGTCTGAGGAATGGGCATTTCCGTGATGGCTTGGATTTTGGTAGGATCCAGCTCAATCCCTTTGTGGCTGACTAGAAATCCTAGCAACTTGCCTGACTTGACACCAAAGGAGCACTTAGCTGAATTTAACTTCAAGTTGTACTTACGCAACCTGTTGAACAACTTTCTGAGATGGTCTAGATGGTCATCCTCCTTCCAAGACTAGACAATGATGTCATCCATGTAGATATCAATCTCTTTATGTATTAAGTCGTGGAAAAAAGCCATCATAGCTCGTTGATAGGTAGCTCCGGAATTGATGAGGCCGAATGACAACCGTCTACAGTTAAAATTTCCCCAAGGAGTGATGAAAGCAGTCTTCTCATGATCTTCCTCGGCAACCATGATCTGATGGTACCCCGCAAAGCAATCAGCAAAGGAGTACATGTCGTATTGCGCAGTATTATTAATGAGAATGTGGATAAATAGCAAGGGAAAGCTATCTTTTAAGCAAACTTTGTTCAAGTCCCGGTAATCCACACAAACTCGCACCTTCCCTCCAGGTTTAGGCATGGGTACAATGTTGGATATCCACTCAGGATATATAGACACCATGATGATGCCGGCTTGAAATTGTTTCACAATTTCTTCTTTCACCTTTAAACTCCACTCAGGTTTCAATCGCCTGAGCTTTTGCTTGACTGGCTTAAATCCCTCTTTAATGGGAAGGCGATGAAGGACAACGTCAGCGAACAAACCTACAATGTCTTCATGAGACCATGCAAACACATCATGGAATTGTGTTAAGAGCGTAACCATGTCATTCTGTTGGTTTGGTGTAACGTCTGAACCAATCTGGATTAACTTAGGGGTTTCTAAGGTTCCTAGATTGAAAAAAGTGGTTTAATCAAGGTTAGGTTTTGGTTTATCTTTGACCCATTCTTTAATTTCTGGAAGCACCTCAATGTCATCCTGGAGATCCATCAAGGCTGAATTTATCTCTACATCAAAGGTACAATCCTTGTGTAGGAGAGGCATCGTATGCGCAAATACAGGCACATCTAAATTCAGAGTCCTAAAACAAAATATGCTTTCACTTAGTATATATGAAATGCGTTGATCATACACAGTGTTAGCATATACTGGCAAAATAAACGGCTAATACTGTACAGAAAAGTAAGCAGTTATTGTATCTACAGGACAGAAAAGAATTTCTGCCCGCTTTACCCTTATCGACCAAAGCAAGGAATGCTGTTCCAATTGGTAAGGGTAAAGTCCGGGTGGACCGCAGTGATAGAGGGATTGTCATCATCCTCCTTGTCCCGAATGATGGCCATTACGTCAGGGCAATCATCATCTGGGGTGTATCTATTGGTATGTTCATCATGGACGATGATTCGCATGCCCGACATTATTCGGACAACATTTTCCTTGATTCTCCGCTCCTCTTCTTCGATTGCGGGATCTGGAATAACAATTTTCTTTTCCTCCACCATTTTCGGCTTAGGAAATAACATGGCCATGACATTGGCTGGCACCTTTACTAGAGGTTGTGCAGACTCAGATTTTGAAGGCGAAGCCAAAAGACACATGGTTGAAGCTAAAGGAATCTGTTGATGCTTATGAGGATTCCTGTGACTAGAGCTGACAGAATAGCCTAGTCCAGCTGTTCCAACTTGCTTGGTTAATTGAATAGGGTAATGGATACCCTGGCCATCTTTACCCAACCCTTGTCCTGGCTTATGACCCAACGACATCATTTCTTGAGTGGCTGACATGACCTCAGCAGAAATGTGGGGTTTGGGCAGTGGTGCTCCAATAACGTGGTATTGGGTGTTGTTTATTTCCAAAGCATGAAAACTGACTGGTTCTACGTCTGCATTGGGATTAATGAACAGAATGTCCCCGTGCTGATTAATCTATGGTTCAGCATTGATAGTGACCAGGCTATTGTTGATAATGTACTTCAATTGTTGGTGAAGAGTGGAGGGGACTGCCCCAGCCATATGGATCCATGGTCGTCCCAGGAGCAGGTTGTATCCTGAATCTATCTTGAGCACGTAGAAGGATACACAGAATATATGAGGGCCAATTTTGATTGGGATCTCAATTACTCCAACCGAGTTACGGCGGGCTCCATCAAAAGCTTTGATGATAGTATGGCTACTCCGAATTCGGTTGAGATTGATATTCATCTTCACCAAGGTGGCATATGGGCATATATTCAGAGAGAAACCTCCATCTATTAAGACTTCTACTACCATATATCCGGAAGACAATACCGCAATGTGTAACGGCTTGCAATGACCAGTCCCTTCGGATGGTATGTCATAATCAGTGAAGGATATCACATTGTTGTTGAAAATGTGATCAACCATGTGTTGAAACTTTTCCGTGTCCACTGATGTCGGGAGATAGGCTTCTTCTAGAACCTTTAACAAGACCTTCTGGTGGTTCTCAGAGGTTAGGACCAAGTCCAAAATTGATATTTTTGGTGGCGATTCCTTCAAGCTTAAAACCACCGAGGCTTTGTTATAACCCACAGCGCGGAGGAATTTTTCAATCTTCTCCATGGGTATTTTCCCCTTTGATTTGGTGGTGGGGTTCATCACCCGATGGGGAAGATACAGTGGATTTTCCTTTGACACTGCAGTAGTGGTATGTGAGGTGGATCCTTCACTTTCTTCATAATTTCACGGAACCTTGCGCAAGCTAATAATAGGATATTGTGTTCTGCATGGCAAGTTGATTGGCTTGGAAGCGGCCACTTTCAAAGGATTGCTTCCTCCTTTGAGCTGAATTATCGGTGTTGTGAGAAAAGTATTAATCCCTTCAACTTTAGTAGATATAACTGCTACCACACTTTTCCACTTAGTAGGGCCTGCATTCTCACTTGTACGTAACAAAGTGTCGTTATCTGCCAAGCGTAGTACACCACTGTCGATAAGATTTTGAATAAGGTGGCGGAGTGCCAAGCATTCTTCTGTGTTGTGACAGCGAGACTGGGAGTGGTATTGACATACTCCATCAGAGTTGTACCGTCCCGAACGGGGGTTGATTTGAGGTAGAAGGGAACTGATCCTTCCTTCATTGATTAACATGTGAAGGATTTCCTCCATGGGTTGGCCCAAATAGGTGAATTCATGTTTATTGGCGAAATCCCGACGGGCTTTGGCATTTGCTCTCTTCGTCACTTTGTCTTCCAGCATTTCATTTTCTGAAAGTGATGAGGGAATATTCATGATGATTGGTAGGAGACCGGCATGCTCTGGCTGATTAATTGCCGAGTCACTTGATGCTGATAAGTCACCAGTTCTGCCAATTGCTCAATTTGTTTGCAGAGAGCTTTCATCTTTCATTCCATTTTGAACTGAAACTTAGCATAATCTCATCTGTCATCACCATATTTGATGGTCTGGGGGGAATCACAGCTGAAGTTGGAACTCTGTCCACTGCTCCAATTAATCATATTGACCTCTTCTTCTTTTTGTTGTGGAAGAGGGTTGTGTTATACGTGAGGCTGATCGGGTTTGGTGACTACGATCTCTCTATTATCTATTAGGTCCTGGATCTTATGTTTCAAGGCCCAACAATCCTGAGTATCATGTCCAGGTGCCCCGGCATGATAAGCACATTTCTTAGCAGCATTGAAACCCCGACCATTAGGGCTGGCTGGTGGAAGAAGATGCGTAATTTTCTTTTGTGTTGTCAGAAGATTAAGAATGTTCTCGAGGGTATCCCCTAAGGGTGTAAACACTCGATGGCGTTTGACTTCTCCACCTTTTGGTACTGGAGGGTTTGCAGACTGTGCTGGAAAAAGAGTGTAGTTTCTCCTTTGAATGGGCATACTTAGATTGTCTTTTTGTCCCTGTAGTATCAGGGAAACATCTTCCTCTTTCTTTTTATGGACCCTCCGGGGGTTGTTCCCATAATTTCCAGATTGGATGTGATCAGCTACAGCTTTGAGTGTGGCTAGGTCTTGAATCTTTCTTGACTTCAACCCCAATTCAGCCATCTCCCCATGTTTAACCATTTCAGAAAACGGTTTGCCGATGCCGGCTAAAACTCTCTCATAGAAGGGAGCTTCTTGTATGTCTATGAATGTCATGACCATTTCTGATTCTGACATGGCAGGACTAACGTGGGCAACCAGGCGTCTCCATCTTTGAGCATACTCTCTGAAAGACTCGTTATACTGTTTCTCGATCTTGGTAATCTGATACCAATCAGGAGCCATTTGAGTTTGAAAATTGTATTGAGTGAGGAAGGCATGTGATAGCTCTTCCCAGCTGTGGATTTTGGAGTTGTCTAATCTTGTGTACCATGAACGGGCTTCTGCAGTTAGACTCTTTTGGAACAATTGCATTCTGAGTTTTTCATACTCTGCATAGGATCCCAATTCTCCAATAAAGACTTTTAAATGTGTATAAGGATCCCCTAACCCGTCATATTTTTCAAAGTCAGGAGTTTTAAATTTTTCTGGATAGTGAACACCAGGAAAAATACATTGATCAACATATGAAACACTCCCTTGTGTTCCAATTCCATTGATAGCGTGAAGGGTCTCTTCCATTTGGAGGACTTTCTTTTTGATGTCACCATTGTCTGGATCTCAAATGGAATGTGCAGCATCATGCATTTTGTTGGTCGTATCCAACCGTGGCTCTGGTATGGTAATGACCGGAATTCCTCCTTGTGTGGAGGGCTCAGTATGTACGGGTATTTTTTGTCCCTGTGTAGACTGGTGTAATTCTTTTAATAGAACAGACAAATTTGTAATCTGTTTGCTTAACCCGTCGAATTCTTTGCGAGAAACTGGATTAAGTTCAGTCTGGTCAAATGACGACATGATTGAGTGTAGGCCTATTGCCTTTTTGGACTTTGACCGGGTAGTAGGTCCGATTGATTCCCTGTGGAAGACTGGCATAGTTTAGTCCTTAGGGAAGGTGTATAATGACATACTATGTGATGTGTCCATTTTAGGAATTTTATCCTATAAAACGAGTGTCAGCTGTTTGTAGCATGTATGTGGACATATTTCTTCATATTTCTCATTATATGGAGATAGATATGGAATGAAATTACAAGTAATTATGTTTACAAGTAATTGAAATGAGAGCATAAAGAGACTTTCCTTCGTTTTGGGTTTACTCTCGCGGCTTTTTGGTATGATGGTTCCCAAATCATCGCAATCTACTAGATGGGAAGTTAATCCGGTCTTTCAACTGGAGCAAATTTGGGTGTTGCCTTTCCTGAGCCTAGGAGAATTAGTCTTCTCATGAGTCCAATAATCAAACACCGATAGGATAGCCTCCTGGTGGAGGGACCACACAACATACATTGACATACATCGCGTCTCACCGAATGAAATGATGACATGTGCGAAGCACTAATATTATAAGCAGTTTATAGTGCGAAGCACTAACATCACATGCAGATATGATGCGAAGCACTAAGCTCAAACAAGACATGCATTCGTACACATTCATCCAATGTAAATGCAACATCCACACACAAGCATATAATCAGTTTTGAAAAGATTGTAGTAGCGGCTCAAGTCCTCTTACTGGAGTCCCCAGCAGAGTCTCCACCTGTCGACGTCGGGATTTTTAGATGTCCCTTTCCGTTACTTGTTCTTTGGTGTTCTAATTTTAGGGGAGATTTATTTGAAAAAACAAGTGAAAAAGGTCTGACATGTATAATGTCGACGATGGGACTGTTAAGAGTCGCTAGTTGGTTTTTTAAATGGTTGTACCAACACAATCGGGAAAAGGTTTGCACAATGACCCAGTGATGTGACACTGATATACGGGTTGGCAAAACCGAGATTCATTTACGGTCCGGGGACTTGGTTATGCGGGGGGAAGGTGTTAGGCACCCCCCCGACATTCGTGTTACCACGGTGACCGCCTCTTTTCAAGAAACTATTATCTGAGTGTGTGTTTGTGTGTGTGGGTCAATGTGCTATTATAGGAAAGTTGTGCGAGGCCTCGTTCGAACCTATATACACAGGGTTTGAATTTATGTAAAAATTCAATTTTTAGCAAGATATGGCAATAATGTTTTTTAAAAGAGGTTTTTCAAACCCTGATGCTCAATAGGAATTGAGACCTTTTACACTTCCATTTTTTTTAAGTGAGCAGCTGAATTGATTTTATTTGACGGATGCGAGGCATCCGTAAGAAAAATGATACATCCAAAAATAATGTTGACTTCCTCGTGAGTATGGAAACCATCTGAGGAAATAAAGACATCGCAGAATAATTTACAAGTTGCTTATAGCTGAAAATGTCCATCACGGGAATCGAACATAGATCCAATGAGATGAATATGTGATCACATGATTTCTAGGTGCACAGAATATTGCAATTTGTATAAAAGGAATAAGCAGGTATATATATAAAAGCGGTAAATATATATATATAGACAAGATCACCAACCACAAAGCACCTCCATAGGGGATCAGAAATGTAAATAAAGCTGTAGATACGGTCAACCGCCACGAAGAAAACTCCAGGCGAACAGAATGTAAATAAAGCTGTAAATACGGTCAACTGCCACGAAGTAAACTCCAGGTAGGACGAAATGTAAAGAACGCTGTAAAAATGATCAACTGCCACGAAGGGAACTCCAGGCAGGACAATATATATATATATATATATATATATATATATATATATACATATATATATATATATATATAAAGCAATAAACGCACTGTATGTAAAATCCAGGCTCATCGAACATAGTTCGACCACAGTTCATATATATAAGTGTATATATATATATATATATATATATATATATATATATATACACTTATATATATGAACTGTGGTCGAACTATGTTCGATGAGCCTGAATTTTATATATATATGTATATATATATATATATATATATATAAAGCAATAAACGCACTGTATGTAAAATCCAGGCTCATCGAACATAGTTCGACCATAGTTCATATATATAAGTGTATATATATATATATATATATATATATATATATATATATAAAAGCGAGTAAATGCACCAGACCGAAGTCTAGGCTCATCGAACAAAGTTCGACACACAGTTGATATATATAAGTATATATATATATATATATATATATATATATATATATATATATATATATATATATATATATAAGCGAATAAACGCACTAGGCCGAAGTCTAGGCTCATCGAACAAAGTCGGACACACAGTTGATATCTATAACTATATATATATATAAGCGAATAAACGCACCAGAACGAAATCTAGGCTCATCGAACAAAGTCCGACAGACAGTTAATATATATAAGTATATATATATTAAAGCAGTAAATGCTCCAGACCGAAGTCTAGGCTCAATCGAGGCATAACTTGATAATGTTAGTCAATATATATATATATATATATATATATATATATATATATATATATATATATATATATATATATATATACAGACTGGAATGAAACCATGGACCGAAGTCTGGGAAAAAGCAAGCAACATGACTCTCAACATGTAGAAGAATATGTGCAAAGATGAAGAGAAAGACTCTAAAGTGTGTGAGAAGGCTTGCAGCTGACTAATAAAAGGGCTTCTATATCTTTAGAGGGTAAACACTGGGCTTTTGTGGGTACAAAATAGGCTATATATGAGCTCACAGGTGTTTGAAAGTGAGAAAATACACTGTGTGGCAAGTGCAGAGCAAATTGTGCAGGGTTTCCCTGTCTTTTTTTTTTATTAGAAATCAGCACCCCAAGCCTCTTATTTATAGGAAAAAGGAGCCGCAGGTGTACCTGCAGGCTCAGCAGCAAGTGTACCAATGGCGGGTCGAGTCGCCTCGAAGTACGTGCACTTAAGCACTGTAATGTCCACTCGGATTTTGAGAAGTGCAATCCGGGCATCCGTTTTGAATTATTCAGGACCTATTTCGGACCACCGTTGTCGAGAGTTGTACGATGGCATGGGATTAGAGTTTGTACGAAGTCTTTGAAGATGGGACGATGCCCTCCGGTCTTCAAGCTTCAACTTTCATCCGTTATCCCGCACAATAGTCACTCGAGATTGGTTAGCCTTGTGGGACATTGTTGCATAGAGACGAGATGTGGCATCGTGTTGGACGAGATGGCGATGTTGCCCCTCACCAGTGTTACTGCTGGATTGGGCCGATAAGCAGACGTTGCTCAGACTTCGCTGAGATTGGACTGTTGCATTTGTTGAAGGTCCTCATTGTCATCATTGAGTTATGCCTGTCTTCCCGATGTTATTGCCGGGTTGACACAGTGTATTTTGTTGTGACTGCCAAGATTGAAGCTGATGGCATTTGAAACAAGCATTTCCGGGGTTATCTCCAACACTGCATTCCTTGGGGTTAACACCAAGGTTGATGACTATTCCCATGGTTGGGACTGAGACTGGATACCTCGGGGTTATCTCCGAGATTAATCGGCCTTCTTCGGTGTGTGTTCCCGTATTATATCTGCAGGTCTCGGGGTTAGATCTGAGGTTGAAACCGTTACTCCCAGATTGCGATCTGGGGTTGATGCTGAACTTCTGGTAGTATCCGGTATAGATTTGGATTGTCTTTCAGGGTTCTCTCTTAAAAGACGAATCTGTCCTCCTGCAATGTTAGTAACAGTAATACAGAAAATTTCGAGTGTCTACAATCCCAGTGTGTAGACAACATGTAGGTGTACAGATCTATTACATAATATACATATAACAACAATACACAATCAAGATTCATGTCGGTCAACCCATGTCAGAGATCACGGACTTTAGTTTTCTGGGTTACCTAGAAAACACAAGTCGTGATCATCTGGCCTATTTTGACCGGCCACTGTGTTAAATCTGTTTGATGTTTTAGTGATCTAAAGGCATGATATTGAAGTTCATATAACCTACTACAATTCAATTACATCAACAAGAGCAAAACAACAACTAACTGAAAGATCTAAGCAATTGAAAACATTGTCAGACCATTGCCTAAACTTTTTGGGTTACCCAGAAAGTTAAGCTTAACGGTCAACGAGGTTTGACCAATTACTACGATCTATCTGAGGCTTTATAAGGTTCGAACATGCTTTAAACTTGTAGTACTCATGACATACTATAATCTAGATATCCATGTTCATCCTAGCAACATTCCAGAAACCAAATCAAGGCCAATCAAAGTCACGACCAGAACACGTTCTTCAGTTTTCTTGGTTACCTAGAAAACTTAGTTCGTGTTCGGTCAACGAATTTTGACCGTGAATAACTTTTGATCTATACATGCAATGATCATGAACTGACTTGCAGATTACTAACAACATTACAAACTACAACCTTAAACCTTTAAATCACCAAAACAATAAACGAACACGGATCTACAAGGCCTGACATTCACTGTCAGACAACAAAAATTAAAATGTCCAGATTTATAAAATCATCAATTTTGAACATCTAAGTGTTATGGATCTGAGTTATAACAACCTATATCACTAAATGGAACCTTATAACATAACCTTAAACATTTAAACATAACATCTAACATGAAATCAAAAATCAAATTTTAGGTTTAGGGTTTTACCTTTCTTGAACAAAATCTGATTCTTGGCTACTGATTTTGTTGTGGTTGTTAGTGGGGCTTGATTAGGGACTGGTCTAGCACTAAAATTCGAAGATTTGAGTTGAGAGAGAAGTGAGTTGAGTGTTAGTGAAAAAAATGAGCAAGTTAGCAGCATTTTTCTCTCTAAATCTATATATAGCATGGTGTGATGCTTATGGATGAGCATGTGATCAGTCCTTTGATTGATTAAAGGCTATTACTAGACCACATGGCTAACTAGAGTTGGTCACCAACCACATACTAGGTCTAGATCTACACTCCACCTTATTAAAATAATAAAAAAGGTAGTTTGGTCATTTGGTTTTTACTTTTAGTGGCAACGTTGACATTTCCTCTCACCCATTAGGGTTTAACCCAAGAGCTCCAAAAGTCCAAGTTCTAGAATTTTGAGATTAGGGCTAAAATGGAAATCTTAGTTTCTAAAAATATGAATTAGGGTTCTCTAATTAAATTAGGTTTACTAATTACCTAGAATTTATAAATTAGACTTTATAATATACTAATTACCATTAACCTTGCTAAATTAATAATTAGGGTTTAGAATTTAGCAATTAGGGTTCTAATTTAGTAATTAGGATTTTTAAGTATTAATTAAGGTTTACCTAATTAATATTAAATATAATAATAATTGTTATTAATTACATAAAACATAACTTCATAATTTTTATAGTTGTAATTGACTTATGTACTATAGTTTATCAGTAATGCAAGGGTTTGCACTGCTTTACTAAAACTGTTCCACACATTAACATTACACATATATCAAGTATGTTTATATTACTGAAATATAATTACTATTATATTAATATTCTCATTCCTTATTCAAAATCCAGAATTAGGGTTGTGAATCCATATCCAACATAACCTTCATATATACCATTATTAATTAAGTTAAAATAATTAACTTAACAAATATAATAAAATACAAATCATAATAATCCTTATAATCATATCATATATATAATAATCATATTTTAATGAAAAATAAATAATAAATATTTTTATTACAAAATTAATTTATAATAAGAATATAACCTATAATGATCAATAATTCTTAAAAGAATTTATTTATCATTATTCATATAATAATTAAGTTTTATCTGTCACATAAATACCTATACTTTTCTTTGCACATAATCCCACCCTTATATATAAAAAAACTTAAATGCAAAATTTATTATTTAATTATTTTGAAAATACTGGGGTATTACATATTTTCTATGTGATTTTGTTTGATCTGAAGGGTGATATTTTCAGGAAAAGACCGACATATAATGTCGACAATTTGAAAAGATTTAATTTTTATTGGTCCGAATTAGACATAACTGCTAGTTGATATGAATTAAATGGTTGTACCAACTCAACCGAGTTTTGAAAAGTTTTGCAATATGGCCCAATTATTGGACTCTATTTAATTGGTCTTGGAAACCGAGATTTCATATAGTTTGGGGGCTTGATTAAGCGGGGGGAATGTGTTAGGCACCCTCGACTTCCGTGAAAAATGTTTACTGTGCTTTTTGATTCTCTAATGTGTGTATGTGTGTGTGTGTGCGCATTGAAGTTAATTGGGCATAAATGCTTTATTTGGAAGTAGTGCTATGTCTCTTTTGCACCTATATACAAAGGGTTTGACTTGTTAAAAAGTTCGATTTTAAGCGAAATATACAAAAATGATATTTTGAAAATAGATTTTCAAACCCTTATGCTCACATAGTAATTAAGGCCTTTGATACTTCCATTTTATTTCGTATTCGGGTTATCCTGATTTTATTCTCAAGATGCGAAACATGTTCGACAAAATAATATATATATATATATATATATATATATATATATATATATATATATATATATATATATATATATATATATATATATAAGTCTCGGGCTCTTTATGGGCATGAAAGCCATCGAAGTATGCCCGAGCACCACACATAAGATTTTTCACTATTACGGGGACCTTATATCCGGATAACTGTTTTAAGGTCCTATATTTACAAGTACAAAGATTTGCAAGCTAGCATTTACAACTTAAACAAGTCCATTTTTGGAACTGGATCTAGATCCATTGATTAAATCATCAACCCTTTGTAGTTCTTAGGCTTACATGAATATTTAAAGATTGCATAAGGAATATACTGAAACAAAATGCATATTTAACTCTAGACGTCACAAAATAAGAGATTCGTCGGTTAAATCCTTGTATGCGCGTAGTAAAAACTTTCAGCTTCCTCTAGATACAGATCTAGGGTGGCGTGGTTGCTAGATATTTACAAACTTAAAAGAAAATTAGATTTAAATAAATCTTAGCAATTCTAGCTCAACGGTTCTAGTTTCACAACTTTTGGATCAGTTAAAAGCTAGATATGGCTAGATTTAGATAAATCGAGTCAACAAACTTTGAATATTGCAGATTTACATCAAATGAGCGGTTAAAATTGATATTTATCTCAATGATTAACTATATATATATTACGTATATATATATATATATATATATATATATATATATATATATATATATATATATATATTAAAGAAGTAAAAGGCCACAAATTTGCAATCAAGGCACTATTAAATAGTATAAATATATATATAATGTGACACCCCCAAATCCCAGTACTTCATTACCTCAAGATTTGGTGTTCACATAATCAAAACATTCATATCTAGCTACCCAATTATAATAAATTGAATAATAAAAACCTGCCCATACAGGATTACTTGAATAAAAACATTATCTCCGAGGTTCTCTAACCTTTAATACAATCATTCAAGTGCGGAAATAAAATTATTACATCACTTCATTATAAAAAGTCTATCATTAATGATAAAACAAAATTACAAGTCTTCATCACTTGTACATTTTCTCTTTCCTTTTTTAGTTGTAGGTTTATCTACCTTCTTATTCATAGTTGCAATAAATGTATAAATATGCAAGAATGAGCAAACAAAGCTCACTTGAGATAAGAATAAATATCTTTACAACATTTGCCAAATAATAGGCTCAATAAAACTAAATGATATGTTCTGTTAACTTTACAACATTTGCCAAATAATAGGCTCAATAGAACTGAATGATATGTTCTATTAACTTTTCAACATTTGCCAACTCATAGGCTAAATAGAACTGAATAATTTGTTCTATTAACATTCTTAAATAAACTACTGAGGGGTCAAGTGACCATGAACCATGTCCACAATTATAAGTAATCTTTCAACTTTAACTTTAACAGTCATATGACTATAAGGACTCCACGTACTCAGGGGGATCAATCCTTCGTACAATGTATTGTGCACAACCATTTCAAAACTAAGCGTAAACCCCTAAACATAGGGTTGTTCATCTCAGTATTTAGAGTACAAGTCCGCACCAAAGAAAGTTTGGTTTGGATAAGCTTTTAAGGGTAATTGAAGTTTAATGATCATCAACTAGGGAACTAGTTGAATCCACAATGTTTAATAATACAACAGTTGTTTAATAACAACATAACTTAAAACATTTGAGAATCATAAATGAATTGATTCTATGCATCTAACTCATGCTTGAAATAACTATAGATCATAAGTATTTAATAGAATGAATAAAATGGTTAACCTTTGCTTGAACAGTAAAATAAGCTAGGTTCAAGTTTTATAATATTTAGAAATGAATTCCTGAACTTTAAGAAACTTGCTTAACTATAAACAAGTTAGAATGAATCAATCAATTGAGAAATAATAACATTTGATATAAAAAGCTTGCTCAATCAAAAGCATGAAGTAATAATAAATGAACATAACTCAACGAAAGTTTAGAGTTAGAAAACTTGCATCAACATAATAAACTAACTCAATGAAAGTATGGAGTTAGAAAACTTGCCTCGAGCGTAAGCTAACACAATTTCAGACCATGTTGTGGCACTTTCCCAAGTCTGCTAAAATAGCAGAAGTTAGAATCTCAAACCAGGGTATGGCGCAGCTGCGCAATACAAAGTCTTGGGACCAGCGTAGCTGCGCCGGCGTAGCAGCGCCATTTTTTTTGCCTTGGTACCGGCGCAGCTGCTCCGGGGTTCAGACAGACGCAGAGTCGGCTTGAACAGTAGCCGACTTTAGCCCAACAAACACAAATTTCACCCAATAGACAGTAATATTAACACGTAGAATAAATACAACAATATCATAAACATGATTACTCACGTTTACAACCAACTATCACAATTTAACACTAACTACAACTATTTTAAATTCTCAAAACTCATGTTTTTAACAAAAACTAAACTTTTCTTGACATTGTTATAGAAATCATCACTGTGAACTCACTAGTTGGCCAAATCATCTCATTAAAATTACATAATGCTCATATCTCACTAAACTAACGTATACAAACTTCAATTTATAATTTAACATAAGAATTGGCCATCTAAATTGGTACTTTTCATGAACACATGAAAAATACATATAAACATACACTAACAAAACTTTTTCTTCTACTGTCAAACGAATTTAGCATGCAATTGTTGTTTAAACATAATCTCTATCATCATATATTCACATAATCACAAGTAATCCATTGTAAAGCAACAATTCAAAATATCAAATTCACAGAACATGAATTTTTTTTCTGTAAAACCCATTTATGCATATATATATATATATATAACACTAATGTTGTGTAAAAATACCTTGAAGTTGCGTACAATCCTTGTTAACTCGCTGAAATTGTTGTAAAATTCCTAGATTTCTCTCCAATTCTCTCTCAATTCTCTGTATGTTCTTAGCAACTGACCAAAGCTCAACACTCAACTAAAAACTTTAAGCGTGAAACAAATATTAAACCGATATGGCGTTAATTCACCTATTAAGTATATCATTTAATACATATAACGTATATATATTATAATTATATTATACTTATTATTTTATATATTATATTTATTTTAAAATCTAGAAATTCCAAAAGCCATATGGCTTGTTTGGCAAACCCTTTTATTTTATTAAAGAATTAATATATTAAGCCTTGTTTGTTAAACACTAAAATAAATTACTTTAATTTATTTTAATAACTCCTTATAATATAGTTATTTGTCACACTATATTTAATCAAGCTTTCATATTTATCTTAATTAATTCAAATCACAATTAATTAAGTAAATCCTTTAATCACATAACACAATACAAATAATATATCATTTAATTGAAATATCAATATAATAATCATTTCCTTAATTCATCAATTATTTATTTAACTAATAATTCTCCAAATAATATTAAATCAATTAAACAAATATTCATTTACCGATAATCACACCCATTAAATATTTATATAACGCAATAAATATTTGAAATTACATTTAAAATTCTGGAATGTTACATTATTCCCTCCTTAAAAGGATTATGTCCTCAGAATCACAATTCAAACAACCAAATTGTCACATTCTTTCCTACTTACAAAGATTCTGTCCCCAGAATCAAAGACATAGATTAAACAAATAACTCAGGGTAACTTTTCATCATTTTAGTTTCGAGTTCCCACGTTGCCTCCTCGACATTGTGGTTTCTCCATATCATCTTCACAGAAGGTATCACTTTATTTCTGAGCACTTGTTCTTTCCTGTCGATTGTCTGGATAGGAACTTATTCATAAGATAAATCTTTATCGAATTGCAATGGTTCGTACTCGATCATGTGTTTGTAATCGGGTTTATACGGTCATAACACCGAAATGTGAAATACATTGTGAATGTTTTCCAATTCTGGAAGTAGAGCTACCTCGTAAGCCACTTCGCCCACTCTCCGTAGTATTTCAAATGGTCCAATAAATCTTGGGCTGGGCTTTCCTTTCTTACCAAAACAAATCTTCCCCTTCCAAGGAGAAACTTTTAGGAAAACTAAATTTCCTAGTTCAAATTCGCGATTCTGCCTATGTTGATCGGCATACTTTTTCTGACGGTCTTGGGCTGCTACCAATCTTATCCTGATGAGTTTGACAACTTCAGTAGTTTGTTGTGCCAATTCTAGTCCTAACAGTTAGCGTTCACCGACTTCATTCCAGCACAGTGGAGTTCTGGACTTTCTACCGTATAATGCCTCGTAAGGTGGCATACCGATGCTCGCGTGGTAACTATTGTTGTAGGTAAATTCTACCAACGGTAAATGTTCATCCCAGCTTCCTTTAAAATCCATGATGCATGCTCTCAGTATATCTTCCAATGTTTGGATTGTTCCTTCACTCTGCCCGTCAGTTTGTGGGTGATATGTTGTACTCATTCGCAACTGTGTTCCCATACATTCTTGTAGTCTCTTCCAGAAGTTTGATGTGAACCTTGGATCTCTATCTGACACAATTGACATTGGAACTCCATGTCTTGACACGATCTCTTTAACATATAATTTCGCTAGCTGATCAAGATTAAATCTAAACTTTATTGGCAAAAAGTGTGCAGATTTTGTCAATCTGTCCACTATCACCCATATCGCATCGTATCCTTTCTGAGTCGTTGGAAGTCCTACCACAAAATCCATTGTGATATGCTCCCATTTCCATTCCGGTATTTCCAACGGTTGAAGTAACCCCCTTGGTTGTTGATGTTCAACTTTCACTTTCTGACACGTCAAACATTTTACAACGCATTCTGCAACGTCTCTTTTCATATTCGGCCACCAAAAATGATGCCGCAAATCTTGATACATCTTTGTACTTCCTGGATGAATCGAATATCTTATGATGTGTGCTTCAGTCAAGATTTCATCTTTAAGCTTTGGTACTGCTGGAACCCAAATTCTTTCCCCGAATCGTAGTAGTCCTTCGGTGTCGATCTTATATTTTACATCGCTACCCTCAACCACTTTCTGTTTGATCGTTTCACATTCTTTATCTTCTAGTTGAGCACTCTTCATTTTGTCCACAAATGTTGGACTGGTATATATCTGGAATAGTCGCTCATCGGATTCCTTTGGAAATTTGATTTTCAATTCTAGCTTTGCCATTGCCGAAATAAGCTCTTCATGCGTAGTTATCAGAATCAACTTCTCCCGACCTTTCCTGTTCAAAGCATCTGCAACCACATTCGCTTTTCATGGGTGATAAAAGATCTCACAATTGTAATCCTTTATAAATTCCATCCATCTCCTTTACAGCATATTCAGGTCCTTCTATTTGAAAATATACTTCAGACTTTTATGATCTGTGTAGATTTCACATTTCTCTCCATAAATAAAGTGTCTCCATATCTTGAGAGCAAACACTACTGTAGCCAATTCCAAATCATGAGTCAGATAACCTTTCTCATAATCCTTCAGTTGTCTTGATGCATACGCAATTACTTTCCCATTTTGCATAAGAACACATCCCAACCCTTTATGTGAGGCATCACTATACACCACAAAGTTACATGTACTATATGGTAATGACAACACAGGTGCCATGCTTAATTTCTTCTTCAAATCCTGGAAACATTCTTCACATTTCTCCGTCCAAACAAATTTTACAGTTTTCCTGGTCAAATTTGTTAATGGAGTAGCTATCTTAGAAAAATCTTGAATAAATCGTCTGTAATACCTGGCCAGTCCCAAGAAACTCCTCACTTCCGACGGTGTTCTTGGTTGTTTCCAATTGATTACAGCTTCCACTTTTGATGGTTCCACAGAAATCCCATCTTTGTCAATCACGTGTACAAGAAATTGCACACGATCTAGCCAAAATTCGTACTTAGAGAATTTCGCGTACAACTTTTCTTTTCTTAGTGTTTCCAATGTCAAACGTAAGTGTTCCACGTGTTCTTCTTGAGTTTTGGAATACACTAGAATGTCATCGATGAATACCACTACAAACTTGTCTAAGAATGGTTTAAACACCCTATTCATCAAATCCATGAATGCAACAGGTGCATTGGTTAAACCAAAATACATCACCAAAAAACTCGTAATGTCCGTACCGAGTTCTGAATGTCGTTCGTGGTATATCCTCCTTCCTACTTTCAACTGGTGATATCCATTTCTCAAATTTATTTTTGAGAAGTATTTAGCACCCTTCAACTGATCAAACAAGTCATCTATTCTTGGTAATAGATATTTGTTTTTATTAGTGACTTTGTTTAATTCTCTATAATCAATGCAAAGACTCATTGACCCATCCTTCTTCTTCACGTATAACACTAGCGCTCCCCACGGTGGTACGTTTGGTTGAATATACTTTTTGTCTAACAATTCTTGCAACTGTACCATCAGTTCCTTCATTTCTACTGGAGCCATTCTATACGGGGTCTTCGATATCGGTACTGTCCCCAACACTAAGTCGATCACGAACTCAATCTCTCTATCAGGTGGAAGTCCTGGAATATCCTCTGGAACACATCTTCAAATTTGATCACCACTTGTATCTCTTCCAGTTTCATATTCTTTTTCTGAGTATCGACTATGTAAGCTAAATAGCCCACACAACCTTGACTCAACAATTTCTTGGCCTGCATAATCATCAGACATTTAATTTGTCTAGGCGATTAGCTACCATAGAATACTACCTTTGACGAAGTCATAAGGTTTACACATTTCTTTTGGGAATCAATTACCACTCCATATTTGAACAGCCAACTCATTCCCGAAATAACATCAAACTCTCCCAATCTAATCGGAATCAAATCTATCATTAGGACATTCTCCTTAATGTTCACCCTACAGTTCTTGTATACGAATCTAACAGGGAGTATCTCTTTATTCGTAATCTCTATGTTCAAAGGGAAATTCAATTCTTCTCTAGGCAATTCTAACCTCCTAGAAAATTCATCAGAGATAAACGAGCAAGTAGCACCCGAATCAAATAATACATAAGCATCAATATCATTGAGTGGGATAATACCTGATACGACATCTTTTGATTGAACAGCATCTTGCACAGTCATGTTGAAGGTTCTTGTTGTGGGTTTGTTTGATGTTGTACCTCCATTTCTTCTGGTTGTCACTTCATCCTTCTTTTTAGGGCATTCACGAGAAAAGTGATCCTTGGATCTGCACGTGAAGCACACATTCTTCTTAGGTTGAGTGCAATTTGGGGCGATGTGACCCTCTTGGCCACAATTGAAGCATACTCATTTCCCCATCAAGCATGCACCCTTGTGAAACTTACCACATGTAGCACATGCTTTAAACTTCTTGATCTTCTAGTTACCCTGCTGGTTTCCAGCACCCACGTTTCCATTCCACTTCCTCTTCAAGTTGTTGTTGTTGTTTCCACCACTACCACCTCCATTCTTAATTTTCACCTCATTCTTCTTCTTCTATTCCTGATTGAACTTTGTCACTGCCTCGCCTCCACCTTCAGCGAGTATTGCTTTCTCCATCACTACTGCAAAAGTCTTCAATTGAAATATGGAAACCCTACTGTACAACCAGTGTTTCAGTCCCTGTTCAAACCTCTTCGCCTTGCATTCATCCGTGCTGACTTGATAAAGTACAAACCTCGCCAACTCGTTGAATTTAGTGGCATACTCAGATACCATCATCGTTCCCTATCTCAGTTCTAGAAATTGTACTTCCAGTTGACCCTTCGAACTCTCGGGAAAATAGGTCTCGAAGAATATCTCCTTAAACCTATCCTAGGTCATCATCTCTGGTCCTTCTCGAGTTTTATTGGCCTGCCACCAATAACTAGCTTCTGCTTTCAACATGAATGTTGCGAAAGCAGTCTTCTGATCATCTCCTACCCTAGCAACATCGAACACCTTTTCTATCTCCATAATCCAAGTCTGTGCCTTGACTGGATTCACTGACCGTCAAAATTCAAGTGGTCCAACCGCCTTGAACTCCTTAAACGTTGTTCCTTGGTTCTGTGGTTGATTATGCAATGCTCCTGTCAGTAACGTCACCAATTGTTGAACTGGGTTAACATCAACATTATCGTTATTGTTGGTTCCTTCGTTGGTTCTCTGTCATGGTGGTTGACGTTTGGGAGGCATTTTTTGTTTAAAAATACACCCATTAGATTATTACTCAACTCTTTGTAGTAATTTCTACTTAACTTGCTTCTACAAAAGAAATAACCACAAATCACATAACACTTTGAATAAAATAACAACTTTTATTTATTCATAACCTCTTTGAAAACATAAAACAATAGCATTACTGCTATTTACATTACTTCCTGAACTACAAAAGTTTCAGGACAACATCATCCTTATATCCCATAGGTTTCATAACACTTGGGATTTAAAATTTATTTAACATTTTATTCATCGTACTACAACTACAATCTTCTACTAAGATATTACTTAGCCTTACTACGTTCTTCCTCCATGACTGGGAACATTGTTCTGCGATCTAATACGTATGATGGCAGCGTCTCAAACTGAATAGGATATTCCATGACTCGATCCTGAGCTCGATTAACCATGGTGTTGAATACCCTATTCATCTCTTCCATCTTCATTCACTTTGTATGTGCTTCTTTCACTTCTATCCCGACTCGTTGAAACATTACTTCATATGCGTCCTCGACTCTTGTCCTCTTCGTAGCTTCTTCCCTTAGCTTATTCTTCAATTCAGCGACCTCCTCGATCAGTTGTTCTTTCTCTCATTCAGTCCGTTCTAGCTTTTCCTCGACATTTGTCCGTCGTTCCTCACGATCTAGAATCTCATCATCTTTTTACGTCATTGCAGTCTGTTGTTCAGCTACTATCTCTTGCAATTCCTCGACTATATCCTGAAGTTCCACGTTATGGTCGTAGACTTCATCGTACATTCGAGCAGCTATCTAGGTTAGTGGAGTCTCCTCTTCCTCATCCTCATCATCCTCATCTTCATGTGGCAACTCAACGGGATCCTCCTCATCTGTCTCCACATCATCATCCTCTTTTTCAACCACTGTGACAAACAGGGCTGACTCCCGTGGCAGTAGTTGTTCCCAACTAACATCAATGTCTCGAGGCTCCTCCTCTATAGGCATCTGAGGTCTATCCTCCCTAGCATGACTGGATTCTCCGACATTAGTCATCCTGACAACAAAATTTTAAGTTTTAATCATTAATCATTACTACTCGACACTCACGAGCACATAAGTATAAACACATAATCACATAAGTGTTTTATTATTTCTTCCCTAAAACTCGATAAGAGTTAATCACCACTATCTTTTCAAAGGTTACTTCCTAAGGTTTTTCCCCACCTAAGGTTCATAACCTAAAGCTTTGATACCAACTTGTGACACCCCCAAATCCCGGTACTTCATTACCTCAAGATTTGGTGTTTACGTAATCAAAACATTCATATCTAGCTACCCAATTATAATAAATTGAATAATAAAAACCTGCCCATACAGGATTACTTAAATAAAAATATTATCTCCCAGGTTCTCTAACCTTTAATACAATCATTCAAGTGCGGAAATAAAATTATTACATCACTTCATTATAAAAAGTCTATCATTAATGATAAAACAAAATTACAAGTCTTCATCACTTGTACATTTTCTCTTTCCTTTGCTAGTTGTAGGTTTATCTACCTTCTTATTCATAGCTGCAATAAATGAATAAATATGAAAGAATGAGCAAACAAAGCTCACTTGAGATAAGAATAAATATCTTTACAACGTTTGCCAAATAATAGGCTCAATAAAACTGAATGATATGTTCTGTTAACTTTACAACATTTGCCAAATAATAGGCTCAATAGAACTGAATGATATGTTCTATTAATTTTTCAACATTTGCCGACTCATAGGCTCAATAGAACTGAATAATTTGTTCTATTAACATTCTTAAATAAACTACTGAGGGTCAAGTGACCATGAACCATGTCCACAATTATAATTAATCTTTCAACTTTAACTTTAACAGCCATATGACTATAAGGACTCCACGTACTCAGGGGGGATCAATCCTTCGTACAATGTATTGTACACACCCATTTCAAAACTAAGCGTAAACCCCTAAACATAAGGTTGTTCATCTCAGTATTTAGAGTACAAGTCCGTACCAAAGAAAGTTTGGTTTCGATAAGCTTTTAAGGGTAATTGAAGTTTAATGATCATCAACTAGGGAACTAGTTGAATCCACAATGTTTGATAATACAACAGTTGTTTAATAACAACATAACTTAGAACATTTGAGAATCATAAATGAATTAATTCTATACATCTAACTCATGCTTGAAATAACTATAGATCATAAGTATTCAATAGATTGAATAAAATGGTTAACCTTTGCTTGAACAATAAAATAAGCTAGGTTCAAGTTTTATAATATTTAGAAATGAATTCCTGAACTTTAAGAAACTTGCTTAACTGTAAACAAGTTAGAATGAATCAATCAATTGAGAATTTCCAATAATACTAGAATTAGTGTTTGCTCAAATAAATTTTGGAAACAATAACATTTGATAGAATAACATTAGAGTTTCAATATAAAACGCATTACTATCTAAACTTGTTATTTTAACACAAGTCTTGTGCTACGTTTACATTTTAGAATTCCCAAGTGTTAATCATCATCACACTTAAATATCGCTCATTGTGTAAACTATGTTATCACATAACGCATTTTTGATTTAATAATCATTTTTGCAACTTTGATCATACTAACCACAACTCACTATGTTATGTTAACCTTAACATTACACATTTAACATGCAAACACAATTTCAGACCATGTTATGGCACTTTCCCTAGTCTGCTGAAATAACAGAAGTTAGAATCTCAAACCAGGGTATGGCGCAGCTGTGCCATACATAGGCTTGGGACCGGCGCAGCTGCGCCGTTTTTTGCCTTAGCACCGGCGCATCTGCTCCGGTGTTCAGACATACGCAAAGTCGGCTATGAACAGAAGCCGACTTTAGCCCAACAAACACAAATTTCACCCAATAGACAGTAATATTAACACGTAGAATAAATACAAAAATATCATAAACATGATTACTCACATTTACAATCAACTAGCACAATTTAACACTAACTACAACTATTTTAATTTCTCAAAACTCATGTTTTTCACAAAAACTCAACTTTTCTTGACATTGTTATAGAAATCATCATTGTGAACTCACTAGTTGACCAAATAATCTCATTTAAATTACATAATGCTCATATCTCACTAAACTAACATATACAAACTTCAATTTATAATTTAACATAAGAATTGACCATCTAAATTGGTACTTTTCATGAACACATGAAAAATACATATAAATATACACTGACAAAACTTTTTCTTCTACTGTCAAACGAATTTAGCATGCAATTGTTGTTTAAACATAATCTCTATCATCATATATTCACATAATCACAAGTAATCCATTGTAAAGCAACAATTCAAAATATCAAATTCACAGAACATGAAATTTTTTCCGTAAAACCCATATATATATATATATATATATATATATATAACACTAATGTTGTGTAAAAATACCTTGAAGTTGCTTGCAATCCTTGTTAACTCACTGAAATTGTTGTAAAATTCCTAGATTTCTCTCCAATTCTCTCTCAATTCTCTGTATTTTCTTAGCAACTGACCAAAGCTCAACACTCAACTGAAAACTTTAAGCATAAAACAAATATAAAACCGATATGGTCTTAATTCACCTATTTAGTATATCACTTGATGATACATGTAACGTACATATATTATAATTATATTATACTTATTATTTTATATATTATATTTATTTTAAAATCTAGAAATTCCAAAAGCCATATGGCTTGTTTGGCAAACCCTTTTATTGTATTAAAGAATTAATATATTAAGCCTTGTTTGTTAAACACTAAAATAAATTACTTTAATTTATTTTAATAACTCCTTATAATATAGTTATTTGTCACACTATATTTAATCAAGCTTTCATATTTATCTTAATTAATTCAAATCACAATTAATTAAGTAAATCCTTTAATCACATAACACAATACAAATAATATATCATTTAATTGAAATATCAATATAATAATTATTTCCTTAATTCATCAATTATTTATTTGACAAATAATTCTCCAAATAATATTAAATCAATTAAAAAAATATTCATTTATCGATAATCACATCCATTAAATATTTATATAACTCAATAAATATTTAAAATTACATTTAAAATTTTGGAATGTTACATATAATACAGTAAGAAAAAGCCACAGATATACAATCCAGCCCCAATTAATCGATATATATATATATATATAATCCGCTTCTCCAGCGAATTGGAAGAAGCGAACTAAGAACGAACCGGCTATAGCGACGATTTTTTCCATCGCTATAGCATAGAAAGCCGATTTTTTATGCTATAGCGACGGAAAAAACCATCGCTATAGTCGGTTCGCTCTTAGTTCACTCCCTCCAGTTCGTTGGAGAGAGTCGGGCTATATATAAATATATATATATTAAAGCAAGAAAAAGTAGCAGATCTGAATGGATCTTAAGTTAAGCACGGGAATGACTATCGAACGGCTTTTGGCGCCTCTAAACTCGATTTCCACCGTTTAAAACTTGATATGTTGTAGTATATATGTACAAATGCATTTACAAAGATAATGGAAGAAAAGCTGCCTTTCGCTCTCAAATAACCTGACTTCTCTATCTCAGACCCTTCTCTCTTCCTTCTCTTTATTTTTTTTTCTTCTTATACAAGCTGCTGGTGAGCTTTTATATAAAGCCACGCCTTTCGCAGGTAGACCTGTGGATTTTATTGGTACACCTGCAGAAGGGCCCAGTGGATCCTGTCACCTCGTAGTACATGTAATCCCGATCGACGTGCAGTCTGCTAAACGCTTGTAACTTGTAATCCGATAATTTGATGGAGATGTGACATACCATTATGAAAAGCTCTCTTCGAGAGCTACGCAATGACATAGGGCTTGCCCTTTTTCGAATCAGGGAAGATTGGACCATGACCAGAATAGCACCTTCGAGTCTTCGTAGGCAGTCCGTTGAGCTGTTTTGCTTAGTTTACGCTCGGAAGTACGGCAATGGCTCTTTATGACCCTATTTTCAAATTTATTAGGGTTGTTGAAGTTGAATTGTCAAAATTACCATTTTTCCCTTTCGAGGGTTGTCTCCAAGGTTGACGGGGCTTTTGGCTGTCCTTCGGGGTTGTCTTTGAGGATTGATCACAACTGATTCTATTTTTCCTTAGGGTTGTCTTTGAGGATTAATTTGATGCTTTAGGGTTGTATTCAAAGGTTGATTATATATCCCGAGGTTATTTCCAGGTTCTAATTTAATGTTTCAGGGTCGTCGCCGTAGGTTGATTTGATATCCTAGGATTATCTCCGAGGATTGATTTGATTATTTCCCAGTGCTATTGTCGGGGTTCTGATTTGATGATTTCTCGGTGCTGTTGTCGGGGTTCTAACTTGATGATTTCCCAACGCTGTTGTCGGGGTTCTGGTTTAATGATTTCCTGATGTTGTTGTCGGGTTTCTGATTTGATGATTTCCTGGTGTTTTTATCGGGGTTTTGATTTGATGATTTCCCGATGCTATTGCCAAGGTTATCTGTAGAAGATAAAAGAAGTTTTTGCCTTCCTGTATGTTTAGTAATAGGAATGCAAAATTTCGAGTGTCTACAGATGCCCCTCTTTATTATGTTTATGCAATGTAGTGGAATGAACATGATAAAAATTACTAGACACTTGAAATATGACAAGATTAAATGATGCCATGTAATGCAACATGATATGATGTTATGGATACTGAATGATTTTGTTTGGAGTTACTTCTAACGAGATTCTATCACTGATTGGTCCCGCCATTTCTGCTGGGGATGGAGTTGCCAATGATGATCTCCATTGAACTGTCTTAATGCCTACTCGAACGGTAGTTTACATAGGCTTTCATCACCGAATTATCTCGATGCCTACTCGAACGGTAGTTTACAGAGCTTTCATCATCGAACCTTCTCGATGCCTACTTGAACAGTAGTTTACAGAGCTTTCATCATCGAACCTTTTCGATGCCTACTCGAATAGTAGTTTATAGAGCTTTCATCATCGAACCTTCTCGATGCCTACTTGAATGGTAGTTTACAGAGCTTTTGTCATCGAACCTTCTCGATGCCTTCTTGAATGGTTGTTTACAGGGCTTTCGTCATTGAACCTTCTCGATGCCTATGTTGGGTTGAAGCCAACAATTTAAATATTCTTCAGTCTTACCGAGACTGATTCAATGAAATGTTGTAAAAATGTATTCAAAATCTTTTTTGGGGAGATTTTTCCATGGCTGATACCACTGGACCTTTCTAAATCCAACGTTGGGGTTGTCACTAACATTTTTTATCTTCAGATACGTTTTCTGACTTCACCTTCGCTGGGGATACTGGCCTCATTGGAGATTCCCAATATTTATCCTGATGATAGTTTACACCGATTTATATCATCGGATCCTTCCCGACGTTATGTTGGGGCTGTCACCAACGATTTGGATTTCTATATGGTTGAATGTAGTTGTTGTTGTCGGGGATAGAGATCACAATGATAACATACTCTCAATGCCTACTCGAACGGTTGTTTACAAGGTTAACCATCACTGAACCTCCTCGATACCTACTCAAACGGTAGTTTACAACAGTCGATAATTACTGAACTGATTTGATCTAGCTGAAAATTTCATTTATAACTGATTCCATCATCGGTCTTTCCCAGTGGAGATAATTTTCAATAGTCGTCACCAACAGCTTTTCATGATGCTTTATTGAATGCAATTTTCAACAGGCTGTAATGTTGACATTCCCAAGGCTTTATTGGGATTGACACCAATGACTTACATGAATATTTTCATTTGTCAGAGATTGACTTTACATTTCCACGTTTTAGGCCCCTTCCGCTTAATCGCGTTGAACATTTTTTCCTGATTTGACTTTTAAGCTTCCAGGAGACCTGTCGGACCTCAAATCAGACTGAAACAGAGGGTGTAAGAACCCGAATTTTCAGAAATTATTAATGCATGAGAAGGGTTCGAATAAGAATATATATATATATATATATATATGTTGTGAGGTATGTGGAATGGTGTTGCATGGGGTAATATAAACTATGAAATAAGTGATTTATGTGTTTAATAAATATATTATTATTATATATTTTTTATTTATTGTAGAGGTGAATTAGTAAGAAGATAGATAAGATTTATCTATCGTCATTAAATAATTATCATAGTTGGTGACATTGAATATCTTTGATAATCACCAATTTCTTAAGTATATATACGAGTGAGTATCAAGTCTAAGGCAGTGCAACCGTACTCTTTAATGGTGGATGTATAGGGGCTGGGCTAAACAATTCCTTCAGAGAGCGGAGGTATATCCGAATTAGTAACTGATCTAACTCACTGTGAAAGAAGTGTAGACAAGACGAAAACAATTTTGTTGGATGTTTGTGGGAAACAACTTAGTGTACTATATTGAATACTATTAAAGACTCGATGTGTGCTAGGTTTAGACTTGTATATATTTACATTATTCACGAGAGAAGAAAATCGATATATCTTTAGATAAATATTGGTTAGAGATTTATTAATTAATATTGAGATATGGTTAAATGTATAAATTAAAGAAATTGTGTTGAGACAATCTATAGAAAGGAAAGAGAAATAATTAAAGTATATCTCTACTAAAGGATATTAAAATAAAGCATTTGATTTTTTTAATAAAAGGGGGAATATTATTTTGATATTACCTTATATAGCTTTGTACGAGGTAATGTGTGGGATTAAGTAATATGGTAAATATATTAAAACATATTTGCTATATAAGTTAATGGAAACAATTTATCATAGTAGGAAATAAGCTTTTTTTTCTATATATAGTGTGTACGTGGGTCGTGCATGTAAATTTTTTAATAATATATAGATATTATATTAAGAGTAATATCTTGAGAAAATGAGTAAATCGTTTTATTATTATTAGTTCCTATAATTAGAGAAAATATGATAAAAGCATCATATGTTATGTTATGGTAAAATATATAATTTTGAGTATAGTAATGTATTTCCAAGAGGGTTAAAGTTAAAAGAAAACTAAGTTATTTTAATAACTTGAGTTAGTATATTACCGCGAATGTTATAAAGAATATTTTGATATCTCCATTCACAATATATTTATATATGTGAACCTTGTGATATAATAGTTCGATGTAAATTAAACATATTATAAATAGTAAGGTGGTGGTAAATGAATAAGTAATGAGAAAAAGGATAAGCTTAATGTAAGCTTGTGAGATATGCCTAGTGTGACAAAGTGAAGGAATAAGCATTCATCAAATAATTTAACGAATGAATAATTGAATGAATTAATTTGTATGCGCAATGATTTTATATTATATAGTAGCTATATCTATATGATATGAATTGAAGTGTGACACTTCAATGGTAACTATATAATATAGGAAGTATTTGAATATATATGTATAAAGGCTTGTATGTTAGCATTATGTACAAGTGAGATAATAAAATGTAACATGGTGCAATAGATCACTTCCATGACCATATTATAAGATGTAAAGTTAAGAATAATATTATTTTGTGATATTATATTATTATAACCTTGTGAATTATTAATTACTAAGTTCACATAATTATGTCTTATGTGGCATAACTAGTGATGTTAAATCCAAGGGAGAATTAATGGGAAGCATTAAAAGAAAATAAATGGTGAGTTAATAAATAATTGATATTAATTATCATTATGATAATTGGGTATATTTGAGATGATAAATTTTATGGAAAATGATGGATTGAGAATATCCAACTATTTTATAATTAGCCCAATTAAAATATTTATTGGAATAAACCAATGTACATGGATTATATAATTCTATGCGAGTGGGTGTATATGTATACTCATTTGGGGACAAATATCAAATAAACCCATATATGTTATTAATAATATGAAATGCTGAGTATTAGAAGGGAGTGTCCCAAATTGTGTGTCATTATCCATTCACGTGAAATACAAAAAGGCTAGTAGCTAGCTTGCTTCTTCTTCTCCAAAATCCATAGCTTCCAAATGATGAAGAGGGGAGTGGGTTGATTTGATTTTTTCCACCAACTTTTTCTTAACCAACATCTTCTTCCATCTCCCATTGGATTCAATCTTTGAGGTAAAGCCATAGTCTAGGTAAGAAATTCTCTGTAAATTGGAGCCTTCTCTTCTCTAATTGGGTTGTTTGGGTTCTTGATGAGTTCTATATAAAGAGTAAGTGGAAATTAAAGTGAGAAATCTGAAGTTAGAAGCAAGCTTGGCTATTTAGCTTCTAGATGTATAATTCTAAAACTATGTTCTTAAATTCATGTTTTGCAAGATTCTTAAAAAGGTGCTAAAATACATGTTTTAAGTTGAAAGGTTTATGGTAGAAGCATGATAGAATGTGTCAATTGATGCTAGACATCGTTAATATGGTTGAATTCAAAATCAACAGAAGTTAAACGAACCAATTTGGTTTAGAAACGAATTCGTAGTGAATGAATTCGCTAAACTTTTCAAAACATGAAAAATTTAGTATGACATGAGATTTGGGTCAAGAATTAGGTTAGTTAGGGTTTCTATAAATTGTTATAATTCTAGTATGTTGTAGTTCAATGAATTACGAATCCATAAATCAAAAACGAACTAATTTGGATATGTATAACTCAAATTATGAAGGTTAGAAAGATGTTTGACATGATAGCTCGTAGCATGGAATGAAATTTCGAGTTTGCATCAGCTAGGCCTGTCCCGGTGGGCTATTTTTAGGGAAAAACCCTCACCCCGGGGGGTGGTCTGATTATAGATGTTGAGAAAATTTGACAGAAAATGTTTTACTAAAATGGGAATAACCTTTTCATACGAACTCCGATTGAGGAGATTCAAGATGATCCGGAACGAGAACGAATATACCTACAATATTTGTGCTTTACATTTTTCAATTTGAGGGCGTTAGAAGGGGTAAAAATAGTCATCTTTGTGACTATTACGTATTTTAAGGCAATCAGAGGGCGTCAGACGAGCACATGCGCAAGTATAATGCTCCCGACAATGGAATATGTTATTCTAAGTGAAAAAACATAAATATGCCTGATAATAGACATGATATATAAGATTACCTTACTCATAATAGAATGCTTTAGCATGACTTAGTATGTGTTTTGAAAAGAAACTTGGAGTTTTAAAAAATGAATATTGACGAACCTTGAGTCTAAGAAGTTATGATATTTTAACACATACATCATGTTGAGTTATGAGTATACTTAAGACTGAGAAGTGATTTAAAGTTACTTTACTTATTATCAACTTACAATAGCTTAGTTGAAAATGATTTCTAAAGAAAACTTGAAACTTTAAGAACGAACTTAAAGTAATTTGTGTTCTTAAAGTTCTAAACATGATAACATATATTCATGGATTAGTTAGCTATGAAATAATATTAAAAGTTGCACCTATTTTCTTTATCTTGGCCTAGAATAACTTTTAAAAGTGAACTTGAACGCCTTATGCCCCTAGACATGACGAATATGTTCATCATCTAGCTAAGCATGAATTGGACCTTTTAAGTGTGGTTTAAGATAAGTTTTCAAATAATGAACTATGCTATGTCTATGTATATAAAGTTATATATACATGTGAAGCATTCTAGTAGAGGCTTATTAGTTTAAAAGTTTATAACATCAAATCTTGTTAAAGAAAGTTGTTAAGCTTTATTGATTGAAATAAATCATTATGGAACTACGTAGTTTGAATATGAACGATATAGATCACATATCTATAAACTTTTAATATGTGTCGAACACATGGCGAGTCAAGTGTGTGATAAATGTCTATGAATGTTGATGTCTAGTACGGGTGGTTAAGTATACCTATACATACCTAGCTATTCTAAGAGTATGATGAGAAAATGAAATGAAGGTTATACAAACCTAGTTAGGAAACGATGTAATATTTATTGTTATATTAAGAACGTATGAAATGTATGACTAATGGATATGAATCCATGATTATATAACTGTGTAGGAATACACGCATTGCAGATAAGCTTTAAGAAGTTTAGTCATAGTTGATAAACTACGAATCAGGCAAATATTTCAGTTCCTATTTGATATATGAAATCTATAACTGTTAATTGAGCTATATTATGATATCTGAATGTTGATGTATATATATGAAATGCATATGAGATATATATGAAATGCGGAAGTTGATTTGATGATATGCTTGTAAAGTGAATCTCTATGCCTGTTATTTGTGAAGTAACATGCGTAGTAAATATTAATTGATTATGAATGCATGAACTGAGCATGTTATTATATGCTATGTGCTGCATGAAAACTGTTAGAATTGATGGGCTGTCGAGCTCACCCTTGCAAATAACTACTTTTGCAGGTCAAGACTCACGGTAAAGATTACGTGCTACTTGATTGATAAAGTTCAATAGTATCAAAGGAGATTAATTCATTTGTTTTAATATATACTCTTGAACAATGTTTAGGTTCTAGTATAGGTACATGATAGTAGTTTACGATGTGTAATACATGTTAAGTTGTACTATGTGATACATAGAGGAATTTGAATCGAGATGTAAAGATTTATACAAAAATTGAATAAAGTGAATCATATAATAATTTGATTCAGGGATTTGTAATTGATTCAAGTTAAGGAATTAATAAAAGATATATTTTCAAAGGAGATTGAAAAAGTTTAAATTATTTTTCATATTTATATAACATCGAATGTGATGAAATACAGGAATAGTAAATGACCAAGATTAGAAACTTCTAAAAGTTTGGGGTCATTGTGCAGATCCGGGAAATGGAATGAATTTATATTCTAAGTTGTAATAAGTAAAGTTTTATTCATTAAGTTATGAATAAAAAATATAAATAGTTTGACGATATTAGTATCGTGGCGGACTGGATTCATGGTTTGAAGGGACCCGGATTTGGGGGCGTCACAGAGGTGGTAGGACCCACCCTGGACTTCCGCAGATAGACATACAAATTTTGTAGATATACCTACGGAAGGTCGCAGGTGGTTTTATACCCCCTAGGCCTTTAACAAGTCATTTTTAGTTTGAACTTTTCAGAGAAATATGGACCTTCCATCTTAGATCTACTCATTTCGTGCTGCTTTTTTCGAAATCTGTCACTGTACAAACGGTATGCACACTTTAGGTAATGTTTATATCCATTTATTTCAAATTTTGACAGTTAGAATGCTAAATTTCATGATTAGTACGTTTAAACACAATATACCAAATATGTATGCATAGATGACTTGCTAAAAATGAATGGGCCTAGTAAATGTTTATATTTTACTATGCTCAGATGTGAAAAAATTTAATTTCTGAGATAGTCATTTTACACCATTTTTTTCTACTTTCTTTATCCTATTTCAAGACAAATGAACATTTATTTTCAAATTAAAGTACACACGGTAATTTGGATGCCATGGTGATTTTAATTTTTAATGTTTTTCGTATATATAAAATGCTCATGATTTTGGGTTGGTGTGATACTGAATGGCCACCTAATCATGCTTATTGTGTATGCGGATAGTCAATTTTATAAAGGAGAATTTGGCAAAAAAAAATCAAGAGTCTGGGCATTTGATATGCATGCAATTTTAAATCTAGTGGAGAAGCATATTAAACTAATGCATTTTTTCACATAGGATATGCATGATGTTATTTCTAACTTTCTAGGATTTTAATGATGCGATTTTTAACTCTACTGGGGATGCATGTTAAGCTAATGATGTTTTCACACAGATTTTTATTTCAAGATATGGATTCTGACCAGCCGAGCAGCTCTATTCCCCATACGATTTCTTTCCAAATTTTGAAGAATACATCAATAAATCATTATCCAACAATTTCCTTATCCTTATTTGACTCTCTATTTTAATCCCTATATAGGATTTTACTCCCTAGTGTGAAGGAGTCAAAAAAACTTTTCCCTATATATGCAAAATGACATTTTATACCCTCATTTAAGTGGACAACTCATCAATCATACACATCTTGACATTTTTTACTACTTCATTTTTAAATTATAAAATTATTATTGACTTATTTTTAAAAATTAATTTCAAATGTATTCAAATTTAAATTTGATATAAATTTATTTAATTTATGTCAATATAATTATAAATATTATAAAAGTATTATTAATTATAAAATTTATTATTTTCAAAATTTAAATGAATCATATTAATTTTAAATTTAAAATATCACAAATTAATTTTTTAAAAGTTAATATTGATCTTATGTTCATTTGCAGCTACAATCCATTCAATACTCACTCCATAAATTACTTAAAATTTAAAATAAAATAAAAATTATTTTACAGTGGAATACAATTGATAAATTATATTCTCTTATAAATTATAAGATTATTATTAATTTGATACTTTGACTGTTGAAACTTTCAAATTTTAACTTTTAACTTTTAAATTTCATTATTTAAGGAATTAATTTAAGGAACATATTAGGTACATAGTGAAAAAATTGAATCCCTATTTTACAGAATGACTCAATAGCACTGCAAAGTAAGGATAGAGATAAGGAAACTATTGTGAATGCTCTTAGAGTGAAAGTAGTATGCATATAAACCAATCATGTATGATGATAAAATATATACTTTGTAATCAATTTTATTTATTTATTAATAAAAGTATTAATTTACTAAAGGCATTTGATTATCAACATGATACTATTTTAATAATATGTGATAAACTCATAGTTTTAAGCAATGCTTTTAGAATCATGATGAGATCATGCTAATGAGATCTAAATTTTTAGATAGCTGAAAAACTAAAATTTTCTCAATCAATGAATTACTAAAAAGGGGATTAATGAATCCGGATAGATTGGTACATACATTGCTTGCTCATTGGATGAGGATGATTGATCTCATGATCATTTGTGTGGAGACACTAAAACAAGTATGCATGTGCTTATTGGAGAATAAGTTCACTGAACGTGACTCGCTAAGGAATACCTAATGGAGTTTTACTTGCCTGTCAATAAGAATTCATGTAGTGATAGTAGTACAAGTAATCCTTAGACTTGAGATCATCATAGTATCTTGTATATAATGATTTACACTTTGACTTATTCTTTAAAACCCTTAAGGTATATCAAAGGGTATGTTTGGGTATAATAAGTTATATATTGAGATAATAAATGATCAATAAAGAATTTACCACTTCTAGTAAAAGAAGAGATATGTCA
>CM035101.1:32428329-32490736 GCA_020205505.1 Panax japonicus | reverse complement strand
TTAAAGACCTACAGTGCACGAGTTATATTTATAAGCAGACGCTAAAGGCAAGTACTCTAACCCTTGTTCCAGTTCGATCTGGATAAGTCTTTGTGATTCATGTATTCTTGGCATGAGTTAATGTTTGAGGAAGTCAAGGCCAATTCTTTCGGCTAGACGTATGCTATGTTATTCTATCAAGTGTTGATAAGGATTTACAAAACTAATATTGTTGTGGTTTTCAAAAGTAGACTGAGTATGCTAATATGTTTTATCGTCAAATGACAGGCACGTGAGGTTGCCACAACTTAAACGTATACACGTTTAATGAATGTAGTGTTGATCAACAAAGAGTACTATAGGCTGATCACCTAGATGTGCTCGTAAGCTATGCCGGACTTACGGACTTAGTGCCGGTACGTCCTTTTCAAAGTACTTATGATATGCGTACGATCTTGAACCGGAATTGATGTTTTTACCGAATATTATTGTTGTAAAACATTTTTCAATGAAAAGAAGTGCTATTTTGAATTATCAATAGTACTTCATAAGCTATTGTTCAGTTATTGAAGATATATTATTCCTATGTTTTAAGCATACTATTTTCCCAGAATTATTGTACTTGCTAAGCTAGTTAGGCTCATTCTTGCTTGAACCATATGAATGCAGCTAAGACAGAACGAACCGATGGATCCGACAAGGATAAAGGGAAGGCGAACCCGTAGATTTCATATGTAATATTATAGGTTTTGTAAGAATAATATTTGATATTATTGTTAGTTCCTAGTAGGCATAATAGTTATCTAGAAGGGGGGTTGAATAGATATTTCAAAAATCTTTTCGTTTTAAACTTGTTAATTAGTGATGATTAAAACTTAGCGGAATTTATGTTTGTTTTAATCTCTTTTGCAAAGTAGTGGAGTTATGAGAGTGAGGCAGTTATAGCAGTTATGTCAGATATAGCAGTTATAGTATGAATGTAAAAGACAGTCGTTTTAAGTGGTTCAGAGCACTTAAAGCTCCTAGTCCACTCTTCTACTCAACGAGTAGGAAATCCACTAAGGATGACTTTTACAACTTCTGAATCACACAGATTCCTTCTACACCAGCAGTCTAGGAACTTCTTAGTTCACTCTTGAACTCTTCAAGTCCATCAGACTTGGTACTCTTCTTCAGTTGATTGATAGATGTTGAGTTCTTGATGGTTGCTACTTAGTTGTTGTTTAAGAACTTGTTCGAAAGAATTGAGTAGCTGAGCAAGCTTTGCAATTTCTCAGATCGTAGAGTTGAGCTTTGAGAGTTGTTCACGTTGTTTGTTCAATGCTTGCTTGTTTTACACTCATCTGCTTGATTTGCATATATGCGATCTTGAAAACTATCCGTGGATCCATCCGTTGAAGTATTAAATGCATTTGACTTTTTTGTTCTTTGATGGAGACATTTCTGCACATCTTCTAAGCTGCATTCTGGCCCACTGACAGTGCAAACTTCTTTCTCACCTAACACCTGAAAAGGTGTTTTCCCCCTTACTAATGGTAATTTCCTTAGCTTCTTCAATACGCTTCTTTGTTGCATACTAAGGATATTTCTTATGACTTTGGGACTGGTGAGTACTGCAGCGTTTAGAATCCATTCTTCTTTTATTGGAACCTATCTCTACATAAATTATGAGGCTCGACGTTTCCTGACACAAGACAGATGATACTCTACGATTCAGATTATGGTACTCTACGATTCAGATCGTGGTGACTTGTCGCCTTGGTGCCTAGTCTGATGCTATCAGCCGAGAGCACTACGATTTCTCTTAAGTCTTTGCACACTACGATCTTTGCTTACTTGAGTTGTAAACTCTACGTTTTCGAGAGCACTCTACGATCGTTGTCTTTTAAACTCTACGTTTCCTTTAGCACACTACGATCGTTGAGTTGGCTCGACAAACATTGGGACCACTCTTCGATTTTCGAAGAGGCCCTTCAAGGCAGGCACACTACGATCTTTGAAGCTCTACGTTTCTGCATTGACTTCTGCAATGTTGATCATATTTATACACTCCAATTTCTTCGAAGCCTATCTATTACATCTCAAGATCAACCTAACAACTTTGATCTTTCTATCTATACATTCTATTTAAGAATGATACACGTTAAGAGCTTAGATCAACCTAATAAATTTGATCTATCACTAAGTCCTTGTACATATCTTACTTGAAGGACTTTACAAATAATCATGAGCATATACATTAAAACATCAAATCATAATATGCATTCTCCCAACAATCTTCCCCTATTTGATGTTGACATAACCAAAGAGATTTGTTGTCATGATTATTAGTGTCTAGATGCATTTGTAGGAAGTTTAAACATGACTTAGTATTTCCGTGAGCAGCTGAAATTTCTGGAAAATAAGCATGAATTTATTAATGTTCAAGAAATATTGTAGTTTAGCTTTACATCAATAAGAATTTAAAGTTTCAACTTATCTTTATTTCTTTGACCTTTTCCTTGGAGGATTGGCATACTCCTCAGCCCTTCTTTTCCTGCTAGCTTCATCCCTTATGGCTAACTCTTCCAGCTCACTTGGACTTACTATCGGGTTGTGATCATGCCTATTCATGAATGCTGGATCTCCAATTGGCATTCTTAGGCATGTGGTGGTCACATTTGGTGAGCTGGTAGTTGGCCCTTGACTTCTTAAAGGCTCAGCCATCAAGACTTCCTGCTGATCAGATCGTTGAGTCTGATTGCTTGATCGTGGAGTCTGTTGGTGGGACTGTCTTGCAGGAAGGCTTTGTGAAAATTGTTCTCTTCCCTTTTCTTGGTTTCCTTGACCTCCTCTGCCTCTGCCTCTGCCCTGATCTCTCTGTGCTCCTTGAACTCCTTTCCCTTTATTCTCCCCCTTTATGTCAGCATCAAGGGTTCGAATGTCTGCAGAAAGTCAATTTACTCCTTGGACAAGCTTGTTTAGTTGGCTCTGTGTTTGAGTAATGTCATCTCGACTTTCCTTGATCTGGATTTCAGATCTAGCTTCTTTATTTCGGAGGGCAGTGAGAACAATGTCATTCTACTGTTCCTGATTCACATAAGCTCTCTGGAATTCTTTGACTGAAGCTTTCAGGTTTATGATGTTCTCCAACATGAGTTTATTTTGGACTTCTTGATTTCTCTGCATTTCAAGAACAACCTCTCTTTGTTTGGCAACTATCTAGAAATGAATCTCATCTCTGTCCTTCATGCTTTGAAGAATTTCTTGGATAATTTCCCTCAGTTTCTTTGTAAGCTTAGCATTTAGTGTGTCAGGGATATTATTTACAGCAATGATCATTTGATTAAGCCGGAGATGAATGAGGTCTGAGTGAGTGTCCAGGCTTTCTTCAATGTTCTTAACCATGTTCTTGGACACTTCATTCAAGTCATCTTTTGTGGGCAGATTTGGAGGAGTATCATTGGTTTGAGGATTGTTGAATGGAGGGGATCTTTTCTAGGATTGATCTTGCAGGGAGTAGAGAGCAAGATCAAGACTAAAATAGTCATTGGAGGAGGAGGATGGTATGTATGATGGAGGGGCCTAAGTTTCTATGTTTGGAATATGTGGATCTACGATTTCTATTTGGGACTCTACGATGGGACTAGAGTCAGGGATCGTAGAGTTGGTGGTTTGTGGGAGCAAAATAAAGTTGACTGCATTTGGTTCCTCAGTTGCAGAATTTTGGGATTCTGCAACTGGAAATTGATTTAGTGGATGAAGTATCACTTCCAACCATCGTGGGAATTCATAAAAATAGCTAAATGAGGACGATGGTAAGTGATTAACTCTGAAGAGGTTTGGGATAGACAGTACCTCAAGTTTATCCTTTGAGGAAGAGTTGTTGGTAAGCAATTTCTTAGCAAAGTTGAATTTCTCTGGAAATCCATGAGCCAATACTGAGATGGCTGGATACTCTTTGAAGCTCCAGAACATGTGATCCCAAGAGTTTAGGATTTGGGCTTGATGATATGGCATCATGGGTAGGTATGAGAATATCTGATTGTAGAGATAGCTTCTATACCCATCTCTGCCCACACCAGTGATCTGGAGGTCATCATCATCTTCTTCCTCTTCTCTATCTTCGTTGGAGGACTCCATTATCTCAATGGGCTCTTGATGATATTTTACTGGTTCCTCTTCATTTCTGGCAGGAACATCTTCTTCTGCCATGGAGATATCTTGAGGCTCCCCCTCAACTTGATCATCTTCTTGTAGGCTCATAAACTCCCCCTCAATTGGAGCACCTTCTTGAGCTTCAGGCATCTCCTTTTTAGCTGGTGTATTCTCTATCATGAGAATCTCAGGGATCTCCCCCTCAGCTGGAGCACTGTCCTCTTGGGCAACCATGCTCTTGTCTTCCTTCTTGAGCACCTTTTCATTCTCAAGAATGTACTTCTTGACCAGCTTCCTCCTTGATTTACTAGGCTTAGCCAAAGCTTCAGGACTTTCTTGAACCTCAGTGTTGTCCTGTTCAACAGCCACTATGCTTGAAGCAGCTACTTCCTTGCATGCCATGCTTGGTCTGGTCTTTACGAACAGTAGAGACTCTACGATTGAGGTGACTGGTGGCCTTTTGGACTTATGACCAACTTTGTTCTTCTTTAGGATCTGAGATATGGTAGCCTGATCCTCATCTGCTTCATCTTGCTACTGCTTTCTTCTTAGCATCCTCAGAGTCTCTATATCAGAGGGCTCTACAGGTATATCAGTGGTAGATCCTTGAGGCTCTTCTACCAGTCTAGCCTTTAGCTTACTCTTGCCCTTTCTCTTTCTGGTAAGGACAGAGGGTTCTTCTTTGTTGGTTTCTTCTTCTTCTTCTTCGATCTCCCTAACCACAGACATGTTTCCTGGAAGGCCTGAGTCCTTCAGATCCCCAGTTCTTCCACTGGACTTGGTCATCATTCGAACATACTTAGCTGGGTTCCTCTTCCAATTTTCAAATAATTTCTGGGTCATTCGTCTATTTGGGTTGATAGCTTCTCCTTCTTCATCCCCAATTTTGTCACCCAGGGCTGATTGTAGAATGATACTTATGAATCGCCCGTATAACATCTTCTGAGGGCTTTTTGACTTCTTTGAGTTGACGAGCCACTTACCAATCCAATCAAGCAATAGGGCTCCATAGTTGATTTGTATTCCATAACTCATGGCAGTCATGAGCTTAAGTTGAACTTCATTCACAGAGTCATGACTTGAGCTCTTGCATCATATACATTTCCCAACTATATCGACTAGAAATTCATACCTCTGTGGGAACTCCTTCTTCTTGTACCTTTCACAGAGGGGAGTTTCTTGTGATGCAAACTTCTAAGTCCCTCTTGGAAGTCTACGCTATCTAAGAGTGGATACCCTTCATTTTTGAGACCTAGGGCGAGGTTGATGTGTTCGGCCTTCAGTCTGATTTCCACATCCCTTACTCTCGTGGTGATGAAGTCGTTTTCAAATACTCCATTCCTATAGAACTCTTTCACTAACATGGGATAAATCAATGTATCTGTGCTCAAGGCTTCTTCGAGATCTTCAGTAAGGCCAGAGTCTTGTGGAACTTGGGTTGAACTGTTTTGAAGTCGTCAAAACAGAGTCTGTAGCCTGAGATAACGCTGGATGCCGCCATTGATTTTGTAGTTGAAAGTGAGATATGAATGAACTTTCTTCTGATTTAGGGTTTTTGCTTTGAGAGAGGATGAGAGAGATAATCTTTCGAACTTCTGATTTCAAAAATTATGATTTCAACTTGTACTTGTAACTTCCCTCTCTCCTTTTTGCTTAGTGGGACATGTGTCATCTTTTGCTTGGCTCTACGATTTTGACAGATAGGGATTGTACTGATTTGCCCTTGGCTCCTGCAGAGCTGAGGTATCCTTATGGAGGACTATGATCGTTGAGGTAGTTTTGTGATCGTTGAGTGCTTTGCATTTATCGAGTCTGATCTACGATCGTCGAGTCTGTACAGCATTCGTCGTGTCTGTTCTACAATCGTTGAGTCTGTCCAGCATTCGTCGTGTCTGATCTACGATCGTCAAGTCTGACCGGATCCTAGTGATGAGTTTTTGACATAGCATTCTTTTAAGGTAACTCAAGAAGGGCCAACCTCTTGGAGTGAGTCAAGGGTTAGGTTTGTTCCTGAGGCGTTTATCAGAGGGATTGCTGTGTTTTGAAGCTTATCATCACATGATGCACTCTTGCTTTGTTGATGGGGCTTTTGTCATCGTTAAGTCTGCTCTACGATGGTTGAGTCTTTGCTACGAGCGTTGAGGTGGTTTTGTCTCTTCAGCACTACGATCGTGGACTTCCCTTGATCATGTCTATGGTTTTGAGTTCAGCCTTTGTATCTGTTAAGGTTAGCACAATCTAGAGCATATATTTTATGGTTTTAGATTTAGCATGCCTAGCTCACTTATTAACTTATTAAATCTGGATTCTTCTAGAGGTTTTGTAAAAACATCAGTAAGTTGATTTTCAGTCGGAATATATTGTAAAGATATAGTTCCATTTTGTACATGATCCCTAATGAAGTGATACCTTATCTCTATATGCTTAGTCCTAGAATGCATAACAAGATTATGAGTTATTGTTATGGCGCTTGTGTTATCACAGTGAATGGGAATATATTTGAAATCAAACCCATAGTCAGCTAGCTAATTTTTCATCCATAGGATCTGAGCACAGTAGCTGCCAGCAGCAATGTATTCAGCTTATGCAGTTGAAGTAGACACTGAGTTGAAGTAGACACTGAGTTTCTTTTTGCTAAACCAGGACACAAGTCTGTTTCCTAGCAATTGACAGGTGCCACTGGTACTCTTTCTATCTATTTTGCATCCTGCAAAATTAGCATCTGTGTATCCTGTTAGTTCAAATAAGGATTCCTTGGGGGTACTAAAGCCCCAAGTAAGGTGTACCCTTGAGATACCTAAAGATCCTCTTTACAGCAGATAAATGTGACTCTTCAGGGTTAGCCTATAATATAGCACATATGCATGTTGCAAACATTATGTCTGGTCTACTGGCAGTTAGATATAAACGAGAACCTATCATACCTCTGTTTTGAGTTATATCAATACTTTTACCTTTTTCATCTTTGTCAAGCTTGGTTGCAGGAGCAATTGATGTTTTCATGCGAGAGGCTGATTCCATGCCATACTTCTTGAGTAAGTCTTTGATGTACTTGGCTTGGTTTATAAAAATTCCTTCATCAGTCTTCTTTACTTACAGTCCAAGGAAGAAATTCAGCTCACCCATCATGCTCATTTCAAACTTGCTCTGCATCATCTTAGAGAATCTCTTGCATAACTTTTCATCAGTAGAACCAAAAATAATATCATTAACATATATTTGAACTAATAAGACTTTGTCTTTATGCTTTCTAAGAAGCAGTGTGGTATCTACTCTACCTCTAGTGAACCCATTTTTAATTAAGAAGTTAGTTAGTGTTTCATACCATGCTCTAGGTGCTTGTTTAAGACTATATAAGACTTTGTCTAATCTATAGACATAATTGGAAAGAGATGGATTGATGAAACCTGGAGGTTGCTCTACATAGACTTCTTCTTGGAGTTTTCCATTTAGGAATGCACTTTTGACATCCATCTGAAAGACTTTGAACTTCATGTGAGCAGCAAAGGCAAGAAAGATTCTGATGGCTTCTAATCTGGCAACAGGTGCAAATGTCTCATCATAGTCAATGCCTTCTTCTTTAGAGTAGCCCTTTGCCACTAATCTTGCCTTGTTCCTGGTAATAACTCCATCTTCGTCCATTTTGTTTCTGAAGACCCACTAGGATTTAATTTTTTTTGAAATTTGGAAATAATGCAAAAATATTGCCTGACAGTCAAATGTCAGGGCCTTTAGATCCGTGTGTGTTAAGTGTTATGTGTGTTTTATGTTATGGATCTATAGTATGCTATGTGTTCTTTATTCTGCAACTTGAATCAAGTCCAGATCTTGTCTAGATCAAAAGTTATGAACGGTCAAACCTAGTTGACCGATCACAAAATATGAATTCTGGGTAACCCAGAAATCTCTATGTTGTCTGACAAGGTTTTTCAGGCGCTAGATCTCACGGTCTGTTATTGTTTATGTCATGTTGTTGGTTGGATGTTGTAGTCGGACATGTATTCTACGTACTCAAACCATTAGATCACCTGGATCGTGCTTAGAGCGAATGTAATCAGTGGTCAAACATGCTTTGACCAACTGTCCGGATGAATTTCTGGAAAACCCAGAATTCGGCCAAGAACAGCTTTGTTGCATAGTTTGACCAGCATGAATCTTGTGTATATGTTGTTGTTAGAACGATATGTTGATATGTTATTGTACCCTGACACCTATACTACATTTTTGAATCTTTATATCACATAAAAGACTCACCAATTTCAATATATGAAGCTGCAAAGTAGTGACCCTCGTACTGTTCGAGTTTCTGGGCAGCCCAGAAACTCAAGAACAGGTCTGACAACGTTTTCTGGAGCTTGGATCTTGCATCTTGGTTATGTAATGACCATGAAATCCGTTTGAGGTTGTAATGTTACATGAGTACTACAATCTGAAAGTTTTAACCAACCCAGAAAGTAACAAGAACACTGTTTAAATACCGGTCAAACCACCCAACCGGAACACTGACATGAAGGCTCAAGAACACTTCAAGAACACCATTAGCGACGGATTCGTCTCCAGAAACCCCTTTAGCGACAATTTATTTTTATTTTTCGGAAAATGATTAAATAATTAGAAAAAAATGGTTTTTAATTATTAAAAATACATAATAAATTATGAAAAATTATTTTAAAGTCTGAAAAATAGTTTTTAACTATTTTGAGTATATTTTGAAAATATTTAATATTTTTGAACTATAAATGATATTTATTTATTTAATTATTGTATTAAATAAATTATTTAAAAATAATTTTAATTCATGAAAAATCATGAAAAATTATTTTATGGTATAAGAAAATATTTTAAGTTATTTTTGATGACTTTTAATTTTTTGGGATGAATTTCATTAATTAATCAATATTAATGATAATTATTTTATTTAATAGATATATTAAATAAATTAAGAAAAAATGGAATTAATGCTTTATAAATTATATAAAAATGATTTAAGTGTTATAAAAATATTTTAAGTTATAAAATATAACTTTTGATATTTAGTCATTAATATTTTAATATTAATATTAATTATCGGATAATGGATTTAAGTGTTTAAAAATCATATAATTATGATTTTAAGGTATTAAAAATACTTTGTGATATTATAATTATATTATAATATTATGTAAAGATTTTCATTAATATTTTATATTAAATGAATATTAATGATTAAGGAATTAGGTGGTATTTAATTCATTTAAATACGATTTTAAGGATTGAAAAATGTTGATAAATGGTAATAATTATCCGAAAATTATTACGAGCCTAGGAAAAATGTTTTGTCTGATTAGAAAATTATCTGTGATAATTGTTAAGTGTTCAAGAAGAGTTTAATCGAACTTAAACTCGATATTCGTCCGACTAGACCGTCGGGATGATTAGAATTGTGTCGGTTTCAACTCAGACTGCAATAGTTTGACTTGATACCTAGTCTTATGTGTTGTATAGACTGATAGGCTTATATGGTAATGTGTTTAGGTTATTCTGTGGATATAAATATAACAGTATTATACTGTGATGATATTATTCTAATGTTGGAGATCTATATTACTAATATTAGGTCTTCGGGGTAAAGCGTTATAAATTGCGTGCGGTAATCAACGGTTCAGGCAAGTTTTCTTTGTACTTAACTCTAATAAGAGTGTTTTGTTCAAGCTTATGGTTAATCATTGTTGATTGCCATGAAAATTGTACTCTGTACATCTTGCATGTATAAGTCAGGTATGAAAGGCTGATCACCTTCATTACCAGTTGGTTCAGAAATGTTTGTTCATGTTTAAAACTTGTTCAGTCAAAAAGTTTGTTCGTGATAATTCTCAACTATATTGATGAATTATAGTCAGCTTATTATTCATACTGTTCAATCATGATATATCATTATGTTATTGTACTTAAACTTGCTGAGCAACTTTCATGCTCACTCTTGCTATATCATGATAAAACATTGTAGATAAGGCGAACGTGTTCGGATACAGGAAAAAGGTTAAGGCCAAGTTCAGCTTGGGATATAAAGTGCGGCTAGTTTGTAATAATATATTTTGATAAATATTGTTGTGTAATAGATATTTATGAATGGTGTTTAAGTTAAGGTTACTCGACCTTGGGGATAAGTGTGTAATGTATTGTATAAATAATTTATGTTTTTGTCTTTCGCAAATAGTGAAAGAATTAATGTACCGAATCCGCGACGATTTGGGGCCCGGATTCGGGGATGCTACAGTTGGTATTAAAGCTGTTGGTTATGAAGCTTAGGTAGGAATACATCAGACCAATAACCGCAGTGATTAGGATAAGACTAACTTAAATAGAGTTAGTTGGTCGGTAAGATTCAAAGATGAATCTCGATAAGTTGTAAAGACATAGAGTTCCCTAACTCTGATAATAAAGTTGAACAGTAATGGTGAATAGATCGAGTCTAAAAGACTGAAAGTGCAGGGATAGGAGATCGTAAAATAAAACGATCATAGTGTATGGAATTGAATCGTAATATATACGATAAGATCACCCCGTGATCTGATAAAGGTTATGATATGGGAAATGAATCAATCATATGATTGAAAAGTTTACAGCAAGATGCTGTGTGAAAGTTATACTATTAAATGGTACTATGAAAACTCATAAAAGAGTTATGGATTATGTATACGAATTGAATTCGTATGGAAAAAAAGGGGGTTAAGATTAGGTGGGGATTTCAATGAGGACTCGTGTCAGCAACTAAGTTGTATGATTCCTTGTATGGGCGGGGAGTTGTACTTGGTGTAAAAACTACTTAGCTGGTGGCATTGGTAATAATTGAAATGTTGTGTCACGCTAGTTATTATATACAGATAAATAGGTCATAGGTAGAGAATATAGGATTAAGTACGAGTTCTTAGAACTCATACTTATGTGACATTCTTGACTCATAGTTATATGAAATGTTTATGAGCCCCTCAGCGAACGGACGCCAAAGGTCAGACTAGGGTAAGTTCGTAAACTCATATAATTGTGGCCAGGTTATGAACACAGAAGTGTGGTTTTATGAATTGGGTATAGTTGTGTGTGAATGGAGTGTTAAGGATTATAGGAATAGATAGATTGTTAAGTAAATGATCATTAATGGAGACTTAGGTTTTCCTAAACTCCTAGCTATGCTAAACTTCAAATTTTTGACATCAAGCTAAATACGCACTATGTGCCTTTTAAAAAAAATGTAGACTCGTAATCATTTTTGAAACGGTTTAAAGTACAGTCTATGCTACTTATTTCGGCTAGACGCAAATGTTTTGAAATATCAAAAATTGTTTTTATTTATCACTTATGTACCATGTAACCTGGTGCAGAGATGATAAAAATGATAGAGTCATCAATGCATTATTACTTAGTGTGAATTTGACCTAAAGTCATTGTTCCACTATGGTATGATGTAGTATGATAAAATCACCAAATGATGGAATCCTCAACAGGACTGTAAATACAGTGCGGCATCATGACGTCATTCTCGAAAATGTTTTCAAAAATTTTAATTTGCCAACTGGGTTTGGCTACACCTAAATAATTCGATTGAATTGAATTATTGATATGAGTCTATGCTATTTGATTCAGCTAGACTAATGTTATAAAAACTCCAAGGGTTTATTGAAAGAAATTTCCCGAACCAAATTGTTTTGGTGCGGAATCCAATGATAAGACTGAGGTGAACGATAATGTTTGGATAAATAATCCAATCTAGTAGCGTAAATATTCACTAAAAATGATTAATACGTTATGTATGACGTAACTGTACGATGGGCTAATCACCTAAAGTACTAGTAATGATAGTTTACCTTCTTTGTGATTGTAAACAGACCAAGTAATGTATTGTTTTGCGGTATGATCACTACCGTTAAAACTAAATGTGTTCATGGTCTGTATGACCCCTCAGCACAATTTGAAAACTCTTACTCTTGTGAGTGGTGTATTGGGTAGCATGTGATATGTGTGAAAGGTGTAAGGTGCACGGTGTAAGGTGTAAGGTGAATTTCGGGGACGAAATTCTTATAAGGAGTGGTGAATGTGACAACCCGAGAATTTGGACAATTTATTAAAATCTTAAATGATTGATTTAAGGTCAAATATTAGACCTAGACAGAAAATAAGTGTATGCGTTTGATGTTATTGGAAAGGAATTTTGAGGGTTTCAAAATTCTGTGAAAGATATAGGTGAATTATTCAGGATTAAGGATTTATGTGATTAAATTCTGTGAATAGGGTTATTTATGTATGCGAACAGAATGTGGTTAAGGGTCAAGGGTTGACCAGATTAATTATATGTGTCAAACCCTAAGTATATTTTAAGAACGTCAACGTTCAGTTAGAAAACCCTAACGTCTAATAAGAAACCCTAGAAATCGATTCTGGAAACCCTAGTTTCAGTTCTGTAAGTCTGAAACCTTAAATCAGATATTGAAAACCCTAGATTGGGAATGCAATGTATGTACAAGGTTAAACGCCAATAATTTTAATTAATTAGGGAAAACCCTAATGAATTACTGGAAAATTTTAGTTGATTATTAGAAAACCCTAATACTAGATCTGGAAACCCTAATTTCAGATTCTGATAAAATGAAATCCTAATCTGGGAATATAACGGAGAATTTTAATGCTAGAGTGCTAATAATTAAGTACTAATTAGGGTAAAGGTTAATTAATTAACAAATCCTAATTTCCAATTTTTAGGAACCCTAATTGTTCCGTCAAAAACCCTAATGCTCAATTGTGAATTTAATTGCTAAAATTAGCAATGCTAATTAGGAAACCCTAATCCTAATTATTTCAATTTATGAGTAATTAGAAAACTCTAATCTAATTACGATTATTTAATTTCTATTTTAGAAAATTAATTTTTTCTATTAAAAACCCTAATTCGTTGGTTATGAACCCTAATGACCATTTTGACCCTAATTGCTTTATTAGCAATTGTAATTAGGAAATGCTAATCCTAATTAGCAAGAATGAATTTGTGATTAAGAAATTTTTTATATAATTAGTAAATCCGAATTATAATTTTGAAATGTTAAGTTTCTATTTTGAAAACCGAAATTTGGAAATGCTAGAAATTAAATTTGTAAAGTTAAGGGTTAAAACCTAAACCCTAAAATTTCCAAACCCTAGAACCTAAGGGTTTGTAACAAATGACCAAACTAGAATTAAAATGGTGGAGAAAATGGCTATTTTGCCTTATGTCACATTTTTTATTAGTAGCTTGCAAATCTTGCTAAATCTTGGGTGGTTGAACAACCCTAGCCCTAACCCTAGCACTAGCATGTGCCTATTATCCAGCAACTCAGCCTAGATCAGCAGCTAGATTAGATCATTCAATGTATCTAATTGATATATATTAGATTAAAAGAGAGAGAAAATGCCACTTCTCATTCATGCCAACTCTCTTTCTCTCTAGCTCAAATCCGAAATTTCAGAGTGAGAAAGAGTGAGAACTGAAGCTAATATCATGTCTTAACATTCCAAAATCAGATCATAAGGACCAGATTCAAAATTCAAGCATAAAAGGTAAAAAACCCTAAAATTTCGAAATCTGTGATTTGATGTTGTTTGATGTTAGTTGTTGGTTAAATATGTGTTATAAGGGGTCAATTAGAGATCTGGATTATTGGATCATAGATCCATAACATCAAAGTACTCGGATTTAATTTTTTTTGAAATTTGGAAATAATGCAAAAATATTGCCTGACAGTCAAATGTCAGGGCCTTTAGATCCGTGTGTGTTAAGTGTTATGTGTGTTTTATGTTATGGATCTATAGTATGCTATGTGTTCTTTATTCTGCAACTTGAATCAAGTCCAGATCTTGTCTAGATCAAAAGTTATGAACGGTCAAACCTAGTTGACCGATCACAAAATATGAATTCTGGGTAACCCAGAAATCTCTATGTTGTCTGACAAGGTTTTTCAGGCGCTAGATCTCACGGTCTGTTATTGTTTATGTCATGTTGTTGGTTGGATGTTGTAGTCGGACATGTATTCTACGTACTCAAACCATTAGATCACCTGGATCGTGCTTAGAGCGAATGTAATCAGTGGTCAAACATGCTTTGACCAACTGTCCGGATGAATTTCTGGAAAACCCAGAATTCGGCCAAGAACAGCTTTGTTGCATAGTTTGACCAGCATGAATCTTGTGTATATGTTGTTGTTAGAACGATATGTTGATATGTTATTGTACCCTGACACCTATACTACATTTTTGAATATTTATATCACATAAAAGACTCACCAATTTCAATATATGAAGCTGCAAAGTAGTGACCCTCGTACTGTTCGAGTTTCTGGGCAGCCCAGAAACTCAAGAACAGGTCTGACAACGTTTTCTGGAGCTTGGATCTTGCATCTTGGTTATGTAATGACCATGAAATCCGTTTGAGGTTGTAATGTTACATGAGTACTACAATCTGAAAGTTTTAACCAACCCAGAAAGTAACAAGAACACTGTTTAAATACCGGTCAAACCACCCAACCGGAACACTGACATGAAGGCTCAAGAACACTTCAAGAACACCATTAGCGACGGATTCGTCGCCAGAAACCCCTTTAGCGACAGTTTATTTTTATTTTTCGGAAAATGATTAAATAATTAGAAAAAAATGGTTTTTAATTATTAAAATACATAATAAATTATGAAAAATTATTTTAAAGTCTGAAAAATAGTTTTTAACTATTTTGAGTATATTTTGAAAATATTTAAAAATTTTGAACTATAAATGATATTTATTTATTTAATTATTGTATTAAATAAATTATTTAAAAATAATTTTAATTCATGAAAAATCATGAAAAATTATTTTATGGTATAAGAAAATATTTTAAGTTATTTTTGATGACTTTTAATATTTTGGGATGAATTTCATTAATTAATCAATATTAATGATAATTAGTTTATTTAATAGATATATTAAATAAATTAAGAAAAAAATGGAATTAATGCTTTATAAATTATATAAAAATGATTAAGTGTTATAAAAATATTTTAAGTTATAAAATATAACTTTTGATATTTAGTCATTAATATTTTAATATTAATATTAATTATCGGATAATGGATTTAAGCGTTTAAAAATCATATAATTATGATTTTAAGGTATTAAAAATACTTTGTGATATTATAATTATATTATAATATTATGTAAAGATTTTCATTAATATTTTATATTAAATGAATATTAATGATTAAGGAATTAGGTGGTATTTAATTCATTTAAATACGGTTTTAAGGATTGAAAAATGTTGATAAATGGTAATAATTATCCGAAAATTATTACGAGCCTAGGAAAAATGTTTTGTCTGATTAGAAAATTATCTGTGATAATTGTTAAGTGTTCAAGAAGAGTTTAATCGAACTTAAACTCGATATTCGTCCGACTAGACCGTCGGGATGTTAGAATTGTGTCGGTTTCAACTCAGACTGCAATAGTTTGACTTGATACCTAGTCTTATGTGTTGTATAGACTGATAGGCTTATATGGTAATGTGTTTAGGTTATTCTGTGGATATAAATATAACAGTATTATACTATGATGATATTATTCTAATGTTGGAGATCTATATTACTAATATTAGGTCTTCGGGGTAAAGCGTTATAAATTGCGTGCGGTAATCAACGGTTCAGGCAAGTTTTCTTTGTACTTAACTCTAATAAGAGTGTTTTGTTCAAGCTTATGGTTAATCATTGTTGATTGCCATGAAAATTGTACTCTGTACATCTTGCATGTATAAGTCAGGTATGAAAGGCTGATCACCTTCATTACCAGTTGGTTCAGAAATGTTTGTTCATGTTTAAAACTTGTTCAGTCAAAAAGTTTGTTCGTGATAATTCTCAACTATATTGATGAATTATAGTCAGCTTATTATTCATACTCTTCAATCATGATATATCATTATGTTATTGTACTTAAACTTGCTGAGCAACTTTCATGCTCACTCTTGCTATATCATGATAAAACATTGTAGATAAGGCGAACGTGTTCGGATACAGGAAAAAGGTTAAGGCCAAGTTCAGCTTGGGATATAAAGTGCGGCTAGTTTGTAATAATATATTTTGATAAATATTGTTGTGTAATAGATATTTATGAATGGTGTTTAAGTTAAGGTTACTCGACCTTGGGGATAAGTGTGTAATGTATTGTATAAACAATTTATGTTTATGTCTTTCGCAAATAGTGAAAGAATTAGTGTACCAAATCCGCGACGATTTGGGGCCCGGATTCGGGGATGCTACAGTTGGTATCAAAGCTGTTGGTTATGAAGCTTAGGTAGGAATACCTCAGACCAATAACCGCAGTGATTAGGATAAGACTAACTCAAATAGAGTTAGTTGGTCGGTAAGATTCAAAGATGAATCTCGATAAGTTGTAAAGACATAGAGTTCCCTAACTCTGATAATAAAGTTGAACAGTAATGGTGAATAGATCGAGTCTAAAAGACTGAAAGTGCAGGGATAGGAGATCGTAAAATAAAACGATCATAGTGTATGAAATTGAATCGTAATATATACGATAAGATCACCCCGTGATCTGATAAAGGTTATGATATGGGAAATGAATCAATCTTATGATTGAAAAGTTTACAGCAAGATGCTGTGTGAAAGTTGTACTATGAAATGGTACTATGAAAACTCATAAAAGAGTTATGGATTATGTATACGAAATGAATTCGTATGGAAAAAAGGGGGTTAAGATTAGGTGGGGATTTCAATGAGGACTCGTGTCAGCAACTGAGTTGTATGATTCCTTGTATGGGCGGGGAGTTGTACTTGGTGTAAAAACTACTTAGCAGGTGGCATTGGTAATAATTGAAATGTTGTGTCACGCTAGTTATTATATACAGATAAATAGGTCATTAGGTAGAGAATATAGGATTAAGTACGAGTTCTTAGAACTCATACTTATGTGACATTCTTGACTCATAGTTATATGAAATGTTTATGAGCCCCTCAGCGAACGGACGCCAAAGGTCAGACTAGGGTAAGTTCGTAAACTCATATAATTGTGGCCAGGTTATGAACACAGAAGTGTGGTTTTATGAATTGGGTATAGTTGTGTGTGAATGAAGTGTTAAGGATTATAGGAATAGATAGATTGTTAAGTAAATGATCATTAATGGAGACTTAGGTTTTCCTAAACTCCTAGCTATGCTAAACTTCAAATTTTTGACATCAAGCTAAATACGCACTATGTGCCTTTAAAAAAAAATGTAGACTCGTAATCATTTTTGAAACGGTTTAAAGTACAGTCTATGCTACTTATTTCGGCTAGACGCAAATGTTTTGAAATATCAAAAATTGTTTTTATTTATCACTTATGTATCATGTAACCTGGTGCAGAGATGATAAAAATGATAGAGTCATCAATGCATTATTACTTAGTGTGAATTTGACCTAAAGTCATTGTTCCACTATGGTATGATGTTGTATGAGAAAATCACCAAATGATGGAATCCTTAACGGACTGTAAATACAGTGCGGCATCATGACGTCATTCTCGAAAATGTTTTCAAAAATTTTAATTTGCCAACTGGGTTTGGCTACACCTAAATAATTCGATTGAATTGAATTATTGATATGAGTCTATGCTATTTGATTCAGCTAGACTGATGTTATAAAAACTCCAAGGGTTTATTGAAAGAAATTTCCCGAACCAAATTGTTTTGGTGCGGAATCCAATGATAAGACTGAGGTGAACGATAATGTTTGGATAAATAATCCAATCTAGTAGCGTAAATATTCACTAAAAATGATTAATACGTTATGTATGACGTAACTGTACGATGGGCTAATCACCTAAAGTACTAGTAATGATAGTTTACCTTCTTTGTGATTGTAAACAGACCAAGTAATGTATTGTTTTGCGGTATGATCACTACCGTTAAAACTAAATGTGTTCATGGTCTGTATGACCCCTCAGCACAATTTGAAAACTCTTACTCTTGTGAGTGGTGTATTGGGTAGCATGTGATATGTGTGAAAGGTGTAAGGTGCACGGTGTAAGGTGTAAGGTGAATTTCGGGGACGAAATTCTTATAAGGAGGGGTGAATGTGACAACCCGAGAATTTGGACAATTTATTAAAATCTTAAATGATTGATTTAAGGTCAAATATTAGACCTAGACAGAAAATAAGTGTATGCGTTTGATGTTATTGGAAAGGAATTTTGAGGGTTTCAAAATTCTGTGAAGGATATAGGTGAATTATTCAGGATTAAGGATTTATGTGATTAAATTCTGTGAATAGGGTTATTTATGTATGCGAACAGAATGTGGTTAAGGGTCAAGGGTTGACCAGATTAATTATATATGTGTCAAACCCTAAGTATATTTTAAGAACGTCAACGTTTAGTTAGAAAACCCTAACGTCTAATAAGAAACCCTAGAAATCGATTCTGGAAACCCTAGTTTCAGTTCCGGAAGTCCGAAACCTTAAATCAGATATTGAAAACCCTAGATTGGGAATGCAATGTATGTACAAGGTTAAACACCAATAATTTTAATTAATTAGGGAAAACCCTAATGAATTACTGGAAAATTTTAGTTGATTATTAGAAAACCCTAATACCAGATCTGGAAACCCTAATTTCAGATTCTGATAAAATGAAACCCTAATCTGGGAATATAACGGAGAATTTTAATGCTAGAGTGCTAATAATTAAGTACTAATTAGGGTAAAGGTTAATTAATTAACAAACCCTAATTTTCAATTTTTGGAACCCTAATTGTTTCGTCAAAAACCCTAATGCTCAATTGTGAATTTAATTGCTAAAATTAGCAATGCTAATTAGGAAACCCTAATCCTAATTATATCAATTTATGAGTAATTAGAAAACTCTAATCTAATTACGATTATTTAATTTCTATTTTAGAAAATTAATTTTTTCTATTAAAAACCCTAATTCGTTGGTTATGAACCCTAATGACCATTTTGACCCTAATTGCTTTATTAGCAATTGTAATTAGGAAATGCTAATCCTAATTAGCAAGAATGAATTTGTGATTAAGAAATTTTTTATATAATTAGTAAATCCTAATTATAATTTTGAAATGTTAAGTTTCTATTTTGAAAACCGAAATTGGGAAATGCTAGAAATTAAATTTGTAAAGTTAAGGGTTAAAACCTAAACCCTAAAATTTCCAAACCCTAGAACCTAAGGGTTTGTAACAAATGACCAAACTAGAATTAAAATGGTGGATTAAATGGGTATTTTGCCTTATGTCACATTTTTTATTAGTAGCTTGCAAATCTTGCTAAATCTTGGGTGGTTGAACAACCCTAGCCCTAACCCTAGCACTAGCATGTGCCTATTATCCAGCAACTCAGCCTAGATCAGCAGCTAGATTAGATCATTCAATGTATCTAATTGATATATATTAGATTAAAAGAGAGAGAAAATGACACTTTACTTCTCATTCATGCCAACTCTCTTTCTCTCTAGCTCAAATCCAAAATTTTAGAGTGAGAAAGAGTGAGAACTGAAGCTAATATCATGTCTTAACATTCCAAGATCGGATCATAAGGACCAGATTCAAAATTAAAGCATAAAATGTAAAAAACCCTAAAATTTCGAAATCTGTGATTTGATGTTGTTTGATGTTAGTTGTTGGTTAAATATGTGTTATAAGGAGTCAATTAGAGATCTGGATTATTGGATCATAGATCCATAACATCAAAGTACTCGGATTTAATTTTTTTTGAAATTTGGAAATAATGAAAAAATATTGCCTGACAGTCAAATGTCAGGGCCTTTAGATCCGTGTGTGTTAAGTGTTATGTGTGTTTTATGTTATGGATCTATAGTATGTTATGTGTTCTTTATTCTGCAACTTGAATCAAGTCCAGATCTTGTCTAGATCAAAAGTTATGAACGGTCAAACCTAGTTGACCGATCACAAAATATGAATTCTGGGTAACCCAGAAATCTCTATGTTGTCTGACAAGGTTTTTCAGGCGCTAGATCTCACGGTCTGTTATTGTTTATGTCATGTTGTTGGTTGGATGTTGTAGTCGGACATGTATTCTACGTACTCAAACCATTAGATCACCTGGATCGTGCTTAGAGCGAATGTAATCAGTGGTCAAACATGCTTTGACCAACTGTCCGGATGAATTTATGGAAAACCCAGAATTCGGCCAAGAACAGCTTTGTTGCATAGTTTGACCAGCATGAATCTTGTGTATATGTTGTTGTTAGAACGATATGTTGATATGTTATTGTACCCTGACACCTATACTACATTTTTGAATCTTTATATCACATAAAAGACTCACCAATTTCAATATATGAAGCTGCAAAGTAGTGACCCTCGTACTGTTCGAGTTTCTGGGCAGCCCAGAAACTCAAGAACAGGTCTGACAACGTTTTCTGGAGCTTGGATCTTGCATCTTGGTTATGTAATGACCATGAAATCCGTTTGAGGTTGTAATGTTACATGAGTACTACAATCTGAAAGTTTTAACCAACCCAGAAAGTAACAAGAACACTGTTTAAATACCGGTCAAACCACCCAACCGGAACACTGACATGAAGGCTCAAGAACACTTCAAGAACACCATTAGCGACGGATTCGTCGCCAGAAAACCCTTTAGCGACAGTTTATTTTTATTTTTCGGAAAATGATTAAATAATTAGAAAAAAATGGTTTTTAATTATTAAAAATACATAATAAATTATGAAAAATTATTTTAAAGTCTGAAAAATAGTTTTTAACTATTTTGAGTATATTTTGAAAATATTTAATATTTTTGGAATATAAATGGTATTTATTTATTTAATTAATGTATTAAATAAATTATTTAAAAATAATTTTAATTCATGAAAAATCATGAAAAATTATTTTATGGTATAAGAAAATATTTTAAGTTATTTTTGATGACTTTTAATATTTTGGGATGAATTTCATTAATTAATCAATATTAATGATAATTAGTTTATTTAATAGATATATTAAATAAATTAAGAAAAAATAGAATTAATGCTTTATAAATTATATAAAAATGATTTAAGTGTTATAAAAATATTTTAAGTTATAAAATATAACTTTTGATATTTAGTCATGAAAATATTAATATTTTAATATTAATATTAATTATCGGATAATGGATTTAAGCGTTTAAAAATCATATAATTATGATTTTAAGGTATTAAAAATACTTTGTGATATTATAATTATATTATAATATTATGTAAGGATTTTCATTAATATTTTATATTAAATGAATATTAATGATTAAGGAATTAGGTGGTATTTAATTCATTTAAATACGGTTTTAAGGATTGAAAAATGTTGATAAATGGTAATAATTATCCAAAAATTATTACGAGCCTAGGAAAAATGTTTTGTCTGATTAGAAAATTATCTGTGATAATTGTTAAGTGTTCAGGAAGAGTTTAATCGAACTTAAACTCGATATTCGTCCGACTAGACCGTCGGAATGTTAGAATTGTGTCGGTTTCAACTCAGACTGCAATAGTTTGACTTGATACCTAGTCTTATGTGTTGTATAGACTGATAGGCTTATATGGTAATGTGTTTAGGTTATTCTGTGGATATAAATATAACTGTATTATACTGTGATGATATTATTCTAATATTGGAGATCTATATTACTAATATTAGGTCTTCGGGGTAAAGCGTTATAAATTGCGTGCGGTAATTAACGGTTCAGGCAAGTTTTCTTTGTACTTAACTCTAATAAGAGTGTTTTGTTCAAGCTTATGGTTAATCATTGTTGATTGCCATGAAAATTGTACTCTGTACATCTTGCATGTATAAGTCAGGTATGAAAGGCTGATCACCTTCATTACCAGTTGGTTCAGAATTGTTTGTTCATGTTTAAAACTTGTTCAGTCAAAAAGTTTATTCGTGATAATTCTCAACTATATTGATGAATTATAGTCAGCTTATTATTCATACTCTTCAATCATGATATATCATTATGTTATTGTACTTAAACTTGCTGAGCAACTTTCATGCTCACTCTTGCTATATCATGATAAAACATTGCAGATAAGGCGAACGTGTTCGGATACAGGAAAAAGGTTAAGGTCAAGTTCAGCTTGGGATATAAAGTGCGGCTAGTTTGTAATAATATATTTTGATAAATATTGTTGTGTAATAGATATTTATGAATGGTGTTTAAGTTAAGGTTACTCGACCTTGGGGATAAGTGTGTAATGTATTGTATAAATAATTTATGTTTATGTCTTCAGCAAATAGTGAAAGAATTAGTGTACCGAATCCGCGACGATTTGGGGCCCGGATTCGGGGATGCTACAAAATGTGAGACTAAAACTAGGAGGAGAGAGACGAGTAATTCCTTCACTAGTATGACCTACCTAAGTTTATTTGGTATTTAATTGGTCGGTCAGAGTATAGGGATAATATGTGACATGTCAATTAACCCTTGTTTTGTGGTAGTGTTTGAAAATGACATCTGAAAATGTTGAGATCAACAATGAAGCACATGAGACCGTTGAGTCACCAACGATCAATACACAGGATAATGTACAACATGTAGACAATAATCCTCACGTAAACAACAACACCGATCAGATGATGAACGATGGGACATCAGAGGCTTTATGCAATTCATGCAACATCAGACGAGAGATACTCCTGTTAAAAATGCAGGTGTAAACACTGGCAACTCTCGGACGGTCACCGCTAAGAAATTCAAGGAGCTGGGACCACCGGGGAGAGCCAGAAACACTTAAAGTGGAGACGTGGATAAAGCATATCACCAAGATATTTGATGTCTTTGGATGCTCCGAGGAGAAAAAAGTTCCATTTGTCACCTTCATGTTGCGAGGAGAGGCAGATTACTGGTGGGAATCAGTAAAACGTACTCAGCTTACCGCACTGAAGATGTCTTGGGAGAAGTTCCAAGAACTGTTCAACGACAAGTACTTTCCCGAAAGTATTCGTCACATGAAGGAGGTGGAGTTTATCAAGTTGGAACAAAACAATATGACCGTGTCGCAGTACGAGATTAAGTTTGTTGAGTTGTCCCGGTTCGCATCCCATTTGGTTGATAATGAGGATAGAATGACGCGAATGTTTTTGCGAGGTTTGAGACCCGAAATACATCAATACCTCATTTCTCACAAATTATGTTTCTATTTAGATGTAGTGAATATGGCTCAGTTATTGGACCGCGATAATGAGCCAGCCCAACCGAAGGATAACGAGCAACAACACGATAATAATTGTACCGGTGGCAACGGTCATCGGAACAATGATAACTATCGTAGAGGAAATTATCATGCCAGAAATGGTAACCACTTCGGTGGTATTCATGGCCAAGATAATAGAAGAAATGATTCAAGTGGAAAATTCAAGAAGAGAAGATTTAACGATGATGGGAAGACGTTGGCAGTAGTACCAACACCAACACCAGCAACAAATTCTAGGGGAGGAGAACGACCGCCAGTTAGATGCTACAGATGCGGAGAGAAGGGACACATAAGTCCAAACTGTTCACAGCTTTCTAAGGTATGTTTTAGTTGTAGAAAAGACGGTCACGTAGCTCGATTTTGTCCTGTAGAAAAATCAAGTCCAGCTGGGACGGTGGCACCAAAGGAGGATACAGACAAAATAAAGTCGGTGGTTTCAGGAAGAGCGTTTTTCGCGACTTCTCAAAAAGCGAGTAACCCGAACCAAGTTAGCACGGGTTAGTTAATTATAAATTCTTGTGAATTCTATACCTTATTAGATATCGGTTCTACCCACTCTTTTATTTCTCCTACTTGCGCTCAACGTTTAAATTTGACTCTGGAGAAATTAGACTTTAACTTATCGATTGAAACTCCGTTAAGAGAAACCTTCATTACATGTGTTATACAAGTCTTGGATGAGAGTCACAATTTTGAATGATATTTCTATCGTTAATAAATTTCTTGACGTATTCCTGAAGACTTCTTGTCCTACCCCTGAGCGTGAAATCGAATTTTGTATTGACCCAAGTACAAAATCCATTTCTAAAACCCTTAAATATTTTTCCTCCCCGAACGAACGTATTATGCGCCAAAGACATTGGCTCGAGCTGTTGAAGGTTACGACTATACAATTCAATATCATCGTGAAAGAGCGAACGTGGTAGCTGACGCGTTGAGTAGAAGATCGTATGCGGTTACGAGTGTGACGTTGTTAACACACAAACCCATTTCGTATAACTTACAAATGATGAAGATAGAGTTAAAGACTCTAGGGACCCACGTGGTGATATCAAATATACCAGTAGAATCGACGTTAATCGATAAAGTTAAAGCCGCTCAAGCTACACACCCGGAGCTGATGAATGTGAAGAAGAAGGTTCAAGAGGGCGTTATTCTAGAAGCAAGAATCAACGAAGAGAGTAAATATCAACCCTCGATTTTATGGGTTTATTTAAAATCCTCGATCGAGTAGGAACTGTGGCCTGTAGACTCGTTTTACCGCCAAGTATGTTGCGTGTTCATAACGTTTTTCACGTATCGATGTTACGTAAATATAAGGACAACATGAACCACATTATTGAATTAGAACCGGACGAGATAGCGGAAGATTTAACGTATGAAGAGTTATCTATTAAAATCTTGGATAAGAATAATCATATTATATGCTCCAAGGTTATAACTCAAGTCAAAGTTTTGTGGAAAAACCACGATGTTGAGGAAATGACCTGGAAGTTAGAATCTGAAATGAAGTCAAGGTATCCTCACCTCTTCGATATACCAGGTATGCACCCCAATTTTGAGGGTGAAATTTCATAAAGAGTGGAGATTGTAAGGCCCCAAATTTTATGAAATAAAAGTATTCAATTTTTCTATAATTATTATTCTATTTAGTAAATGGTTAAATTGATAAAAGGTTAAAGTTAAGGGTAATATTTGAAAATTTTCCAAAGAAAACAAGTTGATATAAAATATTCATTGTGTCGGGGAATATTCATTTTAACAGAGAATATTCGTACGACGGCACAATCATTGGTGGACCCCACAACGAAAGTATTGTCGTAGTTAGAAAACAACAGAATTATCTTTTTATAAAATTAACGGTGAAAGTTTTACCATTAAACTGTTGAACTACCAGGTAGTAAAAGTACAGTAATATGTGTGGTTGCATAGTAGCACACGATATTGATTATTGATGCTTACGTGAGAAGTCACTCAGTTATACTCAATTATTGCTACAGTAATTGCTGCATAATATCTCTCATATTATTGATTCAATTATTGTCACAGTATCATCTGCATAATATTTTATATTATTAAATCAATAATTGAGACGACAAAGTTATTCATATTATTATTTGCAATATTGACGATGTCTAGAAAGTTCTGTCGATGAGAGGTTTGGTCACCTAATTGCGTGCCAATAGGAAAAAATCCTTATCGGAAAGCCCCCTCTTTCCTTGGAATGATCTGGTTGTTAAATATTGTGAGTTATAATATTAATGATGAATAAGTTCGTGTTGATTAAAGATGAAATTGATATTTCTATTGTGTTGGGATTATTAGTGTTAGTAGAAATCAACATCTATTCCGATAATAATTGATGTCTGGAGGTTATATTGACCAATCGGGTAATTAATCGGATAAATGAGCAATTAATTGCTATTAATTCACATGTTTCTAACTATTTATTCACATGTATGTACTATTAAGTCACATGCATGTACTATTAGGGGAGGTGGTGCACGATTGATAATACTTGCATGACTAAATTAAAAATAGAGGTATAAATGAAGATACTATACTGTAATTATTTTTTTCACATGTATAGAACTATTTAGTCACATGATTGTACTATTGATTCACATGATGTACTATTAGGGGAGGTGGTGCAAATTTGATAATACTTGCAAGACTAAATTAAAAATGAAGGAAAAGATGAAGGTATTATACTGTAATATTTTGAGCCCCAAAACGTGTAATTATCAAAACTACATTTTTCTATAAATAGAAGCTCATTCTTCCTTCATTCTCACCAATTCACTAAGACTCACAAGAGCAATTATAGAGAGAGAAGCTATAGAGATAAAAGTTATAGAGAAAAAAAAGAAGAGAAGTCTGCTACTTCACTATTCCATTATCCAGTATTCTTTTGAGGTAAGGGGTATTATTTCTTTCGTATTCGTAAGGGATATTATTTTTGTTCAGTATTCGTAAGAAATAATATTTTCTTTCATACTTTGTAGTATGTAAGTAATATTATATCGTTTCATATCCCTAATTCTACACTCCGTGAAATTAGTAGAATATCCTTGATATTTGCGCTTTATCCAATATCTTTTTATGGAAATATTATTCTGAACTTTCTTGATAATTATTGATCTTTTTATGTCGAAATACTATTCACGAGTTACTATTCATGAGTTACTTTTTACGGGTTACTATTCACCCGGTTACTATTTACTCAAATATTATTCATTCTGGTATTAGAGGCATTTTTCGTATCGGAGTACTATTTACGAGTTACTATTCAACGGGTTACTATTAACTCAAATATTATTCACTCGAATATTTTGGGCACTTTTCATGTCGGGGTACTATTCACGAGGTACTATTCCTGAAGTACTATTCACAAGGTACTATTCATGGGGTACTATTCACCCAAAAAATATATTTCTTTTCTGTCTAAATTATTTTTGATACATGAAAATTATTCTTGAATTTTACTCCACAGAGCAGTATCATGTTGACAATTTGGATATTTTTAAACTCTGGATAAATTTTACTCCACGATAATGCTTATATCATTGTCATCATCCTCATTCTTATATTGTGATGACTATATTGTGATGAAAGTCATCTTTGGCTTACGTGCATAGATGGACTGTTGATTGATATGATTAAGATCAGGGATCATTCGATATAATCATGACACGTAATGTTACAAATGATGTGGTAAAAGTCATCATTGACCCATAGAGCATTGATGAACAGTTGTTGGTATGATTATGACCAGGGATTATTCGGTATAATCATGACCATTGATGATTACATGAATATCCTTGGCCCGTAGTGCAGGGATGATTCAATGATGTGGTTTATTTATTAAGCTGAGTTTCAGCGATAAAGTGGATGAATTTTTTTTTAAAATCATAGAAGATAGTAGATATCATGCTCTATTCAAATCTTCTAATGGATTGTTTGTTTCCGCTGGTGTTGTTGATCTAAAACTTGTTGTCTATTATATTTTATCAGTTGTTATACTGTTGAAGGCTAAGGATAATTTATAATGCATTATCTTAGTCATAATATTTCTTACTTAGCTAGTTGAGCTCACCTTTTTCTTTCATTGTTCTATTCATGAAATGAGAATATAGCTGGAACGAGTCGAGGAATGGAGTGACGGTCCAGATAATTGCTTTAATAGTCATCACTATTCTATGAAATATTATGATAATAATTGTAATGAAGACTTTATTTTAGTTTGGATACTCTCTACGAGACAATATTCGTTTAAAAACTTAGCTATGTTTTGTTGTATTTTTACACGACAGTTGTATTAAAGAAGTTTGTATTTGATTTATGTACCATGTATTTGGTGACTCAAAATGGGTGATGTATACCTATTTTTGGGGCGTCACAATTATTGTGGTGGTGTGGTGAATTATGATAATTGTTATGTCTGATTGTAAGTTATTTTAAGTTACATAAAATTTTTAAATAATATTTTATTTTTTTGAATTTTTGGTTATTTGGTGTCTGAAGTCATAGTTAAGGTTGTAAACGAGTCAAACAGTTCTAGCTCGATTCAAGCTCGACTCAAAAAAATACGAGCGAGACTCGGATTCGTTAATAATATGATCCAAATCTGAGCATTAAAAATAGTTCGAATAAAAATATGAGTAGAATCTGAACAAGGTTATACTCGACTCGTTTAAGATTCAAACTACTCGAATTCTTGATTGTGATTCAATACATACTTGGTTAATACATATTCGATTAGATGTTCGATACATTCTCTTATAATATATATAAATTTAAATCAAATTAGGATAATTAGTTATTATTTTGTTTTGTTTTTAATTTTAATTGTGATTTTATATTTGTAAAAGTTTAATAATAAATATATTTTCTCATTTCTAAGTAAAATAACAAATTTCAATTTATAATTATATTTATTAAAACTAGTTATTATGTGGAGACTCGAATTCAAGCTTGAATTTAAAGCTCGCGAGTAGTTTGAATAAATATTTTAGTCAAGTCGGATCAAATTCGAGTAATAAATATTTGAGTCGAGTCGAATCCGAGTAGGATTTTTCAAATATAATTCGAATTCAAGCCGAATTCGAGTAGTTCTTTGTTCGCTCTGGTTCGACTCGTTTACACCCTTTGTCACGATTAATTAGTAGTCTTTAATATAAAAGGGTGGGAGTATATATTTTGATGATTAATTTATGATTGATGTACTTTCTCCACCTCAGTCCACATACATACGAAAGGGAGGAGAAATTGACGATGTTATAGAATGGAGGATGCAGAGGGCGAGCTCTGGAGGAAGAAGAACGGAGGAGGATCTATGAGTGAGAGAGAGGAATTCTTTATCCTTTGAAGTTAAAAATGATATAATGGACGGTGAGATTTATCTCAAATTTTGGACGGTTCTGATCGTTTATTAGGGTGAGTGAGAAATTCAAAATGAGTTGTGTTTTGTTAATTAGACTAGTTGTGTCTCGTGCCTCCGGTACTACATGGACGGTGGGATTTATCCTAAACTTTAGACGACCCAAATGTTTATTAAGGTGAACTGAAAATTCAAAATCACTTGTTATATATATATATATATATATATATATATATATATATATATATATATATATATAATGAGGATCAGGTCCAGGAGTCCGTACCTGATTAAAATACGGACCCTATTTTTTTTAAAATAACTAAAAAAAAGTTTAATATTTTATCGAACTGAATTTTTTTAATACATACATATTTTGTTATATGTATCCAAATCACACCCAAAACACGGTATTATGGAAAATTTCCAGTTTCATAAAATATTAAATTATTTTTTTAGTTGTTTTAAAAAAAGCAAAAAAAAGAAGAAGAAGTCCGAACGGTACTAAATTCTGGGAGTCCGGACTGGAACCGAACTATATATATATACGGTCAGGATCAAGAGCATTCTCCTTAAATAGCATTCTTCCTTAAATAGCATTCTTTTATTAAAACTACGTCGTTTTGGAAGGACGCGGTGACATTTTTGTAAATACAACGCCACCGCGTATTTACAAAAATACCACCGCGTCCCTCTAAAACGACGTAGTTTTAATAAAAGAATGCTATTTAAGGAGGAATGCTATTTAAGGAGAATGCTCTTGATTCTTACCGTATATATATATATATATATATATATATATATATATATATATATATATATATATATATATATATATATATATACGGTCCGGATCAAGTGCATACTCCTTATCTTACTCACCCGTGCTTAACGGTTTCGGTCATACAACCGTCGTCTATACTTTTAGCGACGGACAACATATAACATCGCTAAAAGTATAAACGACGGTTGTATGATCGAAACTGTCGCCTAAAGGAGGGTAAGCACGGGTGAGTAAGATAAGGGGTATGCACTTGATCCTTGCTATATATATATATATATATATATATATATATATATATATATACAGAGAGGATCAAGAGCACTCTCCTTAAATAGCACTCCGCCTTAAATAGCACTCTTGTATCAAAACGACGTAGTTTTTGGAGGACGCGGTGGCATTTTTGTAAATACGCGGTGGCATTGTATTTACAAAAATGCCACCGCGTCCTCCAAAAACTACGTCGTTTTGATACAAGAGTGCTATTTAAGGCAGAGTGCTATTTAAGGAGAGTGCTCTTGATCCTGACCGTATATATATATATATATATATATATATATATATATATATATATATATATATATATATATATATATAGTCCAGATCGAGTCCGAGATCCCAGACTTTATAAAAATACAGACATGCTTTGTTATATGTATCCAAATCACACCCAAAATAGTGTATTATGTACAAATTTTAGTTCCATAGGACCTGATCCTGATTCTCTCCCTCTATATATATATATATATATATATATATATATATATATATATATATATATACATATAGGGGTACAGACTTTACATACCTATTTTGTTATATGTATCCAAATCATACTCAAAACAGTAAAAATTCTAGTTCTATAAAATATTATTATTTTTTAATTATTTAAAAAAAAGAGCAAAAAAAACAGTCCTCAATTTAAGACTTTCCGGACTACCGGAGGATCCTTCCTATATATATATATATATCTATATAATAAAATACAAATGATTTTGAATTTCCCGCTCACTCAATAAATCATCTGGGCCGTCTAAAGTTTGGGATAAATCCCACTGTTCATACATCTATCTAATAAAATACATCTATCTATCTATCTAATAATCTAATAATAATTTAATAAATCTATCTAATAAAATACAAATGATTTTGAATTTCCCGCTCACTCAATAAATCATCTGGGCCGTCCAAAGTTTGGGATAAATCCCACTGTTCATACATCTATCTAATAAAATACATCTATCTATCTATCTAATAATCTAATAATAATTTAATAAATCTATCTAATAAAATACAAATGATTTTGAATTTCCCGCTCACTCAATAAATCATCTGGGCCGTCCAAAGTTTGGGATAAATCCCACTGTTCATACATCTATCTAATAAAATACATCTATCTATCTATCTAATAATCTAATAATAATTTAATAAAATACAAATGACTTTAAATTTCCCGTTCACTCAATAAATTATTTTGGTCGTTCAAAGTTTGAGATAAATCATATTGTCCATACAGTGTCGGAGGCACGAGACCCAGCTAGTATATATATATATATATATATATAGCAAATTACATAAAATACAAAATCTGCCAAAATGATGAAACTACTAACATTCATATCTTTTTCTCTCATTGTCCCCTTCTTTAGAATCAATACTGAAAGAGTTTACTCCACTTCTGATCATCATCATCATCATCATCAGAAATGCAAAGCATGGCTAGTTCAGTCAATACCCACCGACATGCCGCACCTCTCTCCAGTCCCTGGTGTTCTGTCAACTGGTAGGTACCCATTTTCTATTTGACCTCGTTTTTTGCCTGCTTGATTTCATTTTCAACCATATTTATGCATTAACTTTTATTGGGTTCTTCATTACTTCAAGTATGAGCAAATGGGTCGGTTTGATTTGATATGGATTTGATGAAGAACAAGTTTTTTTTTTAAGTTGGTATGTTTTTTTTATAAAAAAAATTCGCAATTTGGCTGTCCTTGAAAATAGAACCTTTAATTGCCTGCTTGATTTCATTTTCATGACTTATCTTTTATGGGGTTCATCATTGCTTCAAGTATGAGCAAATGGGTAAGTTTGACTTAATATGGATTTGATGAAGAACAAGTTTTTTTTATTCTTTCTTAAGTTGGATTTTTTTAAAAAAAATCCCAGTTTGGTTATCCTTGAAAATAAAACCATTAATTGCTCAATACGTTTTAGAAATAAATTTATGTTTAATATTAGAAGATTGCTTTTGTTTTAGTTTTTATTATTGGACATGATTGATAACTACGCTTGACAAGTAAATTAATTGTGTAATTAAGTACACTTTTTTTAAGCTCAATTATGAAACACAACAATACTACTCTGTATTACTTTAGGCCAACCAAAAACTACCTACCTGTACTTGGTGAAACTTTTTGTGTGGATATGTTTCTGTGTGTACCTTTTGATAAAGCATTGTTGTAACACCCCAGTCTCACATCGAAAGATAGGGGAAAAAATTTGTCTGTATATAAGGAAATAAGTTACTACCAATAGTACCTTCAAGTCGTGACCTTTTGGGAGCCTGTGGTGGGCTAGATGATCCAAGAAGATACTATTGAGCCAGTGGTTTGAGGCCTTATTTGGATGAATTTGATTCAATTCGGACTTGGGATTTGACCCAAGATTTGTTCCGGACTCGGGATTTGACCCGGGTTGTTTCATATGGTATCAAAGTCGACTCTCGAAAGCTCGGGTCGGGTCATCCGATTGGGTTGCCGGAGGTGGGGACACGAAGGCTGGTGGTATTATCCCACAATAGAAAGATGAAGGTCTGGAGGTGGGGACACGAAGTCAGCCGGTATTATCCCACAATAGCTAGAGAGACAAAGATCTTTGGGCCGTGTGTGTGATCGGTTCTGACGGGGACGTCAGAAATTTAAGTGGGGGAGTTTGTAACTCCCCAGTTCCACATCGAAAGATAGGGGAAAAAATTTGTCTATTTATAAGGAAATAAGTTACTACCAATAGTACCTTCAAGTCATGACCTTTTGGGAGCCTGTGGTGGGCTAGATGACCCAAGAAAATACTATTGGGCCAGTGATTTGAGGCCTTATTTGAATGAATTTGATTCGATTCGGACTTGAGATTTGACCCAAGATTTGTTCCGGACTCGGGATTTGACCCGAGTTGTTTCATATACCAACTCTGTAACACCCCCTTTCCGAAATAGAAAGAGAGGTTACTCAAAACATAACAAAACTGATGAATTTAATAGCAAGGCTCTAATCCGCAAAAGAATAGTCTTAAACTAATTAAATGTCTTAAGACAAACCATAATAAATGCCACATTGGCTCAAACCACAATCTGAAATAACTATTACAACTCCAAATAAATCAACGTATCATAGCCTAACGAAATATATCAAAACTATTGGATAGAAGGGAGCTCTTGTCACACTTGTCCTTGATTCCCCTGATTACCTGCCGGAAGAAAAACACAGCATGAGCCAAATGCCCAGTACGGATATAGAATACAATTAATGAAGCGAAATAAATAACTCAATTAAATGAAATAAAACGAAACTAACTGAAACTAAACGAACAAAACTAACACAACGAAATAATAGGCTGAATCAAATGGCTGGGTGTTATTTCATACCGAGCTCAGAAATATACCTTGCCACACAGACAAGTCAAAATAATGCCACACAGGCAAGTCAAATAATGCCACAGGCAAGTCGCATACATTGGACCGCGAATCCAATGCATGTAAAATCGGAAGGCGTGTTTGGCACAAACATCACCAATCCGCAGAACAGAACAGAACAAAACAGAAAACTAGGGTCGACCCATACGCCTCCCACAACAAAACACCAAATGACCAACTCCCACTGGAGCACAAAACAGAGACGTCGTGGACTAATCACACCGCCACGGAAAGTGTCATGCCTCGGTACTAAGAGGACATGCCTGTGGTACCCCCACAGGTGGTTATAGCTCAGGTATACCCTACGGTATTCTAACAAAAATATAATATCACAACATATACGACAAAATATCAACACAAAGGGGTTCTAACATGTACATGTTAAATCGAACGAATCGTCAACACAAGTCTCCAAAATATACTAACATGTACATCACCATAAATATCAAAATACAATTTAGACATGAAACACTAGTCTAAAGAGTACAAATATGAGTTCCAACTATGAACGCCAAACGAAACTATCACAATGAATTGACAAGGAATAATTATGAGAGGCAATACTAAATTTTGAAACGAATAACGAAACGAACAAATCAAAGACAAAAGAATCTCGCTGAAAGAGTACGGAATCCGTACTTGAATTAAGTAATGTAATACCCAAAGTTATTATCCCAATATTTTTCGTTAAATTGCTTCCGTCCGATCTGTTAAAAATAATAAATAAAAAAATGATTAGATTATAAATTATAATTTAATTTGAATTGTCTTGTAAAATTGATGTAATTGGAGGAATTAATTTTATATTAGTATAAATTATAATTATTAGGTAACTTATAATTGTATTATTTTTATTTTTATTATAATTATTAGGTAACTTCCGATTTTACATGCATTGGATTCTCAATCAATATGCTAAACGGCCTATTATTGATGAGACTCATTAGTTCAAAGTTCTTTTAACAAGTCTATGATCTCAAATGGGCTCTACTAGTAAAATTTTCAAGTTAGGTTCCACCCAGGATTAGTGGCTTAACCAGAAATTATAGTAAAGGTGAGCGAAAAATGCTAAATACTTATTTTACAAAATTATGGTGGGCAAATTATTTATATTTACATGTTTGTCGTATTTTTTTTTAAAACAAAATTAAACAAGTTGGATATTCTATACATTTTGTTTGCTTTATTATATTGCTAGTTTGTATTTTTTCTAATTAATATGCTTTTAGGAAATGTATACTAATAAATATTTATTTTGAAGTAAATTTATTTATTTTTCACAATGTGAGTTTATAAATTCGAGGATGCCTAAACAACATGGAACTGAGATCACATTCCCAATTTTATTTTTGTATCTTTTAGATTTTTTTGTTTTCATTTCTACGGACTAAAAAATGGCAGATTGTATCGAATTTAGTTTCAACTCAACTAATAAGGGCATATTCTGTAAACTTAAATTGCATGTGATGACTATTAGCGGATGTTCTACGGTGGTTGGCTGGAAACTCTTCACGGACCCTGGACATAATGGCACAGTACTGGCAATTAATAGCACATCCTGATGACCTTCAGTCGGGGGATTATGGATATTCAAAAGCTGATATGCAGAGATTTGGCGCTAGTGAAGGTTTTGGTGTCTATAAAGCCATTGAAAATGCTGCTGATCACAATGTCAGTATTAGGTAGATATTTCTTTGATATAATTTAGATTCAACATTGTTATCCACAAAGATACATACTAGCATATTTAAGTAAATCTTATGTGTGATAAATTAATTAGTATTAATTTAGTGACAAATTAAATATACATTGAAAATTTACCTGGAAACCTTAAAGTTAGGACGTAGAAATCTAAGAACAAAGCATTGGTAATTCCAAGTGTTTTCCTAAAATTAGCAATTATCTGTGATTGATAACTTTCTGACAGTTGCACGCTTACGAACAGATTACATTTTAGCTATATATACTCATGTATACATATGTATGTAGCTTATATATGTGGGTGTGTTTATTTTATTTTTCTCCTTCTAATCTATTTCATTTTAAATTATTTATTTATTCTTTTCTTATTCAATTTATTTTATCATTTCAGTTTTTTTTCTTACCTTTCTACACACTTACTACCTCAACTAGTTTAAGATTTAGGTTGACCATCAGACTTTTAGAATTCAAGTACTCCCAAGTCATTACACTTCTCAGAATTTACTTGTAATTTGTAAACTAGATGAAATGGCAATTTATTTGTTTTTTTATGTAGAAAAGGAAATTTTTGAAAAGAAGAAGGTACATATTGGGAGGAGAAAACGTCACCCTAATGAGAACTTGCGGAAAAAGACAAACTAACAAAACACTTCTAGACAAGAGTAGCTCACCAATAACTTTTCTAAAAAATAAAAAGTGCAGACCTCCAGTCCCTGCATAAATAAGATACTGTAATGTCACAAGACACTCCCATAGATGAATTCCAAATGGAGGCAAGGAAAATGACTTGATTCGTCAGCAAGTTAAGATACAACTGTCATTGATTCAAATTTGACAGGATATTGTAGAGTAGAAAGATCATTTCTGTTTATATAGCTAGATGTAAATGGAAAGGGGTTTCATCATATTAATATATAGTGTACTGTAAAGGGAATTCCGCACATAACTTAAAAATGAGGTGCACTTCCAAAGAAGTTTGGCGTTCTAGATGGGAATGAATTTCTACGTCTGAAAGAATTTAGTATCAATAATCGTGCATAGTTCATATCGTTTTGTGTTGCCTCTAAACATGAAGTTTATCTGTTACTGATATTTTTTGCATATGGAGGAATGTGAATTTTATATGATACAAGTTTGGTTTCAGAGAGATGCATTTTTGTTTTCATTAGTTCATGTTAAAATTAATACCTAATTCAGTCATTCAAACAGTCTTTGTTCTGTTTAATGCAATCAGTGAGAAACTGAATTCCAAAGTATTTTTTGAGTTTGCTCTTAGTGGCGGAGTTTTGGCTTCTGCTGACACAATTTACAGCTTACGAAAACATGGCATAACACTTTGATTTGGAAAAAGCTGAAGCTACTTTACCTATAGTATTTGCCAATTAAGATTGTTGGACAGATACAATAGACAATTGTTAGTGTTTATGTACAATACTGATCAACAGATATCTATTTTCTATCCTAATTCATAACTAACTATCCATAGATAGCTTCCCAATAACAGAAAATAAAGCTCCTTTTAAAGGATCTACTGAGATTGTTGAATACATAGAAGGTACCTTTATATGCGTTTATGGGCACTGCCGTAGAGCAATGACCAACAATATATTTTTCTTTGATTTAAATATTACTTATGGATTTGATTATCCTGATATTACTCTCCAAAAAAATATAATGATATGTTAATATAAGTTAATATCTCCTGGTATGTCTATTGAGAATATGAGATATGTCACTGAGTAAACACTTCGAGCCAGTTTTGCTACTTCTTGATTTATAAGATAGGAAGGATAGGCCTTTATAGTGGGAATGCTCCTTTATCTGTAGTTTAGCCATGATATGATATGATTTTGTTGTTTATGTTTTAAATACCGACTGCTGATAATGGTCAGGTGGTATAAATTGTTTGAAGATAACTATTTGGATGCATGTTCTGCAACATCAAATTCTCATTTCGAACCTTCTAGAACCTTCTGAGAAAAACAGTTGCCCTTATGGTTCTTTTTGGGATTTTCCCCAAAATTTGGTATAATTTACAATATTGGATTTCACTTTTATGCCATATGCCACAATTATAGAATGACCTTTATGCTACAATTAACTCACTCATAGGCCAGATTACATAAACTGCAATCCGATAAGAGTGCGATAAGGAGACGGACAAGGAACCAATCAGATACAAACAGATAATGTTATGTCAAATTATGGTAAACACAATAAATCAACAGAAAGATAAATACAATAACACAAGGTTTTACGTGGAAACCCAAATCGGGAAAAAGCCACAGAGAAGGCAGAAGAAATCCACTAAATAAATATTTGAATAAATATTTGAAGAATACAAGATAAACAGAGAGCTATGAGAATTCTTAGAATACTTCTTAAATGTCTCTACTCCAAAAATCCAGCACGTATATTTAAAGGCCATGAGAAAATTCCATAACCAAATATGATTAAAAATACTAAATTAAGTATAGATAGGAAATATACCTTTTGTGACGCCCCCAAATCTGGGCATCTTCCAACCCGACAGATGGTGTTACACGGTGTTACAATTCACACATACATTCAATTGAAATAACTCAAAAGAGTGAATATGTCTTCTATATATTATAAAATAATATTTTCCTTCCCAGGTTCTTTGTAACCATTACATATGTTCATCGTCATAGTATCGAATAAATACAAAATTCATACTATGCTATTACAAAGACAACCATTTGTCCGCCTTAGCCTTTTCTTTATCCTTACGGGATCCTTCGGTCCGTTCATTCTTAGTTTCATTCATATGGTTCAAGCAAGGGTGAGCATAACTAGCTCAGCAAGTATGACAATTTCATTTGAGCAATATGTTTGAATCATATGAATATATATCTTCTATAACTGAATCAATAGTTATGAAGTACTATGGATAACTCAAAATAGTACTCTCTTTTCTTTAAAATGTTTAACAATGAACAACATAGGTTAAACATTAATTTTTGGTTCAAGACCTTGAGTATTTCATTTTTTCTTTAAAAATGACAACCCGTCACCAAGTCCGTAAGTCCGACATTTCTTACGAGCACATCTAGGTGATCAGCCTATATTACTCTATGTTGTACAACACTACTTCATTAAACGTATCTACGTTTAAGTTTTGGCAACCTCACGTGCATGTCGATTGACGACAAAACATTTGTTTATTCATACTCCGTCTTTCTTTGAAATCCATACAAAAAACAAACGGTATATGATAGCAATATCAATAATATATTGACAGATTGTAATGAGATCTACAAAATATTCTAAGTTTAGCCGAAGGAATTGGCTTTGATTTCTTTGTACATCAATTCATGCGTAAGATACATGAATCATAAAGCTTGTCAAAAATGAACATAGACCAGGGTTTAGAACACTTGCCTTTAGCGTCTTCTACAGGTAATTCACTTCTCTTTTGAGTCTTTATAGATTCTACAATACAGGATTACATAGCATACCACATTAGGTCATAAACAATCATCAAATATTGTCATTAACCTATCTTCCCCTTCTTCTCGGTCTAATTATTCATTTGATTAACTAACATTCAATAGGTTTAGTTAACGTTCATTACGATTTATCGTATTACTTTGTGTTTACATTCGAGTAATCTTTCGTTAACTTTTCATGGTTAAACTTAAGGTTTTAATAATCCTTAATGATGTTACTTTAAGTTAATTAAGGTAATAATTCACCTTTAATCAAATTCCCTTCCTTTACATTCATTAATATTCTTCACTGCTTCTTACTGGCGCTGCGGCGCCAGTCTCCTAAGTATATTCCTCCTTTTTGCGCGATTTAGCAGTGTCTTGGATTCGGTTACGGCGCTGCGGCGCCAAACCCTTCAGTATATGCCGCGCTACGGCGCGACTTGGCAGTGTATGGAATATGGGTATGGCGCTGCAACGCTAACTTTATAAGCTTGGGCGGCGCTGCGGCGCCGGCCCTGAGCCTTAAAAAAAAATTAAGTTTTTCAATTCCAATCCTTTCCGGACTCGTAACTTAATTGTTATAAGTCGGAATTGGCTCATTCAAAAGCCGTTATCTCACATATTTCATATACTACAATTTCATTAGGACAACTTACGTTTTCGAATCCGTTAACATTGAATTCACAGTTTAAGTTCCTTATTACGCGTTCGTTAAACGTTCGTGAACGTTCATAGCTCGTTTCTTCGTTTTAAGTCGGAATTCGACCATTCTTGAGTTCGGAACTCTTAAATGCAAAGTTATACTATACGCCATCGAAAACTAAGGTTTCTGAGTTAAACGGCGACTTTTGACTTTCATTCCGAGAATTTCACGATTTCGACGATTATCGTCTAATCTCATAAATTTCGCCATAACTTCGTTACTTGAGATTTTTACTCCGTTCAAAATGGATTCATTCCATCATTCATACATCTATCTTCCTAACCAAGCATATATCATCTAATCCTATACACGATGGTTTTAAACTTGTCCATCAACAACAAATGATAGTTTTTCATGTGTTCTTCATTAGTTCATAATTCTATGATTATGATTCCACTTGTAACATGGTTTATTAATGTTTAAGTCCACTAATAGTCATCCTTGTTACTACTTATGATACATGCTCCACCAATATCCACTTCTCTATCAAAACTATAATTGAAGAGATGAAGATTAATGGTCTAAGGATTCATTACCTTTGATGTTCTAACTTGATTCTTCTTCTTCTTCTTCTTAGATTAGCAAAGACTAGCTCTCACTTCTCTCTCAATATAATTGTACCAAGTTGTTGGTGGAAATTAACAAGCAACAAAAACAATCCAAACTCTCTATTTATAGACTTGGCAAAGTGAGGGCAAAATGGTCCATTGGTCCCACCTCCTTACTATTCTCACCTCCACAACCAAACTTCCAAAGGAAGCTATCCCACCTCTTTATTTGGCCAGCCATGACTCACCATGGGGGACCCACATTGGTTTTTCTCACCCAGTGACTCGTCGGTTCCGATCCACGGTTCCGGTTCTTAGTTCGGGCTTTAGGTTTAATTAACTTTGGGCCTAACGTTGGGCTTGCATTACTTAGCTTTGGGCCTTAACAATAATTCACTTGGGCTTGCCAAATACATAAGCAATCCTACTTGTCCATTACAAATGGCTTAAGCTTTTAACGTATAATTCTCGTATTCTCCTCGTATACTAGTTCGTATAATCATTCATCATATACGTTATATCATCTTTCGTATATACTTATAAAATACATCGTATCATACTCGTATTCATTACCTCGTACAATAACTTTCTTATTATACAATCGTTATTTATTCAAATCTTCACTTTACTTAACATTCTCGAACTTAGTACGCAGGTGAAAAACTGCGTTTGTCATAACTGAATTATTATTAAATAATCCATCTTTCCTTATCATTCTATCATTGCGTATTTCTCGAAAGTTCAAAAATAATTCCCGAGCAGAAATGGATAAATAGTGTTTTTCGGAGAATTTCTCGAAAAGCTTTTATTTTCGTTTTTGAAAATTCAAACACCTTAATTCTATTACGTAGTCAGAATACTACGACATTATTCCACTTTTAGGTTATAGAATGACCATCTTGCTTACTCGTTATAAATAACATATATTATAATTTTATTCATTATTTATTCAAATAAAATTATTTTACAATTAATCCGATTTCCTCGGTTGTTACATTCTTCCCTCTTATAAGGATTCTGTCCCCAGAATCTCTCCATAATTTAGTCAAATAACTGAGGATAATTCTTCTTCATCTTTTATTCAAGTTCCCACGTTGCTTCTTCGGCATCGTGGTTCCTCCATAACACCTTTACCGAAGGTATACCTTTATTCCTCAAAACTTGCTCTTTTCTATCAACGATTTGGATAAACATTTCTTCATACATCAAGTCTTTCTCAACATGAATAGGCTCATACTCTATTACGTGCTTATAATTGGGCTTATAAGGACGTAACACCGATACATGAAACGCATTGTGTATACGTTCCAAGTCTGGAGGTAATGCTACCATGTAAGCTATCTCTCCTACCCTTTTTAATATCTCGAAAGGTCCTATAAACCTTAGACTTAACTTTCCCTTCTTCCCAAAGCGTATCTTTCCTTTCCAGGGAGATACCTTTAGAAATACATACGAACCGACTTCAAACTCTCTTCTCATTCGATGAGGATCCACATACTTTTTCTGTCTGTCTTGAGCTGCTACCAGTCGCATTCTTATCAACTTAACTATATCCGCTGTTTACTGCACCAATTCAGGTCCTAGCATTCGGCGTTCTCCTACTTCATCCCAACACAATGGTGTTCTGCATTTCCTTTCATATAAAGCTTCGTAAGGCGACATTCCTATGCTTGCATGAAAACTGTTGTTATATGCAAACTCTACTAGCGGTAGATGATCGTCCCAACTACCTTTGAAATCCATAACGCAAGATCTCAGCATATCTTCTAACGTTTGAATTGTTCTTTCGCTCTGCCCATCTGTCTATGAATGATAAGCTGTATTTAACTTCAATTGCGTTCTCATATGTTCTTGCAGACTTCTCCAGAAATTTGATGTGAATCGTAGATCACGATCTGACACTATCAAAACTGGTACCCCATGTCTGGAAATAATTTCCTTAACATAAAGTTTAGCTAACTGATCTAATTTAACCTTGACTCTTATTGGCAAAATGTGAGCCGACTTCGTCAACCGGTCCACTATTACCCAAATAGGGCCGTACCCTTTCTGAGTAGTTGGAAGTCCCACCACAAAATCCATCGTGATATGCTCCCACTTCCATTCCGGAATTTCTAATGACTGTAACAAGCCACTTGGTCGTTGATGTTCGGCCTGAACTTTTTGACAAGTTAAGCACCTACTTACATATTCTGCTCTCTTTTCATGTTCGGCCACCAAAAATTGTCTAAGGTCTTGATACATCTCAGTACTGCCAGGATGAATCGAGTACCTTGAACTATGAGCCTCTTGTAATACTTCCTCCTTTAATTCTGCTTCACTCAGAACCCAAATTTTTCCTTCAAATCTTAATAATCCCTCATTATCAAGACTATACTTTATCTCTTTTTCATCTGCTAGCCGTTTCTTCATCTGGTCACACTCATCATTTCTGAGTTGTACCTCCTTGACTCTCTCTACAATGGTAGGTCGAGTCTCTGTTGTAAACAATTTCTGACCCGACGTACTTGGTAACTTCACCTCTAACTCCATTCTAGTCATCTCTGTTATTAACTCAACTTGAGCCGTTAACACAGAAAACTTTTCCCGACCCTTCTTACTTAAGGCGTCGGCCACTACATTTACTTTTCTTGTATAATACAGGATATCACAGTCGTAATCCTTTATCAACTCCAGCCATCTTCTTTGTCTCATATTTAAGTCATTTTGTGTGAAGATATATTTTAGACTTTTATGGCCTATGTATATCTCACATTTTTCTCCATATAGGTAATGCCTCCAAATCTTTAAGGCAAATATTACTGTTGCCAGTTCCAGATCATGAGTAGGATAAACTTTCTCATGATGCGTACGCAATGACCTTGCCATGCTGCATTAGCACGCAACCTAGTCCTCTATGCGAAACATCACTATAAACTACAAAATTCCCTGTATCATCGGGTAAAGATAATACAGGTGCTTAACTCAACCTTTTCTTCAGTTCTTGAAAACTGTTTTGACACTTCTCAGTCCACACGTACTTCATTGTCTTCCTTGTTAAATTTGTCAACGAAGTAGCTATCTTAGAAAAATCTTGGATAAATCGTCGATAATATCCCGCTAACCCTGAGAAACTCCGTACCTCTGTAGGTGTCTTCAGTTGTTCCCAATTAATCACTACTTCCACCTTCGCTGGGTCTACTGAAATTCCATCTCGGTCGATAACATGTCCTAAAAATTGCACCCTTTCTAGCCAAAATTCACACTTAGTGAATTTCGCGTAAACTTCTCATTCCTTAGTGTCTCCAACACTAATCTTAGGTGTTCAACGTGATCTTCTGGCGTCTTAGAATAGACTAGAATATCATCGATAAACACTACGATGAACTTGTCCACATATTGTTTGAACACTTTGTTCATCATATCTATAAATGCAGCTGATGCATTTGTCAACCCAAATGACATTTGTTTATTCATAAGATTTGTCTTAACATCCTTAATTGAGATAGTGTCTCTACCATAGATCATAGTGTCTCTAAAGTGCTTATATGAAGGAGATGATGAGGCTAACAACAATAGGGCTTGATCTTCATCATCAATCTTAACATCAATATTATGCAACTCAGTTACAATTGAATTAAACTCAGTAATATGAGATTTGATTTGAGTACCTTCTGACATATGTAAGGTGTAAAGACATAGTGAGGGAATTCATCAAATAGAGAGACTAATTTCTTTCACAAATTAGTAACTGTAATTTACGCCAACACCTCTTGCAACACATCATTCGAAAAACACAACTGGATTGCCGAAAGTGCTTTATCATCCATAGTTTCCCATTCTGACTCAGACATCTCGCTAGCTTTCTTCATCTCCCAATCCGTATCAGACATATCTACAGGCTTCATTGGCTTCCCTACAATGGCTTTCTTCAAGCTTTGCTGAGTAAGAACAACCTTCATCCGAATTATTTGAAATTAATATTCCCATCGAATTTTTCAATATCAAATTTCGATAATGAAGTCGAACTCAACGCTATAGTATGGATCAATAATAACCCATAAAGATAAAGACAATAACACAAGGTTTTACGTGAAAACCCAAATTGAGAAAAAACCACGGATAAGGCAGAATAAATCCACTAAATAAATATTTGAAGAATACAAGATAAGCAGAGAGCTATGAGAATTCTTAGAATATTTCTGAAATGTCTCTACTCCAAAAACCCAGCACCTATATGTATAAGCCATAGGAAAATTCCATAACCAAATAGGATTAGAAATACTAAATTAAGTATAACTAGGAAATATACCTTTCCTAAACCAAAACCGGATTCTAGGTAATAATTAAATTCAAATTCAATAAGGATTCATGTCATACCCAACAAATACCAAAATAAATTTCAACACTAAAATCATTTGGCAACTCTAACAATACATTATCTTTAATCTTTTAGTTTATCTGTTAGTTGTTTTGTTATCAGTCAATTGTTGCTTTTATTAGTTATTATGGTTGTTCTCTATAACCAATATTATATCCATCTGCATCCTGATTTCTTCTATCACTAATTACATAAGGACAATCTGCCACTTACTTTTCAGTGCCTCAATTTTTTGCATTTATTTTGGTTACTTATCAAAAAATTTATAATGATTTTTTTACTCCTTGTCTACTGAACTTGTTTCCAGATTTCTACAACATTCTGGAGTATTTCCTGACTACACCAAAGAGCCATCTAACCTTGCTTCAGGAAGGCCAAATGTGATGAATGTCACATTATTGCTTAGTCAATGGTGGGGATCTGGCATAATTCATGCAAAAGTTTGGATATCAGATTCTCGAGATGTTTATATAGGATCTGCAAACAATGACTGGAAATCTCTCACTCAGGTATTACAAAATTTGGAAAATGTTTCTACAGAAGGCACAATCTTTCATTTCCTTTTTTTGTGGTCTTCAATCAACTCAAACTTATACATAAATTATGTTTGTCCGCTAATTACAGGTGAAGGAAGTTGGAATTTATCTTGTTGGTTGCCCAAGTATAGCAAAAAAAGTTGAGGTCTACTATAATAATCTATGGAAACTTGCATCCTTGGATGCCTCAGCTTACACAAAAACAGTATGGGATTATCAGTGGCAGATCAGTAGAAAATTTCCTTGTTGGTCGCATTTTGTTCAGTCAAAAGAAAGGTGCAGGTATGGTAACTGGAGCATGATAAGTCAAATTTAATTGAAAATCTTGTTTAAAAATTTGGTACTTGATTCAATAACGCTATGCACAACTTGATTGATTTTATTTTTCATGGCATAAAACAAGCAGTCACTAGTTACTTTTTCTTGAGAAAACAAAAATGGCCACATGATGGTACACCACAGCTTTTTTGTTATATGTTGTGACCTTGTGGAAATATCTATTTTCGCTTTTGAAAATAACAATTCCCAGAAGAAATAATAACATTTATCTTTAACAAAAAATAATAAATATAAAATACATTTTTAATGTTGTACGTTGAGAAGGAAATTGTTTGGATTTTCACTACAGATTCAATTATAGATGAATTTCTTGATTTGAAAGAGTGTCGTGTAGCACTTTGATATGTGGACATTAGCAAAAATTCAATTGCATAAAGTTTTTCTCTTGTGTAATTTTAAATTCTATTTACTATTACATTTTGTTCGAAAATGTTTTGATCCCCCCGCAATACAAAATCATGATACTGCCATTGCTAATGGGATTGAAAATGTCTGTCTTCGGGCATTGTTCTCGGTTTTTCTGATTTTTGGTTTATCTTACATAGGAAAAAGTTAACATACAGCTTACTATCTAATAATTAATAAGCATGGGAAGGTTGAAAATTACTACTAAAATTGTTAGAGGTACTGTTGATTAAGTTTTGTTGATAAGTTTTGCTGATACATCCATTATCAAATTTTCTACCATAAATTTTCTTCCATAAAAAAGTAGCATTCACATATGTTTTGGGTTAAATATTTTTTTTGTCACTATACTATAGACTAACTTACAAATAGATAACTGGACTTTTTTTTCTTACAGTCAATTAACTGTACTCGACTTTTTTAATACAAAGTTAAAAAAACCGTTAAATGTTTCGACTTTAAACGGAAAAAGACAGCTAAGTTGTTGAGTTGTAAAAAAAAAGCAGATGTGGCAGTGATTATGCGACGTGGCAGTGATTACGTGGATCTGGAGGAATTTTTTTATAATGAAAATCAAAAAAATATTTTAAAGTATGATATAAATTTAAAAAGTTAGCCAAAAAAAAGAATATAAATAAAAATCTGTATTTAATTATTTTTGTAATTAATATCAAATAAATTTTTATTTATAATTAAGCCATTTATAAAACACAAAAACTAAAAATGTGCTAATTAAAATTAAAGGGAATATGAAATACATTTAGGGGAAAATGAAAAAAAATATAATAAAATCAGAAAATTTAGCAAAAAAATTAAAAAATAAAAAGAGTTATTTAGTTATTTTTTTAATTAATAGAAAATGTTTTTTTATATAATTAATAACAAATATATTTGAGGAAATTATAAAATTAAAAATCTTTTCAAATTCAGACTAAATAACCATCAATTACTTCAACATCCTCTGCAACAAATCCACCGCCGCAACCAACCTCTACATTTGTGCACCCACGAACGGAGCCATTTGAGCATGGCCTAATTCCAATCCCTAAGCTCATTTTCATTGATACCGGCCAAACCCTAGCACCTATAAAACACAAGCTCCTGTCTTTATCATCCGATTCGAATTACCGCACTAACTCCTTCGCCATCGCCGAAACACTCCAGATCTCCCCTGAGCACGCTCGACTCGTCATTGATACAATCTCCTTGGTGCTTCACTCCGAATCCGACCCACTCGTTGCAACGAAGCCCTTGGAGATCGATTCAATTAGTGTTGATGTTTATGATCTGATATTGTTCTTGTATATAGAGTCCTACAAGCGGTTGCTTCTTCGCGGGCGGGCATAAAGATGTATCAATTATAATTTTAATGTCTGAATTTGAAAAGATTTTTAATTTGAAAAGATTTTTAATTTTATAATTTTTATAATTTCCTCAATTATATTTGTTATTAATTATATAAAAAAACATTTTCTATTAATTACAAAATATAACTAAATAACTCTTTTTATTTTTTTAATTTTTTTGCTAAATTTTCTGATTTTATTATAAAAAAAAATTCATTTTCCCCTAAATGTATTTCATATTCCCCTTAATTTTAATTAGCATATTTTTAGTTTTTGTGTTTTATAAATGGCTTAATTATAAATAAAAATTTATTTAATATTACTTACAAAAATAATTAAATACATTTTTTATTTATTTTCTTTTTTTGGCTAACTTTTTAAATTTATATTATACTTTAAAATATTATTTTTATTTTCTTCATAAAAGTTTTCCTCCAGATCTACGTAATTACTGCCACGTCGCATAATCACTGTCACATCAGCTTTTTTTTACAACTCAGCAGCTTAGCTGTCTTTTTCCGTTTAAAGTCAAAGCATTTAACGGTTTTTTTAATCTTGTGTTAGAAAAGTCGAGTACAGTTAGTTGACTGTAAAAAAAAGTTTAGTTATCCATTTGTAAGTTGGCCTATCGTACAGTGACCAAAAAAGCATTTAACCCCATATGTTTTTGGTATATTTACATGTTGAATAGATCCAACATTAGAAATGAGAAACTCCTGATATATTTTTCAATCAGCATTGCTTAAGCCTTAACATTCTTTTGCTTGCTTATATCTTAGCGTTTCTTGTGACTTTTCTCCCATAAATAAGAAAATCAAATTTTGCAGAGCTCCCATCTCCCTAGTAAGAAATGATAGTGCGAGAAGGACTAACACATCCTTGTTATAAAAAGCTTCATCGATAGATTTGTACTAGTTAGGAGGCCAAGTTCATGATAGGTAAAGGTCTAGGATGTGTTTGTCTATATATGTAATATATTATATATAATTCTACGTTACATGACTCTTCACTTTAACTTGAAGTACCCGCGTCCTGCTATCGACACTCGGATAAGGTTTGGGTGATGGGCCACATGATTTTGTCAATTAGTTGTGAAGTAGGGTTAATTATAAAACATGGAAGAAAGTTGTTGGTTCAAAAATTTATTGAATATTAAAGATAATAATAATTAGAGCCTCGACTCTAGCTGCATTTTTAATCCAATGCCAGAAGAAGATTTTGTTTTCTTTTCCATTGTGAAAGGCCAGTTTGTTTATGGAATTTTGATAATTTTAGAATATTAACCAATTTGACCAAACTGCATTGTCATTTGATTAATTCGAGAATAATTTTTTTCTTGGTCTATGATTAATGTTGTCGGTCTATGTCATCTTTCTTTTAACATTGCTATCATCTATTGGACATTTGGACTTATCATATAGTTTAAGCGAGTATGCTAATAGGTATTGTTTTTAGTTACTGCAGATGTTCATAATCAATTAATCAAACTATGGCAGGCTCAGCTTTTGATAAGGTCTTGGCACTATTTTTAGCAGCTATCCATAATCAGATTATTAGCTGTATAAGTTACTTGAGATATTTTGTAAATAAGGTGAAAATCAACATTGTATGCCGATTGTTTTACCAATAATCTTTTGATGGGAAACAGGGATGGACAGATTGTTATCGGGAAGACATTGCTTATTTAAATGGCAGCTTTTCTAATTTTTTAACGGCTTTTTGTTATGCCACGACAGATCACCACTTCCTCATTATGTAGGGGTTCCCCATGTAGCAGGCTATCCAGTACTTTCTGACCCTTACATGTTTCAAATACCAATTCAAACACCTGGATACAATAATTCAACTTTGCAGCCTCAATCCAGCTATCTCTCATTTGCTCCTCCAGAGGCTAGTATTTGTTTCACTTCTTATCTCCCCTTTAATCTTTATTTCATTTCATTTGTTTTGGTTTATCTGTTTAAGGGAGTGGCAAATGTTTGTGTTAAATAACAGAAGTTCTGTTAGCTTGTAAATTTTAAATTGTTTTTAGGAAGAACTCATCTTTACACATATTTGTTAATTTTAATTTATTATACAAATAAAAAGGAGTCAACTAGCATACTCGTGTTGGTAATGCTCTTGATTGGGGTTCCAGGAGTATGAAGCTTGGTAGACAAAACCTTGCCTCCTCTAAGAGACAAAAGTATCCCTAATTAAAATTAAATTTTTATCACATAAACTTTTAAATGCCCAAGGAACAGAAAAGAAAAATATAATTTGTCTACGACTTGGATGGAAAATAGGATAATTTTGTTGTCAAAGAAATTTGTTCATGACTAATAAGTAGAAGAACGGACTAGTTTTGTTTTCAAGAAGTTTGGAACTGCCTGATGCTAAATTTATGAAGATTATTGAGATTCAATAGACAGATTATCTATGTTTGTGCTTCCCATGCATCATCTTGGTCTCTTATTAATCTTTAGCTCAGATGAGAATCATGAGGTGCTCATTCACAGAAGTTTGTTAAAATGAATATTAATACTACTTTTTCTGTCAGGACGGAGGGAGTAACATTTACCTTGTGCAAGATATTTGGGATCCAGATATAAGAAAATTAGGAAACCTAATTTTAGGAGATCTATTTATAATTACATATAACTAGAAGGAATTATTTAAAGTGGGAGGTGGGAGGAGGGTGCGTGGGTGGGTGGGGTCATCATCCTCCCCTAAACCTGTGACCATATGCATCTATATTCAGGTTTTTCCATCATTTCTCCTAATGCAATTTCTGAATTGCAGCTTTCATTTGGTAAGTACCAGACAGATGATCAGGCATGGGTGGACACAATTAAATCTGTAGGAGTTGGGGAAACTGTTAGAATTAGTACTATGGATTGGCTTGGTCAGTCTCAATACACGACACATACAGTTTATTGGTCAGCTCTTTCCTCAGCAATATCAGAGGTACTTTTTGTTTATTCTGCTAACGGTTTTGATCGTTATTTTTCCCGTGCCAATCTCACACCTTGAAATCTGCTGTTCACATAATGCCTGTCTACTAAATGTTTATCATTATAACTTCCATTTGTCCCTGAAGCACCTCAACTTCTTCTGTGTTGATTCTCACATTTGATTGAAGAATTTTCTATTTTTATCTCGATCCGATCTTTTTTAGGTAATGTACAAGGCTTGTCTACTTAGTGTTTATTATTATAATATCCATTTGGCCCTGAAGCACCTCGATTTCTTTTGTGTTGAGCTTTGATTGAAGAGTTTTTTTTCATTGTTATCTTTTTCTTTTCTTTTTTGCTAAAACTTTTTCATTGTTATCTTGATCTGACTTTCTTTAAGTAATGTATGTTGTTCGCCTAATAACTCGTGCAATTTTTTAATTTATAATTAAGATAATAATCAGAATCCTTTCAATTACTTAGCATTTGTAGTACTTTATATTTTTATAAAAGTTAGAGGCATATTTAGATGAAGAATTTGATCTCTCTTACATGTTCAGCTCGGTCCTTATCTCTGTTACATGATGTATGGTGTGTAGGGTTGTCATTTCGAGCTAATGAGATTTGTTCCATTTTCATCTTCTTTTGAGTTGGTGTTAGCCTTTCATTTGTATATAGTTACTTTATTGTAAATATTATGGTAGAGAACAAACAATTAAAGGTAAAAGAAATAACAACTATGACTAGTGAAGAAAGTTGGGTTCAGCGAAAGAATAAAATAAATCTTACAACCTTGCTCCAGATAATATTAAGATGTTTTTATAAGAATGTATTTTAATTTTAATTGTTAACGACCGTATGGTGTGCTGGAACCATCTGTAACCTCAAACTAAGGAAATAGAACAAATTCCCTTGGGCTTCACCACACATGACCTAGGTAGAGTTTCAGATGATTGAATGAATGCAATTAAGATTTCTTTCTTGGACTAAAATTTGTTTCCTATTCAATAGAATAGAATGTTCTAGTAAGAATGTGAAAGTCTTTGAAATAATAATAATAGTTTTCTTTTGGAAAAGGATCTAGAAGGGAAAAGAATTTAACCGGAACTAACTTTTCCTAGCCACCGGAGTGGAATTAAAACAATAACTTAGGTTTTGTGAAGTTAAGTTGGAGAGAGAAAGAGTGCGAAAACACAACTACGATGCGTAATTGAACCTGTATAGTTTGCAGCGGCTTAAAAACTACTTGACGCTTCAATACTCTTAACACTTCAATTTTATTTTCTTTATATAAATTGTTGTGAATTTATGTATCTGCGTGTATGGAAGTACATCACATCCTTAATTTGCCTGAGCCCCTTGATTTTCTTAACCCATGATTTCACTCAGGGACGGATCTATACTGGGGCTTGACCGCCCTTATTTTTTTTTTAATTTCCTATTAGTATGTTGTATGTATGATATATAAATATATATTCCCTCCATTCCAAAATTAGAAGACATCAAAATGACAATTTTTTACAAAAAAATATTTTTACAAACATATCCTTAACAAATAATGTAGAAGTGGTGGTATGATTGTACTCATTATATCTAAAATGTAAGTAATGACATATTAAAAACTTAATGTCACTTTATAGTCTATGAATATAAATATATTTTGAATTTTTGAACGAACCAAAAAAAGAGTATTGTATCTCTAATTTTCAAACAAGAGACTATCAAAGTTAGTGGAATTATATCGGGCTATTTTTATTTTTATTTATTCAAAGTTACTTAAAGTTGAATAGTTTGTTTTATTTATATCTTTGGTTGAGAACTTTTGGTTATAATTGTTAAATTTTGAAGGATATTCATATTATGTTGATTAAATCTATTGTCATAGTAGTTTTAATTTTTTTAATAGTTAAAAATTTACCCACCTTGATTAAATTCCTGCTATCGTCACTGATGTAATATCCCGAGAAATCGGATGGTCTTGTAATTAGACTTAAGAAATATTATGTAATAAAATAACTTTTTTATTGATAATATTATTTGTTATGTGTATAAAGGTCGATTATATGACCTAGAATATGTTTACATGTTAGGATTTATGATTTGAATTCGTGGGAGAAAAAAAAATCAAGAAAAAGACGAAAATGACATTATTCATCCGATGAAACCTAAAGGTTAAACCCTGAGGATTTGAATAACCTAAGTCTTTTAGAGAGATTGTTATGTTGTAATGACATTCTGTTTCAAGATTTGCCGGTAATATGTCGTGAAAAGTCGTATTAGCCAATAAAAGCATTTCTCGAAAAACGTGCAAAAACCAGACGAAATAAAAACAAAGGAAAATATTTTTATCGATCATTTGACCATTTTCTGGGAAAACGTCACCAAAAAAGCTATTCACCAAAAAACCTAAGTTTTTCGATTTTTCGAAGAACGCGCTAACGTTAGAATGACGAGGAAAAACGGAATATCCAATAAAATTTGGAGAACGATAAGCACAGTTTTTAGCCTGTGTAATGAAGTTCGAAAGATAACCAAGTATAATACGAGAAGAATATTAGTATGATACGAATTATCAATTATTATACAAGTATAATACGAGAGGAATACGAGTATAATACGAATTATTATACGAGTATAATACAGAGAATAATATGGCGTATAATATGGAAATAAAACGGAATATAATACGCGTATAATACGAAAATTATACAATAGGAATACAAAAGTCAAAGTCAACAAAAGTGGCTAGGTTACTTTCCCACCAACTAACAATCCTAGTTGATAACAACTTAGATGGTTGTTAGGTAAAGGAAGATTACAAGAGAAGCTAAGAGAAGACTCGAGGGCTAAGTGTTGGCTGATATTTGTGGTTTAATGTCCCTTATACCCCAACTCTTGCCAAGCTTATAAATAGAAGCCATTTCCTTCATTAAATCCCACCAATTCACAATCTAAGAGAAGAAACTCTTCATATTTTGAGAGAGAAAGGAAGGGAGCCGGATTTTGGAGGAGCAAAGGAAGAAGAAAGTTGGCTTATTAATCAAGATCATCAAGTAATCTAAGAACACAAGAGGGAAGAAATCAATAACCTTTCATCTACTTTATTTACATCTTCTTTAATACTTTATAGAGATGTTATGAAGTGCTTGTTGGTGGATGATTAGGTGGTTCATATGAATCATTACCATACCGGTTGAATAAGGAAGAATTAGTGGACTAGAATCACTAAATTATGCATATTAAGAGAAATCGTAATCATAATAACAAATTAAATGAAGAACGTAAGAAAACTGTCTTAATTGTTGTTGATGGACAAATTGAAAACCATCATATATGTATTGTTGATGGACAAATTGAAAACCATCATTTGTTAGTGTAAGTTGTAGAAATGTTCCTTTTGGAATGGAGTAAAAATATATTATAACGAAGTTATGGCGAAAATTTTAGTAAAAGACGTTAATCGACGAAAGACCTTTAATAATATGATTTTCGTACAAAGTTAGTTAATCTCGGGAATTTTGATTTCCTAGGGGTTTGGTAACTAACGAGAAATGTGAGCCGTAGGCTTGAGAACGAACTCATTCCGACTTTGAATGAGCGAGTTACGTAAATTTAAAAATTTGGCCATTTAACAAAGAAAACTGTCCAACGAAGGTATTTCAATAATCTATCAAAACTTCTTAATTAATTTAAAATTACATAGGAACTATAAAACGAAGGTATTTCAATAATGAAACATGAAAGCGAAATCAATTAAACATAAAAGAATAAATAATAGAAGAGATGAAAAATATTATAATGAATAATTATTTAATTTCATCTACATCCTAGATTAATGAAATTAGCTAGACATGAAAAGTAATTAAACTAACTAAAATAAAGAAAAGAAGTAGAAATAAAATAAGAAAACTTCATTTAATTAAAGATCCTCCAACAAGCGTACAATGAAGAAGTAATTTAATCAACTCCTACTCCTAACCTAAAAGTAATACAATACATAATACTCTCTTTAAAATAAAAGACCTATTTATAGGGGGGGAAATTTGTGCCTAATTTAGATTAATTGAACTTGGTCTCTTTTGTTCCCTTTCCATGTATGTTTCAACTTCCTAGTGGCAATCAACTTCTCAGAGAGATCTTCTACATAGATAAATTTTCTTTTTTCTCGTTGGATTTGACTTGCACACCAAGATTGCTCCACCTCTTTACTTCTCCTTGCAGGATTCTTCTTGAATATTTTCTGATATGAATAAAAGTATTAAATATCACTTGATCACTAAGATTTTGACTTTATTGCAACAAATATTAAATTCTACGAAATAAAATAAAACATATACCCCCTCCGTTCCATGATAAAAGTCCTTATTACTATTTTGGGTAGTCCCATGTTAAATGTCCACTTTTCTTTAATAACCAAACTTTTACACATTTTTTCCTATTATGCCCGTAACATTAAATATCTCATACTTTTCTTATTCTAATTTTCTCTCCATATTTAACAAGTATGGAGAGAATATTTTGAATTGAATAGTTAGAAAGTCACTCTCTCACCTACATTAAAAATAATTAATGACATATTATTATGGACAATTTTGTCATTTCATTTCTCTTCTTAATATGCGTGAAAAGTCCATCAGGACTTTTATCCTGGGACGGAGGGAGTATTAATTTAATAAACTAATATAATTAAAAGGACAAAATTAGGGATAATAAAATATATGAATTATGTGTCTATCAGTCAGTTAAATTACTGAAACCTTCTCTACATGTTACATATAATTGACGCCAACTAAATAATTTCAAATGTTTTGTCAACCATATGCACAAATAATTTTGCAAAACAAGTAAATCACTCTTTTTCTCTGCAGTAATGATTTTACCTTTATTATTATGCTTCTTTTCTGAAATTTAAAGTTAGCGTTCTAAAAATGTTTCTGGATGACAGGTCGTATTCTCCAAACACGCAAAAATCAAGATACTTGTAGCGTATTGGGCACATTTTATCGACAACACCGATGTGTATTTGAAGTCTCTTCTCTACTCCAATACTCTTTGCTCCTCTTCAAAGTATAACAAGTGTGCCGGTAAAATCGAGATCAAGTACTATATGGTGCCAGGATTTAACTTGACTGGACCTGCCATTAGTAATGGATCAAGTACTGGAAATTTGTATCCAGGCTATACTAGAGTTAACCATGGGAAATATGCAGTTAGTGATGTTCGAGCTCATATTGGGACGAGCAATTTAGTTTGGGATTATTTCTATGCAACTGCTGGTATCAGTTTCGGGACATATAACCCTTCCATTGTCGCACAACTCCAGGAAATATTTGACGCGGACTGGAATTCTCCATATGCTGTCCCAGTTGAACCATTAGAAGGACGTGCTTATTCAAGCTCGTAAGATGTTGAATTTGTTGGAATCAAGTCATCATCAACCAAATTGAAGATGAAAAAAAGATATGGACTTGGGTAATTAACCAGGAAATCTTATAACCCTACGTTCTGCGTGGGTATGATCATTCGAACCGCCGTACAAGAACTAAATATCTTGTAGATTCTATCATAAGTAGAGTTTCTTGTACTCAGTTTATCCGCATTGCTCTAGTAACCATGATACGGACCGTATGGTTATTGGAATGACTGAAGACTTTGAAGTTCTAATTATATCGGTCCACTAATGAGTTATGAGATGATCTTGAATTTAAGTTGCTCAGTTTTCAGCTTTCCAGTTCTTTTCGGCTAAACCAATTGAGTAAAAATAAAGTTTACTTCTGCAACTTATCTGAATAAACTACAGCTTAATTGCAAAAATTAGATGCATAAATATGTGAAGTTTTGTCAACTTCTACGAGTTTTAATTCTTTCTTTGTGGTAAATATTTTTCTCTCTCTTCTATCATTTGTACTTTAATGAATTAATAATTTCGTCTTCATATTTTGTTTTTGGAATATCTTAATACTTACTTCCTACGTGATTTTAAATTGATGAGGATATTTTTATATATTATTGGTAACATATGGTTTGGCCTAATTTTTAAAATTGATTCAGCATGAGCAAGTTTAAGTGGAAAATAGTTCACCATGAACTTTAATTAATAATTTAAACTTTATTAGTAAGATATGAGAGTTGCATAAAAAATAAAAATAAAAATCAATGAAAACTTAATTATTATTGCTTCTTCCCCGTGTCCTTTTCTTGTTATTTAAATTTTTTACTTTTCTTGTCCTTCCATTTATGTCAACAATATTTAAGTGTAAATGTACCGACTTTAGATTAAAAATATATATAAATGAACTAATTTTTTTAAATATGATCTCTTTTCATTGAATATAAAAATAATTATCGAAATAATTGTTTTTGCATCCCAAGTTGTGGCTGTAATTGTAGAGGAGAAAATCTCAATGTTGTTGCTTTCAAATTATACATTTAAGACTAAACTTATTATAGAAATAGATAGTGTTTTTTTTTAAATAATAAATATACTAAAATAATTGAGAAACAATATACGTATATTACGACAATTTTAAGGTGACTAGACAAAAAAATATTTATTTTTAAAATTACAGTTATTTATGACCGTCTTAGTTGCAACAAAAATCTCAAGACTCAATAAATTGTCGCAATAAGTAGCAAAACTTTTTAATGCTAGGTGATAGTCTGTGCAATGGACGAGGCCATATACTTCATGACTCCAACTAAAAGTAACGAAACATTTGACGATAACTATTCGTCACTTCTCAAAGAGAATTTTCATAAACAATTAGGAAGAGATGAAGCTCAATGAATTGTTTTGCTGCTTGAGATACTCTAACAATGTAACACCTCTGTTAAAAGGGTTGGGCAAAGGATGTTGGTTGGTTCACTGAACACCTGTGTTAAATAGTGACAACATAAGAACTATCAAAGAGTAAGCTCAATTGGATTGAATAACATTTCGGCAAAAAACATTTTTACTCCACTGTGGTTGTAGTGTTTTAAACAATTAGTCATTGTGCTTTTAAAATATTCAATTAGCCCACTGTACTTTTTAAAAATGTTCAATCAAGTCATTCCGTCCAATTTCTTGGACGGACGTCAAATAATTACACACGTGGCATTGAAAAAAAACAAAAAATTATTATTTCCTACGTGGCAAGCCAGTCAGCCAAATTCTTAATACAATTGAGCCACTGCACTTTAAAAAATGCAATTGGCCCACTGTGGTTTTAAAAATATTTTTATGTTTTATTTTCTATCTTTTTCTTTACCTAAATATTTATAATATGTATAATATTAATAAAAATTAATATTATAATATTTATAATATGTATGTTTTATTTTAAAAATAAAAATAAAAATACTTTTATGTTTTCAAATACTTATAAAATTTTTAAAAATAAAAATATTTTTATGTTTTATTTTCTTTCTTTTTCTTTACCTAAATATTTATAATATGTATAATATTAATAAAAATTAATATTATAATATTTATAATATTTTCTCTTTCCTCTTATTCATTTTCTCTTTCCTCTTATTCATCTTCAACCCATAAAATTCTCGATTCTTCTTCATCTTCAACCCATAAAATCAATTCAAACCACTTATTTGATTCCATCAGAAAATATGGGTTGATTCACTTCTATGAAGTTAAGCACATGAGCTAAGTTTATAGTGTTAATGTCAAAACCCCTTCTAATTTTCTAAATCTCTAATTTTTTAAAACCACAGTGGGCCAATTGCATTTTTTTAAAGTGTAGTGGCTCAATAGTATTAAGAATTTGGCTGACTGGCTTGCCACGTAGGAAATAATTTGTTTTATTTATTTTTTTGAAAAGCTACGTAAGAAAATCAGCCCAATTTTTTAACGTCCGCCTACAAAATTGGACGGAATGACTTGATTGAACATTTTTAAAAAGTACAGTGGGCTAATTGAATATTTTAAAAGCACAATGGCTAATTGCTTAAAGCACTACAACCACAGTGGTGTAAAAGTGCTTTTTGCCATAACATTTCCTATCAATGATAATCAAGATTTATAATTCATTTGAGGGTCACAAGACCATGAACTATGTCCCAAGTTATAAGTATTTTTACTTAAACTTTTAACAGTCGTTAGACTATATGAACATTCTTTCTCAAACTTAGGGGGATCAGTCATTCGTACCATGTATTGTGCACAAACATCTTAACGCTTTCGTGTAAATAAACCCCTATAATAGGGTTGTTCATCTCAGCTTTAACTTACGAGTCCATACCAAAGTGAGTTTGGTTTGAATTAGTTTCAAGGGCAATTTGGAGTTCAACGTTCATTAACTAAGGGTTAGTTGAATCAAAAACTTAATAACATTTCAAGGGTTTGATAAAAATATGTTATGGAATAGTCACGAGCCACAATCGAATAAACATAATGCATCAAAGTTATGCTCTAGGAATAAACTTAAAAGTATTGGAAGATATACTAAATTTTACTTGAGCAATAATAATAAGCTAAGGTTACATTATTTTTCGATAAAGAAACAGAATTAGAAACTTTGTTTAATGTAAGAGTAGGTTTAGGAATAGGAACTTGTTCAATAAAGATACAACTTGATAATCGTAATTGATTTAAGATAATGAACTTGCATAATCGCAAAAAAAAAAATAGGGTAAGGAACTTGTTCAATGTAAAAATAAAGTTTAGAACTTGCATAATGGTAATTAGTTAAGGACAAGAAACTTACTCAAAAGAAAGTTTAGGGTTAAATAACTTGTCTCGTGCGTAAGCTATACAATTATAACTTGATTCTCAAATATCCTACACACATGTTATTAAAAATCATAATACAAATTAGTGACTTCATGACCAAGTTACATAATTAGATATCCATTTCATGTTAACTTACAATCTTTAGCCTTAGGTCTAATCACATTCTTAACAAGGCACAAAATAACATCACTTAACATGTTTAATCATCTTTTATATTCATAAGATCGAGTTACATTAACATTTACTTGATTGAATAAATAAATAAAATCACATTTCTGTGCCAAACTGCCAACTGGTGTTGCAGCGCCCTAATTTAAACTGGGAACCGGCGTTGCAGCGCTGGTCTGGCACTACAGCTCCCAGATTAGCCTATGGACAGGCGCTATAGCACTGGAACTATGCTCTGGACAGGCGATGCAGTATCTCGGCACAGTTTCAGCCAGTTCCGATTCGCAAAGAACACAAAACAAAGCCAAATATGCCTAAAAACTTTGCTCAAACAATAAATTTAACCTACACATGTTATATAAACTTTACAAAAACATAAACTAACACTTCTAGCATGATTTTAACCACATAAACAATTAAATTTAAACTTTTAAATTCCTCATTCTTGCTTAAAAATGTAAGACACCAACTTTTATAAATAAAATTGAATTTCCTCTAATTATTATTTTGAATAATAAGGTGTTAATTTAATATAATACTTGGTTATGGGTGAAATGTACAAGTTTTGCAAAATAAGTAAGTTGTTATAAATATTCATTGTTGTCGGAGAATATTCGTTTGGTCGTGAAATATTTTTGCTGTCAGGAAATATTCGTATGATGACACAACCATTTGTAGGCCCCATAACGAAAAACTGTCGAATGAATAAAAAACGACAAGTTTGAGTTTTTTTTATAAATAACGGTGTAGTTGTTACCGTTAACACTGTTGAAATACCTGGTGGTTAAAGTACAATAATACGCGTAGTTGCACAGTAGCACACGGTATTGCACAATATTTTTAGATTATTGATTCTTACGTAAGAAGGCACTACTCAATAATTGCTACAACAATTATTGTTCAATATTTTATTTTATTGATTCAATAATTGTTACGTTGATATTTTATATTATTGTTATTTCAATAATTGTTACTGCACAATATTTTCCATTATCAGATTAATAATTCATATTATTTAAATAATATTATTAGATAGCATTATTGGCAATGTCTAAGAAAGTTCTGTCAAGAAAAGGGGTTTGGTCACCTAATTACGCGCGCCAGTAAGAAAAAATCTTTATCGGAAAATCCCCTCTTTCCTAGGAATGACCTGGTTGTCAATATTGTACTTCTGTAATATTATTTGTGAATAATTAATTATTGATTTATATGATAAGGAAATATTTATTTTATGTGGATATAAATGAAGGAATAAATGCTGATGAGTTTTATAAGTATTTTATCGGGATGGAGGTATTAAAAATTATCCGTATGTGGATTTCAGTCATTTTCTGTTTGGAATTTGAAAAATTTTCTTCTACAATGTTGTAGAGAATTAAATTTCATATGGAATGGACATAAAATTCATATTTTTCTAATAAAAGGGCTATTTATTATGAATTATTGAAGTTTCAGAAATAAATATTTTTATTAAAAATATGGATGGGCCCCACTTTTGGTTGTTGTGGAATTTTCTAAATTTGGTGGGCCCCACTTGTGGTGTGCTGAGTTTGGTCAAGTGGTGGGCGTGAATTTTTTTAATTAAAATATTAAATTTTAGTCTACTTTGGCGTTTTGACATTTTTCTATAAATAGGGTGCTTAGTTAGAATTGAAAATAACACCAGAATTGTAACGACCGAGAAATTCGGATCCTTTGTAAAATATTTGAAAGAATTAAATAATGAATAAAATAATCTTATTTGTCATTATTTGTGTTAATAAGATGTATATCGTTCTATAACCTAGAAACGTCGTAACATCGTAGTATTTGAACCACGTGAATGAATTAAAGTGTTTGAATTTCTAAGACGAAAATAAAGATTTTCCGAGAAAGTTTACGAAAAATATTATTCACCATTTATCGCTCGGGAGTTATTTTTGAACTTCCGAGAAATACGTAACGTTATAATATCAAGGCGAGATGGATTATGTAATAATATTCTAAGTATGAAAAACGCAATATTTCGCATTCAGACTTAATTTGGGAACGTTAGGTATATTAAGCGTTAAGGAAAGAAAGTTGTAATCGTATGAGGCGTATTCATTATACGAGGTAATGAACGTTAGTATAATACGACGTATTATACTATTGTGTATGGAGAATGAAATAACGTATATTACGAATTAGTATACGAGCTAGCATACGAGAATTATACGTGAGGTAATTATGTTAAGTTGTTTAATTAAAGGTAATGGACTTGGAGGATTATTAGCTTAATGGTAGAAGTCCAATTAGAAAGTGATACTCAAGCCCAAGTGTTTGATATGTCATGAGTCCAAACTATTGTAGTATAAGCCCAATAAGAATTAGCTAGATTAATTAAGTAAGCCCAATGAATTGGCTAGGATCCATGGGGCAATCCAAGTGAGATGTGGGTAGACTTGATGGGCAAACAAATTATGTGATGAACAAGTGTTGTGGCTAGCAAGTTTACTTGGTTTCTAGGTTATGAATAGTGAGGAGGTGGATGGCTTAAATGTCCATAGTTCCCTCACTTTGAGTTGGCTATAAATACCAAGCTTCATTTCAATTGTTGGTTGTTCAAATTTCATCCAACTCCTCTCTAGATAAACAACTTAATTGTTAGAGCAAATAAGCACTTTGAGCTTGACTTATCATTTGTAGACTTCCAAAGCAAGAGAAGTAATCTTCAAAGGTAATTGATCTTGTCTCTTCTATCTCTATCATGGTAGGTTGATAAGAGAAGTGTAATCTAATGAACTTAGATGCTAAGAACATAAGGGAAGTGGATAAGCAATGGACTTAAGCCGAATAAGATGATAAATAACTTGAACCTAAATAAGTTTGGATAAACTTGTATAAAACTTGTCATATGTTTGTCATATGATGTTAGTTTGTTCAAATAGTATGAGAACATTGATTAATGGACTTAAGTTCATAATAACTCATAAGCATGAGAATTTGTAGTTAGTAAGTTGAATAAGTCATTGACTTATGAGAATAAGTCAAACCTACTTTGATGATAAGTTGGTGTATAAGTCACTGAAATGTTTATATGTTGATTAAATACCAATTAGAATGATTAGTAATGAGGTTTCGCCGGAAGTCACAACGATTAGACGATAATCGTCGAATTCGTGAAATTCTCGGAATGAAAGTCGTATTTTGTGTTTGAAGTCGTAAACGTTGGTTTTCTATGGAGACAAGTCATATTTGGCATTACAGAGTTGCGGACTCGAAAATTGCCGGATTTCGACTTAGAACGAAGAAACGAGCGTTGAATGTTCACGAACGTTTTCGTTTTCGTTAAATTGGACTAATAGGTGAAATTTTAGCCAACGAAGTAAAATAGATAAAATTCTTATAAATGCATAGAGTACGTAATTTATGACCCGTAGGCTCTTGAACGAGCCAATTCAGACTTATAACGAAGAAGTTACGAGTCCGGGAATCTCATATTTGAAAAAAAATCTGTCAAACATTTCTGTGGCACAGAGTCCGCACCGCGGCGCGAATCCAAGCCATTTAGCCGGCGCCGCAGCGGCAAAGTGGCCTTAGTCCCCTGCAAACTCGTGCCGCAGCGCGACACATAACAAAGAGACTCGCGCCGCAGCGCCGAGTCTGAGTTTTTGAGTAATAAGAGGTAGCGCCGCAGCGCGAAGCCTAGTGTAATAGCCGGCGCCGCAGCACCAGTCTCAAGACCTAGAAAATAAAGAATGTTTTCAAAATGAGCATGAATGATAATGAATGAACACTTAACTAAATATTATTGAAACATTGTTAAGACATACTAAACCTTAAGTATGAACACTTAAGGGTTAAGATTAAGTCGATTACTTATGAACGTAACTATGATGTAATGGAAAGTCGGAACCAATAATAACAAATCTAATACGTAATTAGATTGAGAAGAAGGGTAATATTCTTTAGGAACTATATATATTATTCATGACCTAATGTACTATGCGATGTTATTATCTAATGTAGAGACC